>CM023458.1:52550101-52962601 GCA_013339765.2 Haemaphysalis longicornis
AATTTTGAAAAAAATTTAGGACTTACCCCAATTAAACTTTCAAGGACCCGAGATTTTTCCAGGGGACAACACTAAGCTGTCTGTTTCCCCCCCCGCGTCGTGGGCATCTTACGTCTTCGTATCGCAACGCAATCCGCTCGACCACTGAGGACACCGGAAAGTTTGCATTAGGGCGGCGGACGCACGCGTTTAAACCTCCCGCCAGCACAACGGACATGTCATCATTGAGGGCATGATTGCACGACACCTCTCCCCTCCCCCAACCCTCTTCTCTCCACTAAAATCTCGTGCCTGATAAACCGGCTACCAGTTATGTGGGCGTGCTTAGAAGTGAAAGGCACCGCCAAAATTGTCGCTCTGACATGCCTTCAAGCTGACCAAGAAATATTGGCTCGTGTCGATGTTGCTGCTCATCCAGGAGAGATTCCCAGCTATTTGGCGAGCTGGAACCTGGCGGAAACGGCGGCAGCAGCGGCTTTCTGTTTTTGAACCCATTCGCGCTTCTGTTCCGGCAGACGTTCCTTCGATTCCGCTGTTCTTCCCCCGAGCGAACGACACGTTTCTGTCCACGGGTTTTAAACAACCTCGAAGAACTCGAGCTTTATTATAGTGGACAAACATGTGGCTGTTTGTTTCCTTCCTGCGCCGTACCATCTCGCTGTCCGTGTAGCCCACTAACCCAATTCCAAACCGCTCCACCATTGGGGACAGCTGACAGGTCGCATTGAGCCACGAGACTTCCACGTTTAAATCCCCGCCAGCACAACGCGCATATCATCGGTAGCCGCATGAAGACTAGTTATGCATGCACGCTGCCCTGCTTCCACCCCCAATCAGTGCACGCATATACCGGGAACCGATGATGGGCGCGTGCTTAGGCGTGAAATACACGGGCAAAAATGTCGTGCGGAAAGCCTTTCATGCTGAAAAGGAATTAATGGCTCACGCCGGCATCCAAAGCGGGCACGCTGCTCTGGTAACGCCTGATAAGGGCGCTACCGCTGTTATCAGAGAGCGGCGGCGAGGAGGAGCGCCACGACGGCGCCGAGAAAAAACAAAGGGAGGGAGTACTGCTTCGCAGCAAAAAGCAGACACAATAAACAGACTCTGCCTCCCCCTGGCGCGGGAGGCACGAACCACAAAAACTGCCGAAAGTCAGAGAATCGCTATTTTTGCGTAGAAATCTTACAACACCGGTTCTTTAAAGCCAGATTTGGCTGGAAATAGCCGAATACGTTGTGTTATTTCACTGTTTTTTAGGTTTTGTGTTTTTTTTTGTTTTGGCAGTGACGAAAAATTGATACGGTTAGGGATTAAGTGCCTTTATTTCGCCCCGAGCGTCGCCCCGTTTGACTTCATTCTACTTCCCCAGTCATCATCATTCCCTTGGACCATGGATGCCTCGACGAGTTTTGGGAGTTTGCGAAAAAAAACAAAACTCGCACTGGACACACCATAAAGAACTGATTTCACAACAAGGCTAACCACACCGCGGTACGTATGTTTACGTATTGATTAAATATACGCTTGGCAATCCCTGAGAAACACTCGGAGGGATATCTTCCGATTTTCCCCATATCATGTTTTACCAACCTGATTTGTAAATGGTAAGCAGATAATGATGATGGTGATTATTGTGACTTCCCTGATGACAGTGGGGAGCACTGTTGGTAGTGTACAGCCGATGGTGCCACTGATTATATTGTACAGATGAAGCATGGCGGTGACAACTAGACCGCTGGCTGTGTAACCAAAAGGGCCCCCATAATTCGTCCTGGGTGGTGATTGTAACGAGGAACATTAGCCACCATCGACTTAACGCTCCCAGCGCTGCCCATTGCAATGAAGGTGGGGAGAACGACGGGCCCGGAATATTACCCTCATGCGACCTGCATCATCATCATCACTCCCAAGCCTAGAGGACATCATCAATGTGTTGGCACGAGAGCTGAGCGCGCACGGCGGACTCGGCTAAGCCTCTCAGTGTTTCCCGAATCACTCCCGTCCTGTCATAAAAACGTCGTCTAATTTTGGTGCACAAGTGTACTAGGATTGACCGCGGCGAAGATGATTGTAATGAGGATGATGATAATGACTATGATGCTGATGATGATGACCAGCAATAGCGCCGAGGCTGGCGGGGGGCACCGCGCCGCTGCGGCTGTGGCCACCAACCGCCTTTCCGGCGCCCCGTGGACGCAGCGCCAGGTTTGCATAAAAAAGTATGTCGCCACAGCGATGAAAAGCGCGCGAAAGCAGCTCACCGGTCGACAACGGCGCCCTCTCAGCGCACCTTGCAGCGCTCTCACCGCATTTATCGAGGAGACATTTCTCAAGAACCAAATTGCTGTCATAACAAATTTTATTAACAGCGAAGCTCTTCAGCAATCCGTTGATCCCGGCGTTGACAAAAAAAGGAAAGAAAAAAATAACCTTTAGTATCGCTTCGATGTCTCATCAGGGGGCGAAGCTAACAATGATTAATTACGCAAAAATGCTATGTGCGAGCGATATTTTTCCCATTTGGTATGGTGAGTGTGTGCATCTAGACAGTACGAGTTTATTCAGTCATCGTCAACTTACATCGAGGCATTCTTGAACCCAATGAATGAAACGCAGTGGTCAATATGAAACGGCCCGCCGTGCATGTTCGACAAAAGGTGCGTACCCTAAACTTCCCAACGGTGGAAAGGAGTTTTCGCCGATTGGCCGTTTACTGTGGTAACGGGACATTCAAAAAGCCCGTGTGAGGATCACCTCTTCCTCCCCCTCTCCTCTTTTTCTATCTCTATCTCTCACTCTCTCTCCCTCTCTCTCACTCTCTCCTACTCTCTCTATATCTCCCCCTTTGGCTCACTTAACCGGCAATGGAACCGTCTGCAAGAAATCAACGTGGCCCAGAAACTTTCTTGATAACCGTCGCTTAATAATCACCAAAACATGCAATCCAGGCGAACGTTTTTTTGGTGCACAAAACCAGCACATTCCGTTTGGATTTGTAGACGCCTTGTGGGTTTTTTTAAGGTGTGTTTTAAAAGGACCTTGTAGGAATGAAAATTTTCACCAAAGTTACCCCAAAATATTTTGGAAAAATAAAGTAACGCAAAAATCATTATATTTAAAAGAAATTGGCCGCTTATCTGCTCACTTCGTTGCGAATATCTTCGAAAGACGATAGTCGTCTGGCGCCTCTGCCAGGGAAATGCCTTCCTTGTCTTTACCGCTCCCACTACGGCGTTTCGTCTCCGTCTCGCTCCTCCCAAGATAAACATGCGAAAATGTTTGCACGGTGAATTCAAACTCACCGCGTTCTGCTGCTCCGCGCAGGATCTGTACAATAGCGCCGCCGTGCGGCGGAGAGGCGCGCGAATCGAGGCAAACCCCACCCCCACGCGTTTCACGCGCCATCTATTTGGCGACCCTTTTGTATTTTTTTTCATAAATCAAGCACCATGTATTGTTTAATAAAGGAACACTGCCCAAAAATCACTTATGATGGGCATTTTTGGGTCAGAAATGCGGGTTGATTTGTTTTCGCTAAGCAGTGTTGACAAGTGTGAACATTGCCACGGGACTTGGATGTGTAAAAATGACTGTGGGGACATAAACGCTTCGTTCAATCTCTGCATTAACTTTGGCCCGGGGGGGGCTGAATCGAGGAACAGACAGACAAACACACACACAGAGAGGTCAAAATTTCCGCGTTCAAGTAGCTCAAGATAGGCTATCGTCTTTAAAAAGGTGATTTGACTTGGGCCGACAGCTTAGGTGTGGACGAATCTCCTGAAACAACGTTGCTTCTGGTTTAAATAAAGTCACATACTGGCGCCACTGATATGTGACCAATGGCATGCCGTTCAAATCGAGGGGATGGCGAAAAATAGCCCTCCTGTGTAGTTCACCAAGTGCTGATTATCACTATTCAACTACTGCTCTTTTAAATGATCTATCAAAGCTAAGTATGGTTTGGAAAGCCCAAGATCAACCCCTTTTTTCTTTTCATGCAACACTCGTTTTTTTTTCCTAATCTAGACCCAATACCGGTTAGCTATCCGATTAAGTGAAAACCATAGTGCTTCAAGAAGGAGCACTTATTCTCCATTTCGGGCGAATAGATCCTTGGAGAGATAGATAGAGACAAAACTTTATTGCCGCAAGGGCTAATTCGGGGGAGGGGTGGTGACCGAGGGAGGAAGGTCCCCGGTGACTTTGGCAGCCCGGGCGACGATGGCATCTTGCACCGCCGAATTCGAGCTGCCCAACGCCCTCGCCCAGTGCTCACCGTCTCGATATGGGGGGAATGGGTTGTGGGGGCATTGCCAGAGGAGGTGATCCATGGTTTGGACCACCCCACAAGCGGGGCAGTGGGGTAAAGAGTACAGACCGGGGTACATGCGGTGCAGGCGGGAGAGGCAAGGAAGGGTATACGTTTGCACTAAGCGCCAAGGTCCCCGGTGACTTTGGCAGCCCGGGCGACGATGGCATCTTGCACCGCCGAATCCGAGCTGCCCAACGCCCTCGCCCAGTGCTCACCGTCTCGATATGGGGGAATGGGTTGTGGGGGCATTGCCAGAGGAGGTGATCCATGGTTTGGACCACCCCACAAGCGGGGCAGTGGGGTGAAGAGTACAGACCGGGGTACATGCGGTGCAGGCGGGAGAGGCAAGGAAGGGGTACGTTTGCACTAAGCGCCATAGGTCCTCGGTGACGTTAGCAGCCCGGGCGACGATGGCATCTTGCACCGCCGAAAGCGAGCTGCCCAACGCCCTCGCCCAGTGCTCACCGTCTCGATATGGGGGAATGGGTTGTGGGGGCATTGCCAGAGGAGGTGATCCATGGTTTGGACCACCCCACAAGCGGGCAGTGGGGTGAAGGAGTACAGACGGGGGTACATGCGGTGCAGGCGGGAGAGGCAAGGAAGGTGTACGTTTGCACTAAGCGCCAAGGTCCTCGGTGACTTTGGCAGCCCGGGCGACGATGGCATCTTGCACCGCCGAATCCGAGCTGCCCAACGCCCTCGCCCAGTGCTCACCGTCTCGATATGGGGGAATGGGTTGTGGGGGCATTGCCAGAGGAGGCGATCCATGGTTTGGACCACCCCACAAGCGGGGCAGTGGGGTAAAGGAGTACAGAGCGGGGTACATGCGGTGCAGGCGGGAGAGGCAAGGAAGGGTATACGTTTGCACTAAGCGCCAAGGTCCCCGGTGACTTTAGCAGCCCCGGCGACGATGGCATCTTGCACCACCGAAAGCGAGCTGCCCAACGCCCTCGCCCAGTGCTCACCGTCTCGATAGGGGGGAATGGGTTGTGGGGGCATTGCCAGAGGAGGTGATCCATGGTTTTGACCACCCCACAAGCGGAGCAGTGGGGTGAACAGTACAGACCGGGGTACATGCGGTGCAGGCGGGAGAGGCAAGGAAGGGTATACGTTTGCACTAAGCGCCATAGGCGTTCTTCGGCGTGAGAGAGCGCCGGGTGTGCAGGGGGCAGTAGACGGCAGGAGAGGCGGTAATGAGACGTAATCTCATGAAAGGAAAGTAGCCGATCTCGAGCTGACAGGGCTCCATGGAAGGGATCAAGGCTAAGACCTGCTCGGAAGGTGAGCTCTCGTGTGGCTCTGTACATTTCATTGGTGTGCATTGGATAATTTGTGTACCTTCTCCACAGTACATATGCACACACACTTCACCCTTTGATGAGTTTGCTCCTGTAGGTCCTGTTTCTTAAGCAGCCAGCTTGGTCTCAGCAAAGCAAGGCGCTCCCTATTATGGTTACAATGAAACATTTCTTGACCCATTGCTGACAGTGCCCTCCAGCGTGGCACGAAGGAAGCATCCCGAGCGCCGGCCATTTGGAAGCGTTCTCTGCGCATGGTTTCTTAGACGGTCTTCAAGAGCGCTCCGCTACTCGTCGCGGCGAGGCCGATTAGGACGAGGGCGCCGATGGGAATGCGGAGGGAGGAGGTCGAAAACGTTGGCGCTCTGCGCTGTGTCCACGTGTCCTTGACTGCGTTTCGGGACACGAGGCGATTTAAGCAGGTTTCATTACTCTGAACGCAAGTACAGTCATCAAAAGCGTTAACAACAGCAAAGAATGAGGTGCCAGCCTAGGCGCGGAGCGGCAGCATGTTATAGCGCCCTGAGTAATGAGCGAAGTTCTGGGCATGCGCTGGAACTGCCGAATGCAGAACGTCAGCCTGGCGAGCACCGATTACCAGCCGCCGAAGATTGGACGGTGTATATTGTAATCTTCAGGTGTGTGTGAAGGCTGGCACCCGCTGCCTCGTAATCTTAATATTTTTGAGGACTGTACTCTGCGCCGTGGTAGCCACTGGATGCGAGATTTCAGGCTTACTTAGCGCAAACTTGTATCACGTGTTCTATTATAGGTTGCAGCGGCATTCACACAAGTAGCCCACAAAAAATCGCCATATTTTGCCATGGCGAATATCCCAAACGAACAAGTGCATAGGTTGCATCAATCTCCCCAAAAAGAGCGTCCTTCAAGCACCAAGGAATCTAATTGCAGTCGACATTGGTTCCAAGGTGAGCAACCCCCACATTTTGGATCCTGGAGGTGACGTATACGTCCCAAGGCACAGAAAAGTTTCTATCTACAGATTTCTGGTCGTAACGTATGAAATAAAACTATTGCAGATTAAGATTCGCTTATGTGTGCCAACAGCGGCTGCTGTAGATTGTGTTAGCGTGCGAAGATTCTTTGTGAACCTTGAACTGGAGCCAGGCGAGGAGGTTCACCTCCTTCTTCTTTGACTGCTAGAATGTGAAACGAGCGAACTTTGTTCCCTTGCTCACATCTGTGTTGGCGTCAGGTCGCTCTCCATTACAAGAAGGCATCGCCAATGTGTGAACGAGTCTTGGCGTACACTGCGTACATTTGCGAAGTTTTCCTACCCATTTAACACCACATTCGTCAAAAGAATCTTCCAATTCACTTCGTGGTTGCGTCATGTTGCAACAATACAGGCACCATTATCATCATGGGTACAACTTTATTTTTTTTAAATTCTGACCAATCACTGTGGGTTAAAAGGACAAGAAGTAAGGAAAGAAAACTAACAAGGAAGAAGTTGATACCCTCACCCGCGCGAACAGCACCCGCGTGAATCGGCCGCTGTTTTCTGCGCTCTCCCGCTCGATGGAAATCACCGACAACTCCCACCCTGGGCGCGGTCTCCCCAAGGCGGTCAGCCAGCCTGCGTTGGCCGGCACCAGCGTGGCGGCCGAATCGCCTCCCGTCACCGTCACGGCCGGCCTAGGCCAGCTGCCACGCAAGAAGCGCCGGTTGTCCCGCAGCTCGAGGCGCCCCAGCCGAACCGGCGACGCCGTCGAAGCCACGTGAGTGAGCAATGCACGTTGGCAAGGTTGAAAGCGCGACTAAAGGGGCCCTAAAAATGGTTGCGAAGGTTGCGCTTTTACGTGCGCAATCGCCGGAACACTATCCAATGGGCGTCCTCTCGCAGAAATGGTTTAAAAGTGTTAGGTATTAGCTGAGTTGTTCGCTAAATAAAAGCCAGCAATAAGGCCTGCAGCTTTCACCCTCTCCTCGCGCCTCCAAAGCACTGTGGAAACTACGAGTTCGCCGCGACCCGCGCATGACCACCGAGAGAAAGAGGACAAGGCCCTCGTCGCTTCGACATACGCGCCGCCATTGGCTCGCTCGGCGGTACGTCACGCATTTTAGGAGCCAATGGGCATGCTCCGCCCACTGTTGCGCCGAGCGGCGACCGCCGGGCTGGTCGGGCCGCTCGCACATTCGGGCCCTCTCCGGCCGTGCTTGCCTAGGCACGTCAGCTTTAAAATAGGGGGAAGGAGCGTTTGAAGGCCAGATAGGGTGGTCCCAAACACAACATGCTCGGTCACGATATTAATTGAAAATTTCCTCTAACTAGCGGCCCGCTAGCTCTTCTGCATGCGGTGCTCCCGCGATAAATAGGTCCCTCTGAGGCCGGCCAGTCGCGCGGAAATGCTTTATCATCGTCGTAGTTATTCTGTCATCGCTTTACGAAGCCGCGCCGACGACGATGCCGCGTACGATTTTTCACCTCACTATCACCAGAGTCCTTCAATGCTTCTCTGGTCATGAAACTCCCGGCCAAGTTTCGTACGGGGACAAAGGCTACCGCGAGTGGCGCCACCGCAGATCTGAGGGCATCGGGCAGCCGCCGCTGCTCTGTAGCCAGACGGGCAGGCAGGAACGCAGTAGCAGCATGCCCGTTCGCACCAAATTTTTTGCGAATCACAAAATGATAAGTCATTTGAGCGGCCCACGACACATAAAGGAAAGCGCACTGCTGATAAGGCGGCGAGGTCTGTTTTATCTTACTCCGTGGCCCGTTCCCTGCCAGACGCGCTCTGACCACGCCCCCGGCTGCCCTCCGATCAACACCAGCGCCGCGGCGCGGCAGCGTACGAAGCTCTCCCATAGCGTAACGGCGAAGTTTCAGGACCAGAAAGCATTGAAAAGACTCTGCTATCACCCACTTTCACGCATTTGGAAACTGATTTTCAGCAGTAGTCCTGCTCTGGCAGGCTGTGACAAGTTTTCGCTGCTGCGGTGTATTTAGAGCCGTGCATTCACCTCAAAGTGGGTTCCTTGTCCACCGTGAAGGCAGATGCTTGCCGGGGTCATGCGTGCAGGGGTGTTTTCTGCCTGCCGAGACGCTCTGTTTATTTTTTTGCGTATTCATGCTTTGTAAACGACGCGCTGCATCTGCAACTCAGATAAGCTCGTGTGATGAATGGCGACGATGACATTTTGTCACTGCAAAAAAAAAATGGTATGCCGGAGCGCCGCTCGCCTGAACCACCGGAACGTCACCCTCGTTTCTCCCAGAGTTGGGAACGCCGATAGGCTGCATAATTTAAGGGAACCCGCCAATAGCGTACCGTAGTTTTCAGCGCCAGCTGCGTCGTAGAGGCTGCGTCAGCGTCGCAAATTTACACCAGAGCGGGCGACGAGCATTGACAGGGAAACAAAGAAGGAAGTATTTTTTTTTTGCATGTTGGTGCGGCCCCTGCTGAGATGTAAAGTGCAAGTGTAAAACGCAATGTAATATTTGGTATGTGTTTTTGTGAACACGTTACATGGCGATTGCCTGTTTGAAATCGCAATCTTCGGAAATCTATTTGGGCTCATATAGGACCAGCGCACATTACTGGAAGGCAGATGACAGCAGTCTTGTGTGAATTCATTTTAAGACATAACTTGCTCGGTTAACACAAAGCGTACCTTTGTGTTGAGGAGGACAAGTGCCGAATTCACAGCTCCAGTTTACTTTTGTATGCCCAAGCCTCACCAGAGGCAGTCAGGGCGGGGGAACAAAGGGTAACGAAGACCACTAGTGATACTTAACCGGCTTTCGATTGGCGAGGGACGAATGCTTTTTTCCAGTAAACAAAAGTTTACAGCACGAAAGAAAAAAGATTAAGAATTGACACATAGGCCGATCTCCCCGAACAATCCTGTAAAACCGCAGGCACTGTACAGAATATATAAAACCACACTATCTGTTAGGAAAAACAGCAAAATGAATATGATGCGCCAGTTAGCGATTGGGGAACAGATAACCTAGCTTTTTGTTATGATTGGTGGATGGAAGGCATGCTCCCCCGTGTGCCTTGTTCACAATGAGTGCGTGGTGATTTGGAGAGAGATTCATGGACGCGCAAAATTAGACAGAAAATGCAGCGCCCTCCCGTCTAACGAAGGTGATAGTTGAACGCTAGGGAAAGCCATGGAAGGCCCGTATCAGGAAAGCACTTCAGAGCACAGTCACAGTGCAGTCCACCGTGACCTGTTAAGAAACAGGTGCTCGCTTCTGCGTCGGTTCGTTTGGCGCTGAACTTGATTTTGGACAGCTTAGCGTTCCCCCATGGGTGTCGTATCGACAGAAGGGCAGTTGATTTCTATATATGCACTTCTACGAAGCTTCCTCCATCATTCATTTCGTATCATTCAAGTTCGAATTAGCGAGATTTTTCTTTATGCGCCTTCGAATAGGCAAAATATTGGCCGAACGCACGTGTGTAACAACGTGTAGGTTCGAGCTAGTACTCTGTGATCAACACTATGATCAACACCTTCTCCTGTCCTACGCGTCCTACGTCTGAATTTTCGTGTTTAAGGGGTTGAGCGTGCGCGCAATTCGCCGAGTGTGATGTTACCCTGAATGCACGATGGTTTTTCAGGGAAATGTTGGAGAAAATAGAACAGCAAACGTGAAGCAGCTGTAGTTTTGTAGTCACGCACTACGACCTGCCACGGAGCTGAGGAAATACCGTATTCGGACGATTCTAACGCACCACGGATTGCAACAAGCAGTAAAATTCAACCCACGGAAACGACATTATCTTGGTGCTGATTTGAGCGCGCACATGAAATAAGGCCTTTAACAAAGACGCCTCGATATTGCTCAAAACATTCAATTCAACCTAAATCGGCACACGCTGTAGCCAGCTAAAGCACTTCGATGAATCTTTGCGCTTAAAAATATATTCCCTCTGGTTGTGCCATTCGCGAACGCACGTCTCTGGGACGCCTTAGCTAGATACAGGTGCTGCCTAATTCCCTTCCATTCTCGCCAACAACAATACTTTGCGTGCAAATGAAGCTTCCATCATTCACTGAGCCCCTTCGTTTCTGTTTCAAGTTGGCAGTTTCGGTTTAGAGGTTTCTCAGCTTTGAGTATACGCGCAGGTAGTTCTGAAAGCTTTTTATTAAAAAAAAAAAAAAAAACTGGCGAAGCTGGCACTAAATCGCGCAACGCTTGAACCACAGCGAATCTGCGGGATTTCTGTCTACGTGAACACTGAAGGACACATCACCACGCATTTGTACAAGTTTTAAATTGTTTATTTACAGTTTCCGTCTTCGCTTTGCACTGTCCTAGTTGTAGTTCCCCTCATATGCATCAATATCATCGTGTTCCCCATACCAAGTTTTAATGCAGGGTAGCGCTTGGCGGCAATTGAACGCAGTGGCGGCGCGTACGCGCACGACGTATGCGCGGCGTTCCTGGAGCCCCATCGAGGTTTCTTAGAGCAGGTGTTGCGTAAGCTGTGGCGTTGTTGGTTGTTAGGCAACTCGAGGCGCTCCTCGGAGTTCTCGCTTTTTTTTGCTAAAGCCACTGTGCGTGCCCGGGACAATCGCAGGTCGCCCCGATGCACGCGCTTACGAGCGCTCGGCATTTTTTTTTTGCATTTTTAACGTGTTAAGCGCACGCGTTACGCGCAACATATTACGGCCAGCTACAACAACTTCGCTTGTAAAAATCTCCGCGTTAGAATTGTGCAAATTTGGTATGCTGGCCAGAAAATAGGCTGCAGTCTTTCACGCTTCAGGAGGTGTTTCCGTGTCCTTATTAAACTTGCTTATTGTGCAACAAAGGCGACACCGCATAACTGAACAAAACGGGTCAGAGCACTAAGGGGAACTAAGGGGCAGCACACGCCTTAGCAGTCGTTAGCTTTAAAAGCAGACAACACTCGAGGAAAAACAGCGGTTCAACATTCTGGGTCGTGAAATTCATATGCTTACCACCCCTTCAGGCCGGCAGATGGCTGTACCTGCACAATATCGTTAAAAACGGTACACTCGTTTTATATCTTTATCTGAATTTCTCCTTTTACAAGTAGCCACGTAATATAAAATTTGTAAATTGCATATAATTTACAAATTTTTAACCAGGACTGCAGTCGTTCGTTGTTAAAAACAAAACTTGTGGTTGACACAAGAAATCACCTAAATAAAAAAAATACCCGGAATGCTTGTAACGTTCTAAGAATGTAAATATGAAAGCATGGCTTGAGCTTCTGTTGATCTGCTGCTAAACAACTTCTTGCTGAGCTTTCACGTTGGCGTAGTGTGGTCGGTGCATAGCTTTATCTATACACTCGAAATTGACAATACATTCTTTTGTTTATAACTAACACCCCTCAACCACATCAAAAGCCAAGGAAGGGAACCTTTTGAAAGGGCATAATTAACGATGAAAAGACCATTTCAAAAAAGTGTGTATTTGTTTCGGTAGGGGTGGCATTAATAACAAAATATTCTTAAAGGGATAGACAACCGATTTTTGTGGAGTACATGCCTTCTTGCTCATATAAAAGCTAGTGTTTTATATAGGGGGGGAACCACAAGTAATTCATAAACAAATTGGCGGAAACAATTTTAATTTGGCACTAAACTTCCTCTTGTCTGAAAGGTGGCGTCATGTAGTGTCGAAACCTGACACTACAGTACGTGTCCCGGTCACGTGACATGCAAACCTTGCAGCTACCTAAACGTATATTCACATCTGGAAAACCTTTTCGCATGAGCATTTGGGTAGTTATCGTCGGTTGCCACTTCGAAGAGGGCCGCAAACCCTTATTCGCGTGCAAAGAAAAGCTCAGTTTCGGTTTCGGAATCCTCGATTGCCTGTTGGCTTCGCGGCCGTTAAAAAATGCGAAAAAAAAGAATTTGCAACGCGCGATTGAAGAAAACGCATAGAAGAATAATAAAGCCTGCAATTCATCATTGTTTCAGCTCGATAAAAGTTTGATAAATACCGCTTTTCATCTCGCAATACATACAAAAATTATGTTGCCGAGCTGCTCTATATCATGGTTGCCAGCATTAGTTTTGGCAGAACACCTACGGCTCGCAGATCTGAAAATACCGATTTGAAAAAGTTCTAGGGCGCTATTAGCAAAACTGTTTCGGGTTAAGGTGTTGTAAGTGATGCCCCTTCACTTGGGATAGATAACTATACTCGACAAAAATCGGTTGTCTTTCCCTATAAGCGTGTTTCCTCCTTTTTTTTAGCTAGGGTGTAAGGGTGGCAGTTATAGACGGGGATTTGCACCCTCAAGGGTGTACATACTTTTTTCAGTGTAGCCGCTTCCTCAACGGCAGTCAAAGGAACCACCGTTTCTAGCCGCTCTATGCTCTCCCGCGTTAGCGTACAGTCTAGATCAATTGGAAGGTTATCGCGGGAGCGCCGACCGACCGCGACGCAGCGCCTTTGCGTGGCACTTTTTAGCATCAGCCACAACGAGATTATGCTAGGTTTGCTTCTCCCTTGGCTGTTCCATTCAGTGCGTGCACTGCCGTCATAAACGATAAAGGCCACGCTCGTTTCTTTTATTATTTTTCTCTGTCATCGACATACTTCCCACAGATGCGCAGCCGTCTCAGGGTAACTATTCCGGCATGCCGGGGCATTGTTGTGTTTAAAAAAATTGTAATTTGCTTCCGCATTGCCGCAATGCCCGGTATTTTCGGTGTTATCAGATTGCCGTGGAACGAAACGCGGATACGTCGACCAAAAAGGAACGAAGAAAAAACTGCGACAGTTGGCCTTTTCAGAATAGGGTGAGCGAATTCTATGCAACAGCCAAGCGATGAGAGAGGGTAGCATAATCTCATCGTCACGAATGGAACAAAAGTGCCACGGGACTGCGCTCTGGGGCGGTATTCTCGTAACTGTCCCTTTTGAAAACGTCCCTTTTGCGTCCCTTTCATCGTGACGTACTTCCGGTTGAGCAGTGGGCCTTTGATTCAAATACCGTAACTGCTCTTGCAAATGCATTTTAGAGAACTGAAACCGCATCAGAGTATCTTTTATGTGTTTATTGTTCCGCGAGCTAACCAACAATAGGGCGATGAAAAATCGTCTGCTCCAAATCGTCTGCTCCGAGTAGCCACGGCTCATAGCTCTGCAATGCTTGCATGGCGTTATCCGGGTGTTCGCTTATAGCCAATCAGGGCTCGCCAAAAGGGACACTTTTGAAAGGGACGCAAAAGGGACAATACTCGAGAATACCGCCCCTGGTATTGCTTGGTCGGTGCTCCCGCGATAGCCTTCAAATTAATCCTGACTGTACAACCAGCCCGCGACCAGGGCTTGCTTTGCCTTCAGTCACGGTGACGGGGAATAAAGGTGTGAGGGCACGCCGCGACGCATACTAGCCGAGTACAGAACGTCCATCTTTCTGTCGCCTGGTCTCAAAACCCTCCTCCGGCGCTCTTATTTTCTTTCCCGGCTCGCCCTCCGATTTTATGCGCGATTCTGCGCATCTCACAACAGAGGCTTAGGAGGCGCTCTAAAGGTTGGGGTCTCAAGACCACCACTGATGATGAGATGATGGTGACGATTTTGTTCACGAAACCAGGGTGCGTTTTCTTCAGGTCTGTAAAATAAAAGTTTCCACAGAAGTCATCCCTGGCTTTTCGTATGTAATCTTCAATCAAACAGCATTTATTGAAGTAATGGCTTCTTATACGCTTCAAACGTCATACACACTGTAGTAATTAAGGCTATTTTATAGTTTTATCACGCCAGAGCAACACCATCGTCTTGCGCGGCACGCAAAATGTACTCTCAGGAGCCTTCACGCAGGGCGCAGTCAACAATCTGAAAGAAATATGGAAAGAGAATCAGTTACTCCCGCTTACAAGACCATCAAAACCCTAGTGATAGTAATGTGTCATAGAATACATTGAAGAAAGAAAGAAGGCGAATGGAAAAATTAAATAACAAAGGACGCGTGTGTTGCGGCAAAAATGACTTGGTTTTATTTAGCTTCACGCTTTAAACCACTCCAGATAGTTTTTTTTTTCGACCATGGTCCCTGAATTCGGGCCAAGACCAGGTGAGGCATGAGCCTCTTCTTTATGACAAAACGGGTGGCGGGAGGCTTAAACCACCCTGACCTCCCCCATTTCGGAACGCGTGCCTCAAACTTATTTTCCGTACCTTACGCGTTTCATGAAGCATCGATGTTTAAGGCTTTCGTCTTAAAAATGTCGGCAGAACCACCATCAAGGAGGAACGCCTCTCGCGCCGGAAGAGCCGCGACTCAGGCCGATCCACTCTCGGAGCTGCAGGCATCCCCGCAACTCCCGGTTCTACCGTCCGCGAGCACACCTTGCCAGCATCGGAGGCTGCCGAGAGGTCGCCCTCCCAAGCACGTCCTCCCGAAGAGACCGTCGATACGCAGGTGACGAGTGGAACCCACGCATGGCTTGCACCTGGAAGACTAACCCATCAAACACGACTAGCATTGTCAGGATAAAACTGTTCACAGCTAGAATTTTTCGCATTTAAATTTTTTAACGGAAGCTTTCTTCGTGGCACCGGTGGCATCCTCTCAAAAAAAAAAAAAAAACTAACGAAGTTCTCTGTAGACAGGTTGGTAGACCGAAAAGCCCTGGTAACGTCTCTAGACACACTGCTCGTGCGTGATAACTGGCTTCCATCGTGGCACAATGGTTACTTTAAAATCGCAATAAAGTAATGTTGTACATAAGAAAATACACGTATCGATCATGAAGGAGTACGATAGAATAGTATATCTTTATCTCTAAACCGCGTATCGGTATACTTTTAGATCGTTCCTTGATGCGTTTGTTAGAGTGCGAAAAAATCATCGCATGAGTTTGTTCCTCGTTTGCCACCTCGGTCTTTGACGATCGATTGAACGGACTGTTAGCGAAGGTTGCACGCACGTTTAGCTTTCCGGTTTCCTTCAACTTTCTTGGGGAAGGATTGGAATTTTTTTGTTTTGCGCGGGCAACAAGTGAAGCCTCGAATTTGTTGCAAAATAATTGGATTCTATGCGAAAGCCTATATTAGACGTAACTAGGATATGCGTTTTTCTCTACATCGGTGAAAACCAGTTACTTTTATCTGCATCAATTGACTCGCACGTTGGTCAGAGTTTGTTCAGAAATTTTGCCGCTGTGCAATCCACGTCACCCATGTCTACGCTTGCACTGCGCTGTCTTTGTCGGCCTTCCAAGCGCGTGCGTGTCTAGCTTCCTCTGACGGCTAGCAATCTCTCGTGATGGTGATGATCTTTGAAGCTAACGAACACCTTTTGCGCTATTTCTATTTTTTTTCTGCTACTAACATTACATTCATGCCAATCTTTTACCTTTCTTTCTCGAAGTTGAAATTTTTAGCCGTAAGATCGCCATCAATTTGAAGGAGATCACTTGATTGGCAAAACGACCAACAGAAGTGCCATGTTACAGGTTGTAAAATCGTTATATCACGCAAGAGACTACGAGCGTAAGAAGGGATTGCGCTTTTGATCTAAAAACTTCTGAAATCGGCGGTTATGCAGCGTGAAACGGCCGCCGATAGATGCTCCCGCGATCACCTTCGAATTGATCGTGAGCGTCCTCGGCGTCAAATGAAACGCGAACACGAAAATATGAACCTGAACACACAAATAGCGCGATTTCTTACCATGCAAGCCAAACATGACGCGTCGCTTAGTTACAAAACCAAAGTTGGGAAAGTGGACTTCCAAACATTCCAATAGCAAGCCATTATAGGAACTCTCCGAACGGTATTTTTCAATTTTGCACGTTCGGTTCATATTTCCGTGTTCGCGTTTCATTTGCCGCTGAGTAGTACATCGACAATGGGTAAGCGACGTCCTGTGGGGTGTAGTTTTCCAACATTCAAATTATCTCACCTCACTGAAGAGTTGACGTTTTTTTCTAAATGATTCTTATTATTGCACGCCTTATTTTCAGACCCAAAAGACGATCTCAGAGCTGCGGGCTACAGGGCCAGTCCCCACTGCGCTGAGCGCGGCCAAACCCGCTGCCGCACCGGGTCCCGAGGGTGGCGCCCACAGGGTAAGCGTATTCCAGACTCTCTCAGACTGACAAGGAAGACGGGTTTATCTTAGTTGTCCACCCTCCCTGCCAAAGTATTAATATAAACAAACAGACCCCCCCTCCTCTTCAAAAAGACTGCATGAAAGAAGGCGAACAACTTTTGGACAATGCAAGCAAGCTACTCAGTACTCCTTGCACGAGACACAGAGCTTCCATTTATACATGAATCACGTGGCCACATCCCCGTACTGGCATGAGGGCAATGGCTTGGTACTCTGGTGTATTCTACACCAGTCGTTTAACCAGTCCTTGTTCTGGTTTGCAAAAGTTGGAAAAACCATGATGAATTTGTCTCCCATCTTAAGGATTTCAATAAGTTCATAAAGTCTTTGGAGAAACATTCCCTCTGTTCTTCTTTCACGACAGACCGGTAGGCAACGGTTAGTGGTTCATTACCGATCAGTAATCCCAGAATTAAAATGTCACTTTATGAGCGAAGCATATGTATGGGTAGGGTTTCTTGTATTTCTCGTATCCCAGAATAAAGACTATCGAGGCACAGCGTGTCTTTAAACAGCTTTTGTAAAACAAACGTGCCTGTGTTCTCTACTATACCTACGCAGTTCAATAGACGATTTGTGCCCCAAGAGTATACCTTCCCATCTCTTGAATTTGCATTTGAGTAGGTTACTTGTGAATAGGCACAGTTTTCGAGACCTAAACAGGACTTTGTCCTCAAACTGGTGCGTCTCATCTCATGGATATGCATGTTGTGTACAGGAAGTTATGAATAAGCAAAATTATAAGATTAAACGGGACCAATACCAGAAGTTTATGCGTCTCATTTCTTAGATATATGTTTCGTGGATCAGTTAAAAAAAGGCGCCATGTTTAAGAGCACTAATGCGTGAGCTTGTATGTATGTGTCATTCTTCGCAATGACCACTGCCAATGCTCAAAATAAATATTTGCCGAGACATTTCACTTAAATTTTGAATCCCGTCTACGTCGTGTGCTAAATACTATTCGCTGGTCATCCGCCTTCACAAAGTGGAATGGCTCGTTATTTTGTTCATCGAAATTCCTTTTGAATGAATCCTGATTGAATGCCTGTTAAAACGTACACCTATTTCCGTTAAGCATGTTTCGATCGTTTCAAGTTTTTTTTTTTGCTGCTTTCTGAGATTGCAACAGGTTAGCTTCATTTCGACTGGTGCCTATTTGAAATCTGGATCTCAATGTTCTGAATATGAATGTAGCACACAATAATTTGGTGTTTTAGGAGCCTTTAAAGCACTGTTTATCGTGCTAAGAAACATTTGCAACAGCCGTGTATGGCTTAGTGTCAGTTGGTTCAGGGCACGGCGCAGAACGAATGCGAATAACGGCGATGATGTAAAAGAGACACACAAGAAAGGCTATGTTGCGCATTTCCTGCGTTTTGTTCGTGTTATAAGCAATGTTTTCTAAGAAGGTTGTAACTGGAAACCGCAATAGCGTGAGCATGACAGCCTGGTAACAGAAACAGTTGTCGACACACCAGAAGCACTGCGCATGCGCCAACTGAAGCTGCTTTTGGGCCCTCACAGTATTTCGACCACATTTCCGGAGCTTTCCAGGCCTGGTTTTCAACCTTCCAACTAGCCCTGTCCCCAAAGAAGCAAATGTTTCATACATAATTCTAGTACATTGGTCACATGGCTTGCTGAAAACCGATGGAGACTTGATTTGAAAAATGGGGTTGATCCCTCTTTCATAGGAATCGGTAAAACACGAAAGTGAAATATGCCTTCACAGAAGCAGTTCAATGTTTATTGTGCATGGATATGAACTTGCGCAAGGCTATTTTATATTTCGTTGGTATGGGACCGTTACACCCATCAACATTAGAGACTGCATTACACGGGCTGGAGCATTGCGTAAATATGATTGAAACCCGAGGCGCTCGCGAACCTTGCGAACGAAACCTAACGAGTTGTCAGCGAATCATTTGCTGAAGCACGGTCCCCTACAGCCAAAGGAACATGATTTGCGTGTCGGCAGCTGTATTGTGGGTGTGCTTGGCGGAAACAACGTCCTGATGGCGGGTATCTTCGGCATAGGTGCGACCAGTTCGGTCCTGCTCCGTGGTGTGTACGGCAGACGCCTGCGTTGCGACGAACACAGCTTGTGGAACGTGAGAGGCAGAGTTCATAGCTTGGACCGCGAATGCGTGAACGCATTCCTCTTCCCTCTGGCGTCTGTCGTCACACCAAAGCACTCAGGAGAGCGACTTTCACCAGTAGGCGTCGTTGCCTTTCTGCTTAATGCAAGTTTTATTACACGGGGCCACGGTGAAGGAATCATTCCTCCACTGTGCACGGGGCCATCACAGCCGCAGCGTAAAAAGGGGCTGGTATACGCTGCCGTATCGAGGCTCTAACTATCGGTGCTGGTTAGGGTCATGACGGCCTACTTCGCTTCACCTGTCTTAGAAGGCAGCACCATCTGAATAGAGAAGGATATAAGGCGCGTTCCTAGAGCTATGCACGCTGAAGTCTATAGCCCAGTCGGCAGAGGGCCTCACTACACCTCGCGTTGCGGCCAGAGTGATCATGGGCTCAAATCCTAGCGCCACCGCGACAATGGAACTATTTCTGGAGATGCCATTTCCGTGACGGATAGGACGTCGCTGAGGTCTTGCTGTACCCCGGCATAAAACACTTTCGTGTTAAAAATCTTTGACACTTCATTCTATCGCGCGCTTCTCCCGTTAGACTAAGAAATTTTGTGGAATGAGAAAAAAATGTTACCTAACAGTTTTTCTCTCGCTTCTGCAGTATGGATGTCCTGTCCATCGTGGCGACTTTTATAATGCTCACTCTGGCGGGAATGGTCATGGTCGTCTTGGCGCTGTCCCTCTTCTCTGCGCGCAGCGGCTCCTGCCCCCCGCTCGACAAGCCGCTATCAGAGGGCACCACCTTGGTACGTTGACAGCGTGCTGTGTTTTGCCCCCTGGTTCAAATACTCCTGAGATTGTCAAATGAACATTAGAACATCAATAAGCTCTCAATTGCTTGAGAATTGTGGTTCAGGTTCCTCTACGAGTCTAGTTGCCCTACCGTTCCGCTCTCTGCAGTACCAGAGAGTTAAAGTAGAGCGGGCAATCGGTCCTGGTACGGTACCCGGTAGACAAACGGCACTACTGCTGGTGTGCAGAGGCGGAAAAACTGGTTGTGCGCATGTGCGGGTGTACCGGGTTTCCTGCCGGGACCCGCTCTCCCCTCTGCTATAACTCATTATTATTACAGACTTCTGCTTTACTTCTAAACGGCGCAGCCATTTCGTCTCTCCCGTAAGTGATCTCATTTCTTTATCGCACTGCGCTTATCTCACCAAGGTCAACACCAAGACCGGCCGCCTGGTAGGGCGCAAGGTGAGCTTCGTAGACATTCCCCTCGTGCGCTTCCTCGGCGTCCCGTTCGCCAGAGAGCACGGAGGGCCCTGACCGTCGCTTCTCCAAGCCCGTACCGCTGTCCCGGGAACCGTGCCGTGTGCACGTGGCCCTGGAGCCACGCGAGCCGTGCGCCCAGTTGGTCAACGGCAGCGTCATCGGCTCCGAAGATTGCCTGCACGCCAACATATGGGTCCCAACCAAGCCCCTTCCGCCCGACGGCCGGAGAAGGACGCTGGTGGTGGTGCTGAGGGGAAGCTGGTTCGAGACGGGTTCCAGCAACGACCGGGACTGGTCGGACCTGGCCGCATATGGTGAGTCCGTGCTTGTCTCTCAAACAAAGATGCCATGCGTCATTAGTGGAAATATTTGGAAAAAACGGCTATGGGTTAGCGCAGCCAACCCGGGATATGCAAATCAAAAGCTTGTTTTAGCCAGGTTAAGTCTTGGTTGCGCACTGTCAACTTTTGAATTAGCTGTAATTATTATACTATTTACTGAATTATATTATTACACAATTTATTAGACTATTATACTAAAAATTAATATGCAGAAAATAAAGTAATGCTCAATAACTTCGGGAGAGCACAGCGGTTTGAGACAGGTGGCGAGACAGTGGAAGTGGTAAGCAAATATATCTTACACAAATACACGTCATCTGTGTAGATTTCGCTAAGGCGTTTGATAACGTTCCGCACAACAAATTAATTTTTAAGCTGCAGCAATGAGGACTTAGCTCGGATATACTAAATTGGATAGCCACGTATTTAAAGAACCGCCAACAGAAAGTACGTATCGGTGATTGCACATCTAGTTCGTTGAAAGTATTGTCCGGTGTCCCACAGGGGTCTGTTCTGGGTTCTTTGTTGTTTTTAATTTTTATGAATGATACTTCCCCAGTTGTCGAAAGCCCGGTTAATATCAAATTTTTGCAGACGATTGTTTAATTTACCCTCCTGTAACTAACGCGAACGACCAAATAAAAACTAATCGATCTCTGCAAGCCTTGCATAATTGGTTCGCCCAGTGGGGAATGAAAATTAACTTCTCAAAGACAATGGTCACCAATCTAACCAAGAATGAATCTGTACTCTCATATGATTATAACTTTAGAAATAACGTTTTGACCAGAACACGCAGCTTTAGATACCTGGCAGTGACTATTACCAACGATATAGGGTGGCACACCCATGTTGAGGAGGTGTGTTCAAAAGCCTATAAGTCTTTTACTTGAGGAAAAAAAAAAACTAGAAAATGCTCCTAAAGATGTTAAATTACTTGTATATAAGACATTTATTCGCCCTTTTTTGGAGTATGCGTTTTTTGCATGGAGTCCTCACCAGCAGTTACTGAGTGATAAACCAGAAAAAATTGAAAGACTAGCAGTGCGCTTCATTTGCTCAGGGTACTGCAGGACGGAATCCGTCACAAATTTGTTAAAATCATGTAACCTAGAACTTCTGCAAGTGCGCCGCGAAAAGCGAAGGTTGAAACTCCTGTTTCAAATTATAAGAGACGAAGTGAAAATAAATAAAGACGCATACATACAACCTGCACCCAAACGGGGAGCTCCGTTCAACCATAGTAACCCAATAAGGCCTTTTTGGGCTCGTCTAGACGGGTTTAAACATCCTTTTTTTCCCTTATAGCATAGAAGTGGGGAATAAACTTCCAGAGTATGCTGTTGCTAGTTCGAATGTCAAAGCGTTTGTCTGTTCGCTAGAATTGTTGTACCGGCAATATGAAACCTAATGTACGTCTTGCCATTGTGTATTGTTTTCTTGTTTGTACTCCTCCCTGTAATGACCCTCAAGTGAGGGTTACAGTATCAACAAATAAAAAATTAAAAGAATCTATTTAGGCCACGTAGTGACCCCGGATCCCAACCATGAGGCACAGATAATTACAAGGATAAGAATGGGGTGGAGTGCATTCGGCAGGCATTCTCAGATAATGAATGGCAGCCTACCATTGTTCCCTGAAGAGGAAAGCATATGACCGCTGCATCTTACCGGTACTCACCTACGGGGCAGAAACTTGGAGGCTCACTAAGAGGGTTCAACTTAAATTGAGGACGACTCGGCGAACGATGGAACGGAAGATGATAGCTGTAACATTAAGGGCAAGAGAGCGGAATCGATCAGGGAACAAACGCGCGTTAAGGACATATTAGAATTAAGTAAGAAATGGGTGTGGGCAGGGCATGTAATGCGAAAGCAAGATAATCGTTCGTGATTAAGGGTAACAGATTGGATCCTAGAGAAGGCAAGCGTGGGCAGGGGGCGGCAGAAAGTTAGATGGGCAATGAGATCAAGAAGTTTGCAGCGATAATTGGACGCAGTTAGCACAGGACGGGATAATTGGAGATCTATGAGGGAGGCCTTTGCCCTGCAGTGGGCGTAGAGAGGCTGATGATGATGATGATGATGATGCTTATACTATTCGTCGAAAACCTGCCTTTGCCTACGGTTGTGGTCCGGCTTCCGGGGTTTCCCGAACCTATAGTGGCTCGGAGGGCTATATCTGCGGGATGGTCAGACGCCTCTTGCCGACGACGGCTAAAAGCCTCCAGCTCCCGAGCAACGATCAGTGAAGACGGCCCAGCCTCGCTCTCATCATGGCCAGGCTCACATGCACGCTGCGAGTCCCGCGGTCAGGCGCGAACCAGCTGCCGAAAGCGCATGCGCTAAGCCAGCACTGGCGGTGTCAGCGGTTTGCGAATGCGGCGCCGACAGAGCTCGACGTGGCGAGTCACGTGGCTAGGGCGCAGCTGCGGTCAAATGAAGGTGCAATTTACCAGGTCTACGTAACCGCTCGGCGAGAGTAGTAAAGCTTTTCTTAAATATTCGAAAAAAATTCTGCCATTATGAAGGCGAGAGGTTGTTGCTGTTGTCGCATCATCCACAAAAAGGGGCCGTCGTTGTTGGCTGCCTCAACAGGAGAGGTACCAAGAGTCCGTGACATGTGCTCATGGTGGGAACTGCGCCGTGGTGGATTGCGATTTGTTCTCTGGCGGCAGTTACTCGCCTATTGGCGGTGAGAAAGTCCCCCCCCCCCCCCCTCCTCCCGGCTCATGACGTGAGCTTTGTGTCTCGTGCCGCTGTCGTCAGTTGCACTCCTCTCGTAGAGACAGCCGTGCCTGTGCAAAAAATCGCCTGTTTAAATGCTTTAGTGAAATAAAAAGCGCCTTTCCATTATTTCAGTTAGTTTGCCAGCTTCTGACACCTCTGAACTAATTTCAAGCTGTATCCCGCACAAGTTTTCAACATGAGGAGATATAGAACAACTTTATTAGCGCATCGGTCAGAACATCGGGTGTAACTCATCCTTTCAAGCTTATTTGGGAGATTCTGTGCTCACAGCTCCTCCATAAGTGTTGAAAATCTGTAGGCTTACCTAAAGTGTTTAGGAGAAGCTCTTATGAAGACTCTGATGAAGACTCTTATGTAATGCTCCGCACCAAGCGGCGTGCCCTTAGGCGCACGCAGCACAGCGGGAAACAAAACGGCTTTCTTCCATTTCGTTCGTTGCTGTTGGTTTTTATCAATGTTTTTTTTTTCTGGTCCGAACGCTTTATTCTTTCTGCCCCGTCATTAACGTCCGAATTGAAGGTTTGGGGATGTTTTGTAGGCTCACAGTGTGAATATTTTCTGCACGCTTTATGGCATACATTCCCTGCTTCAAAAATTGGCTTTCGTTATGGCAGCGTGCAAGAAGGGGCATCTCTCCAGCGTGCGTTGTTCATTCACATGCAAATACAATGAGAAGTTTTGTTCTACGCCAACCAGACACGGCGCAGACAATATTGTCCGGAGTACTGGAAGGGAGCTTCTGTGACCCGAATTCCTATAGTATCGTTATCATAACAAACTTACTCTCAACTCCAACGCATAATGGATAATTACCGTGATGAAGGTTCGAAATACTGGCTAACGAACGCAATAAGTAGCATACGGGCCAGTTTCCAGCATAACAAGAATTGAAACCGATGAATATCTACAAGCAGGTCTTAATGGTTTTCCGACCCCTTTAGGCGTAAAGAACAAATTCTGGCCTACTCGGGCTGACGTTCTACGAATTGAAGAAAATTACCCTTCACCTCTTGAGTGCTGTTTTACTTTGGGGCATACCTGAATTTGAGGCAAATACGGTTGCGGGAGATGTACCGTAAGTGTCCCTCCAGGTGTGAAAAAGTATCGTGTTCTTGCAATTTACCGCATACTTGATTATCATATTTGTGCGTGCATGCGTGCGTGTGTGCCGAATAAGACCACTTTTAAATTAAATAAAAACTAGCACGCTGAAGACATGTTATGGCGGCACACGTGTCGAAATGACGGAAACCGACTATCACTAGCTCCTATCCGTACTGACTGTTTACTCTCCGTACTCTTTCTGTATCAGGACAGAAAATCAGTATTGAAAAAACGGGTGTGTTATTCCCAAGTCTCGCTACAAATATTAGATAGGGTTGAAACCACGATTGCTCTGTAGATGAAGGGGTTATGGTGCAGTCCCCTGTATACGAGCGCAGCCTGCGAGCTTTATAGGGACTGTGCAGCAATTTCGATAAGCGCTTTCCCTTTTTCCTTTGCGTCTGGAACCACTGCGAAAGCTATGGTTATCGCCAGCAAGGAGCGGCATTGCGTGGTTTGCTCGTCGCACCAGATACGCCTTCCATTCCTGCTTTGTTTTTGGTGCTTTTTTTAGGTTGCTATCGAGAAGCGTTCAGTGCTGCAACTGAAGAAAACCGACCAGCAGCCGCTACATGGCCTTAGTGAAGTAATTCGGCCCGTCGAAGAACGTCAAGACCGGGAAAGAGAAAAAAAAATTCTTTCGTGCCAGTTTCCAAGTTATCTGATGAGCATAGAGCAGAAATTTTGGGCTGAGGTACTTTGCGACCCCCTATCTAAGTGCTGGGTGTGTTGGGTGACTACGTTGTGCAAGCATTTAAGATTTAAAAAAAAAGTTAACAAAATTGTTGCAGGGTCCCCTTAACCGAACGGCTTATTGGTATCGTGCTAAATTGCAAGGTTTTCTTTGAGAAACCTCTATACTAGTTACAAACCCGGTATAAAATTTGCGCGCGCCTATACCAACAGGGGAATATATGAAACTCTCGCTACATTTATCGTGCATCCTCGCATCTGCATACTGTCATCCTGTGACAACGTAAAGTGATGTCATATAATACTTTCCAGCGATCGGCAAGGTTTCAAAAACTGTTTAACAATCGTTATGCCTCCTGCCGAAGACGACAACCCCGAATGCCTGGGATTTGTTTTCGTCTTGGAGTTTCGTTGTTGTCGGGTATTAGAAGCTGACTGTTCCCTTTGTTCGAAAGATAGCCGGACGCAAAAGCTTACGCCTAGCTTCCACTCTTCGTGGTCCGCACAGACCTTACTTCAGAAGGAATAGTGTGACGACCACAACGTTTCTTCCGGAGCGGTGTCAAAAACCGTACTTTAAATAACACCTCGGGCTTCTGTATGCCATTTATATGTCTTGTATTGTGATAAAACGTTTGGCCACGTAAAATCGGGTGCGGGCAAGCATCAAACGTCAACCGAGCGCAACGAAACACCGGGTTGAGCGATCCTGAGTGAAGCAGATGACAAATGAGAGAACCCCTAAGCCGATGTCTTGCAGACGTGCTTCACGGCGCCTCCCGTGGTCGCACTCACCGCCAACAGCACTCGGTGGATGCTGCTCAGCCAAATTGATTGTTAGATTTATTCATTGAAATAGATTGATAGTAAGGTGGGCTAACATGAATTAGGATTGGTCAAGGGGATAAAGTTGAATTAGTATGGATTACGGTAGAATAGCATAAATTTAAATGGAATAACGGTTGATTACTGATTGATGGGAATTATTAGTGAGATGAGATTAAGTCGGAATAAGAAGGTAGATTTGTTTCCAGCCGGGCTGCAGGTCCCCGTAGTACCGGTGTCGTGCCAGGATGTAGTTGAGCTGCATGGTAATTCAAAATTAGCTTCTCGAAACGACAAGCTTCAGCAGTACAGCAGCACCATTCCGCATACTAATAATGCAGAAAATATTGTGTTAGGTGGATGCGCTTATGTTCCCTTCACGCTTGGCGCAAAAACTTCACAATATCGCCGCTAAAATTATGAACTACGAAATAACGTTTTCTCACTATATTACGAGAGTGCTCATTACTTGTGGACGAGCACGTCTTTGGGAACAGACTTTGGGGCTATTCATTTCGTAGCCATTGCTGCAAGTAGGCCGTATAATTCGTAAGGAAGGGGGAAAATCTTGCGAGGGATAGTTTTGGGGCTGTGCCAAGCCGTGGATTTTCCGCATATAAATTTTTTTATAGTCTATTAGCTCTTCACTTGGCGCCGTCGACCTGTTGTTGCAGGTGACCTTGTCGTCTTCGCGCCAAACCACCGGCAGGGGGTGCTGGGTTTCCTGCATCCACCAGGCCACGACGACGTCCGGGACGTCGCCTTGGATGACGTGGGAGTGGCGATAAAGTGGGTCTTAGAAAACGCGGATTCCTTCGAGGCCGACCCGAACGACCTGGTTCTCATCGGCCACGGATCCGGGGGTTACATGCTTTCGGCAGCCATCCGGCAGATGCCGAATAACACGGCGCGCCGCGCAGTCTACCATGGTCTAGTCCACGGCTCCCTGCTACCCCTAGATCAGGCGAGTCAGTCACCGGTTACTTGCAAGCAAAAGCACCTAGCGCCATGGTGCGAGTTTAATCCCAGATGGTTCTGTGGGTCTCGATCCGATCAAAATACCTTCGTACTATGTGATACCTCAGTCAAAAACATCCTGGTCATTAACCTGGAGGCCCTCATCGTTACTTCCGGGCACTGATTGCAGAAGGAACTCGTCTCCCAATGGTTTCTTTCAGTTTTTGTATTGTTTGTTCCAATTGGGCAAGATTTTTAGCAGACCATCAGTGGCCTAGCACCGGCAACAATCATCTGCGAAAAGTTGCCCTGTACTCTGTGCATTACATTACGTCTTTACGTCGAGCTTTTGATGACCGCAACTGCTCAATTACGCAGCTCATCAAAAATTTTGTGCTATATATGGTATTCGCATAAAAGGTAATTGGGCGATTTCTTCTCTTGGCAAGAGTGAGAACCACCGTGATAGTGCCAACTCTGTCTGGACATGCGGCCGCATCTCGCAGAAAAAAAAAATAAAACAGGCCCCAGCGACCGTCGCTGTTACCACCCGAGGCGTCAACAGTGATTAACAACAGTGATATTGCGTAGTTACGCTCAACTTGCCCTAAAGAACTCCGCATCAGCACCGCTGAATGGAGCCGCGGTTGCAAAAAGCGGCCTGGCGCACGAAATGCCTACGTTTCAGCGCAGTTGCCTGTTGCCTGTGAGTACAGATGCAGACACGGGAGCGCCAGCACCTTGCCCACAGGGGAGTCGTTCAGTACAAAAGACAACTAGTGTTTTCGAAGGAATTGTGAGGTTCGCGTGCATGCCGCTTTAGATACGGCGGTAGCGTAGCGGCGTAGCAGCGAGTGTATAGGGCTCCTGCGTTGCCCAGGGGGCGCTGCGAAACCGGCTTTCGGGCGAAACCGGAATTCGGTTCTGTGCATGAAGTCAGAGACCCAAGCAGGCCTGGAAGTAAATCAGAGGGCGGTAGGCAGATTGGCCCTAGGGGCCCACAGTAAAACTACAAATGAAGCGGTACAAGGGGATATGGGCTGGTCGTCTTTCGAGGCGAGGGAGGCGCAGAGCAAGATAAAGTTTGAGGAGCGACTTCGTGATATGGAGGACGAAAAATGGGCAGCGAGGGTTTTTAAGTACCTGTATTTGAGGAGCGTGGACACGCGGTGGAGACGGAGGACCAGACAGCTGACTAAGCGGTACGGAAAGTCGGTAGGGGACAGCGGGGTTTACACAACAGTTAAAAAGCAGGTAAAGGCAGCAGAGACGACGAAGTGGGCAGAGAGAATGGAAGCGAAAAAAACCCTGGAGGCTTATAGGGCAGAGAAACGGGAAATTAAGAAGGAGGGATTCTATGGCAATACGAGAGGCAGTGCGTTGCTCTTCGAGGCACGGGCAGGGTGCCTGAGAACCCGGGCATACACGGGTAGCTACAGGCAGCAGGATGAAACGTGTGCATGCTGCGGCAGTGATCGGGAAACTATAGACCATATTGTCAGGAGCTGCACAGAGATACGGCCACCGCGGGGTGAGGGGGAAACGACGCTGGCGGAGGCTTTGGGATTTGGGGCGAGGGGGAACCTCAACTTCAAGGCCATAGAGGTGACGAAGAGGCGACTGGAGTGGTGGTGGAGGAAAAGTAGGAAGGGATGGGTACGAAGGCGGCGTAATCATGCGGACGAGAATTTAGAACAGCGAGGGGAGAAAAAAGGGGGGCGGGGGCGATGACTTTAAAACAGAAAAGAGGGAGAGATGGGAGGGAGGAAGCAAATCTATAGGATAGCTGGGAGTAGGGCAAGTAAACGTAATAAAACCGGCAAGTCGGTTGCTGACAACCGACGCCCCGATTCAAAGGGAAAGCCACTAATCATCATCATCATCATCATCATCATCATCATCATCATCATCGGGCAGTACTTCCTGGTAGTACAAAGCTGCAGGGGTCCCATATGATCCCCTGTTGACAGAAGCAAAATGAGCTCGATGCTCCCGGTTGTTCTGCTACATTCTCTCCAGCCCATTCCCGACACGTCCAATCTCGTCCGGCAATCAACTTGGCATTAGGGAAAAAGCTTTGCAGCGCTAAGTACGTTTACAGCGTCGACGAAAGTTCTGGAAGTTGACGGCGCTCTGACACTCGCAGATTCACCGATTGATGGTTGTATGAAGTGAAATTTGAAGTGAACGCTTCTTGTTTATATTAACGCCCTTAGTGGCAATGTCTTTTCAACAACAGCCGATGAAACAAGGAGTGTAACGTAATTGGCGACGATCGCGCGAAAAAGCGAACGAGTCTCGCGGACCGCAGGCTCGTCCGCTCAGGTGAGCGGTGCTTTTGCACACCTTCGTACTTATGCGTGCATTTTTAATAAACACTGCTGGTTTTCGTCATCGTTACGAATACATATTGGAGCACTAGCTTGCTGTTTTTATCCGTGGCTCAGTCACGAAACGAAGCGAGCGTCAGAAGCGTGAAATATGTTGGTGATTCCGAAAGTTGTGGCCTCTGGCCGTAAAACAAAGTGGTCTGGTGAACGGAGTGGCCGTTCTGTTTTCTTGATGCTGTCACTTTATTAAATTACGCTCTTGAATCATATATTCCCACTTTACATTTGATAGACTAGTATAAGGGTCAGCAACGTTTTCAGGTGTATACGAAGCCGGTACGGCGGAGGGCTGGACGGCAAATCGTGTGGAAGGGGGGGGGGGGGGGCTTTGCTGGCAAAGAGAAAAAATTCAGGTATTTGCCAATATGATATTTGACAATAATCTGGTGAAGTGTGAAGATAGGGGGCAATGCAACTGGAAGCGACGAATTCTCTGTTTTTGTCTCGCCGTCTAACCCCATTTGAGGGCAAAACTGGCTTGTCGGCGTTGATATTGATAGCGACGACACCTGCACTAGAAGGTAACGAACACAGACAGTGACGATCGTATGTAAATATTTTGGCCGTGAACCGTGTGTGCGGCTGCATGAAGTTATATAAACATACAAGTACACATCTAAGCAGGCAACGGACTTGCGATTTGGTGCTTGATTGGCGTCGTTTAATGGCGCTCAATTTGTTTATTTGACGGTATTGCCTTACCTATTAGGTAGTATACGTGTACCCTGCCCTTCGTAAACCGTGTGGCGTTAAATGTTAAGCAAGAATCATTTACTTTGCGAAAATACACAACAAATTTTCCACTCATTTCCAAGGCGTTGCCAGGCCAGCAGTGCCCGCTGAATAGGCTGCCCTCCTCGCGTTCGCTGTCATGCTCCGGCTGTAGCTAGCATTTACAGTAACCTCGGGCTCAGCAACGTTTTGTTTATACTACTTGTGAACTTTCCTTTGTCGTCCGTACGCAAGAAGAACGAACGATAATTTGCGTCAGGAAGTTAGACCACGTGACCTGGCGACACTGTCCCACGCCGCGACGATCACGACAGCTCGCTCAAAAAAAAAAAACGCCTAAAAGTCGGGTTATTGTAGCGGATATTATTTTGTTTAACCTATGCAACTATTTTAAGGGCTATTTCATTCAGTATGCAGTCATTTAGGATCGCCATAAGGTGATTAAAATGATTACAACCAACTTTCGCTCTGGCTTGTAATTGAAAACACTTGGAGGGCGGTGAGGGTCGTCTGCTTTTGTACTACGCAGACGCGTTGGACACGATGGGGTGCTGCATGTGACCAAACTCCAGCGCAGGAGCCCTGTTGTTAGCCCGGAGACTGGGGACATCTATCGGCGAGTGGCCGAACGGCCGGAGTGGAAACATGGGCTCCGTGATGATGGATTGTACCGTTTCACGCGCCGACGCAACGCAGGTGATGAGGCGCGCCGTAGTGGAACGCTCCGGATTAATTTTGGCCACCTGGGGATCTTTAACGTGCGCGGAAATCTCGTACACACGGGCGTTTCTGCTTTTCGCCTCCATCAGAAAAGCGGCCACCGCGGCCGGGAATCAAACCCGCGTCCCCGTGCTCAGCAGCGCAACACCTTAGCCACTGAGCAACCGCGGCGGGTGTTCCCGTGATGAGCTCCGGAAGCTGATTCCGGAGGCCATGGTGGAAGCGTTCGCCGAGAGCTGGCAGCTGGCAATCAACTAATCTCGGCCGACGATTCACCCGCGTCTTGTGACAGCTAGACTGTAAGACCCCCCGCGAAACAGAAGTTAACGTCGAAGTAATGTTTTTGAGCTCAATGGGTCGGCCCCATGCGTGCGCCGCCATGCCGGAGCCTGCGCTTCCCCTTTGCTAAGGCAACACACATTGTTGCCGTCATGCGCGCCACACCAGTGAATACAACCACTACTAATTACATGTATAGTGGTCTTTTTTATAGGTTTTCTTTCACCACTTTTCCTGTGATTAAATATTTTGTGATTGATTTATTGATTGGTTGTAAAATTTAATGCGTCCACGCTACACAGGTGATGAAGCGCGCCGCAATGGAGGGTTCATGATTATATTTTAACCACCTGGGGATCTTTAACGTACGCTGAAATCTCAAACACGGGCGTTTATGCACTTCGCGTTAAAAAAACTGTCTAGCTTGCTGAGCGGGTAAAAATTTTGACATCGTTGCGTATATGTAACACGTGTACGCGTGAGTTCACCATTTGTGTACCACATGACGAAATTCATCATGTTAATATTAAACTGCAGGAAGGTATTATTTCTGCGCTTTTATTTATCCACCCAGCGCTTTACGCACAGCACTCTTTCGTAATATCTCTGTACTTGAGTGGCCTGCGACGGGTTGATCTGGCCGCATGATAATGAGTGGAGGGTAAGGAGACGTAAGCACCGGCTGCGCTGTGAGAAATGATTTCGTTGGCTTTGAAGCGTGATGATTACGCATTGTGGGAGCGATTGCGATGCAGGTGGATTGAAATATGTCGTTGGAAGAATTACCGCATCGGCACAGTCATATTGAGCAGTGCTACGGTACCCCGGGGGCCACAGGGAAACAATAAAAGACCAGTGCTCGACTACCCTGTCTTATATCGCGTTTCAGCCTTAATTTCTCATGTGGGCCACTTCGAAACGCATACTGAAGGCGATGAAAAGGGGCGCCTATAATAGCATGGCTCAAAGCCCACTTTCACAACGAATAAGGAGGAATGATATATAATAGGGTCATACGGAGTAGGTCTATTCTTACACACCCAAAAACGGTGCGCTTAAGACGTCTACAATCAACTTGAAAATCATGTTCTTGGTTCCATGTCTGTGGGACAAAATAGCATTTCGTGCAACTGCACTGCCTATCAATATTGTCGAGGTAAGGGTGTTTGCCGTATTCTCTTGAAAAGAAGAGGAAATTCCCCACCTTATGCCATTACGGAGTATGCTATGACGTCTCAAAGGATGACGTCTGTTGACCTGCGTGCTTTAACAAGAGCAACAAATGGGTCATTTTCACACTTGTGAACCTACTTATTACGAGAGAAAGCTCTGTTTGGCGTGGTTTTCGAATACTATGCATACAGTGTTTCACTAAACTTAGGCTTTATTGCACACTTCATGGTGTCTGTCATTCAATTTACTGGATGATTGGGTTCAGGCTGTCGCTTGCGCAGAAGCTCACGCACTACCGGGTTATCCGACGGGCCCTCCACGGGGTGACTGGGCGTCTAAGCCCTGGCGAAAGAGCCGCTAAATCCTTGCCTAGTCATGTGGTGTTGTCGCAGTGAAGCTCCGAGCGAGCAGAGCTGCGACGCCTTTCCGTAATGGACCACGTGACTGGACATAGCACCTCCCACACTTTCACTCCGGTAAAAGGTCTTTGCGACGCGATGAATGACCTTGGGAGAGGTTGCGGACTAGAGTCTTCGCTCCAGTGGTTTTCTGGGGTCAGGCGCAGATTAGTGTCCATGAAAATAGTGGCTTGGCATGGAATTATGCACAGGAGGACGGCGAGCCGTACCAGAGCCTGGCTAAGGCTCTCCGCTGCCGGGGTCCGAAGACTTTGAGTGCGTGGCTGAAGTGCTTCCGCATGACGCCCATGGAGGAGCTGGTGCTTGCCTCACGTTCAGCCCTGCCGCTGCCGCTTCGCTTCGCACCCCACACGGGCTTGCAGGATCTGCTTGGCCGGAGCTCCGCTCTGGTGGACACCGTGGTGGCCGGATCCAGTTTGGATGACCTCAACCGGCTGTTCTACCATCGCATAATGCCGCATGCGCCGGTACACTACCCAAGTCGGCTCTTTTAACAGCGAAGCTCTTGAGCAAATCGTTTGCGTATGGTGTCCGCAGACAGAAATGCAAAGGAAATGCCGATCACACTCGTTCACGCGTTCCTCGAGCGCACGCTCGTAAAGCCAAACAGTAGCTCGTTAAATTTTGTAACAGCTTGGGAAGATATCTCACAAATAGTTGAAAAGCTTCGTGAAATGTGGGCACTGAGAATGTATTCACAGCATGCACGACCCCCTCCTTTTCTGACACAGGTAATGTAGCCATTTGGTTGCGAACGAGGGGAAGCAAGTGTAATCACCCGATAGGTTAGGTACTCCTAGGAGTTACTTAGGAAGATTGGCCAACATTAGCCACACAAAAAAAATTACGACCCACCTCCCCTCGCGGGAACCCTGGTGTGATGCGACGCTGAAGGGGGTTCCATTGTGCGTTTCCGTTGGGTCGATTACTCGAATTGCGTGAGCAATCGTCGGGTAATGCGAGAAAGAGAGAGAGAGAGCAAGCGCAGCGCGGACGACCGTCGACTGAGAGACCGGCCGGAGCGCGGCACTCCGCTTAATGCGCAGCGCGCCCGAAGGAAAGGAGACCGCGGAGAGAGAGGGCGCTGCACATGCGCACAGCGCGCTTGCGCCGCGCGCAGCGCCGCCCACCTGCGGAGTGAGAGAGCGCGCCGCACTGCGCGCGCCACAGATGTTGGGGGAGAGGGCGCGCTATCACGGTGAGAGGAGAGGGGGCGAGCGGAGAAGAGACGCAGCTGTGCGGACGCGGACGCGGACGACGACGACGACGACGGACGCAGGACAGGGCCGCCGGCAAGAGATGCTCCTCTCAGCGTCGCATCTAAAACTCCAGTGTTCGCTGTATTTGGCAACACTTGCTCGGAACGAGAAAGACACGTAATAGCTTACGCCCTTCGTTCGTTCGTACTTGTGTCGTCGTCGTGCGCATGCGCTCTGTACCGTAGAAGAGCCGCGACTTGAAGGTCGAAGCTGCTGTAGGTCAATCATTCAATTTCCGTGTCCCGGCAGCGGCTAGTTCGCACGGCCGGGGAGGAGGCCGCGCCTCGAGACGCTCAGCTTGCAAAGCATCCGCTAGAGACGATATGTTCCGCTTGCACAATGGCATGCGAAAACGTTTATCAAAACGACGAGCCCACTCTGGTCTTGGTCACCATAAGGTCATGCGCAGAGCTAATTCGTCAGTGCAAACGTCGTCTGCTAGTGTGTTCCCGCAAGTGCGACGCAACCCCATTCCACTTGCGATCAACCAGCTATCTTCCTTGCCACGAACAAGAAGCACGAGAAACCGCTGTTACCACCCGGCAATAAAGAGAGGCGGATAATTATCAGCTGGAAGGGGTTGTGTTGTGATTGTGGGAACAGTTTAGCAGAGGAAGGTTTCACCAAACGGTTAGTTCTGCGCATAAGAACTGTGCGATCTACCCTCCCTCGTTTCGCCGCTTCCTATACCGAGAGAAGACGCTGACCCACTCGCCGGTAGACGCTCCCGCGATATTTATAAAGCATTCGGCGTACGTACAAACTCTGACAATTGCGGTGGGATACAAAACGTTAACTAAACGTATCAAAGTTCCCCGTCCCAGAAGAACACCGACCTAGAAGACACCAAACCACCCTTACTTACGAAAAAATGCTTAGGATTGCTAGGCAAATATTTTACATAAAATATGACTAGTCTTGGAAACAAGAGGGACTTCAACCCAGGGCGTTCGTTCCAAAACCACGGCTCTATCTGTAAGCGGCTACTGCAGCTCTATCTGTAAGCGGCTACTGCAGAACAGCGGCGCCCTTTTAGCAGTTGCATGAAAGAATAGAACGAATGTCCCAAGCGAAGGAGTAGGGGCGCTGGGCGCACACAGGAAATTCCGGGCTTGTATTCACAATGGAACGGAATCTCGCATCCCTGACGATGTTCTGCGCGCAACTGGGTTTCGGATCAACGCCCGTCCCGGGGAGTGACGCGCGCTTCGGGGAAAAGCCGTTGGGCCGAGCAGTGGCTGCCGAAGTATGGTCCTCCCCGTGAACCAGCAGAAAGCATTCGATTATGTGTGGCGAGAGCAAGGGGCCTAATTACCTCATCAGCCGTTTTCCATCAGCCTCTTACCTCACTGTAATGTGCATTTAAAGTGTCCATTAAAAATGGTGTAAGGAGGCTGATGTTGAGCAGCGGTGACATGTCAACGCATCCTCCATTCGAGCGCCTCTCACCTTTCAAATCGGTGCTACACGGAATACCGGAACATTAAGTGCTACGTTCCCGCCCATCGTCCTATGAACTATCATCGCAAGTTATGTCAGTTTGGCACAGCGTTGTGACCTGGTTTTAGTGCGAAATAATAAAACCTTAGAGACAAATAGAGGCCCAAACGCCACAAAAATGTGCTTAACCATGCTGTGCAAATGCAGCAGAGATGCCGCGACAAACATACTATCCAAGTGCAACTTTTCCAATCCTCACAGCGCTTTAGAAGAAACCTGTTTGGAGTTATTCAGTGCAACGAGAAGTAACTTCCCAAAGCTTATAAGGACGGGAGAAGCTTGTTTATGCGCAACTCCAAATTAGGAATGTTTCGCTACCATGTTTTAGAGCCACGCAAACTATCAGCGTCAAATGTACGGGCCCAAAATGTTAACTTCGAAATGCAAAAAAAGAATATTTTACAGCTCTACTGAAACGTTTTTGCAGCGTTTATATCTAAGTCGACTCCTTTCTTTAAGCGTAATGCCACTTTTTAAGAGAGGATCGGTTTGATCTTGAGCTTGTTTCGGTGGCGTTGGCAAAAAAATACCAAGGAAGTAACTGCGACGCCTCTGGAGGGTGCACAACCGCAAATAGGGTATTATAACAGTGAAGCCGGTTTTCGCATCTGCTAGAGTGCGAGTACAAGGGGCATAGGCGTATGTGCACAGGTAATGTACCATTTTAAAGGTGATAGCCTTTTTTGGTCTACTAAAATGCAAAAAAAAAAAAAAAATTGCGCAGCTTGCACTATTTGTGCAAGGCAGCGGGAAAAGCCGAGCTGGAAGTCGACCTAACTGCTTCTTCTTTGGATCCGGTGTAAGTGGAGGTGACCGAACGGAAAGGCCTCCTAAAATCCCGATAAACTTGGCCTCACCCCTCAACCTAGAGAAGTCTAGAAAGAACATCGCAAAAATTAACAGAAGACAGAAATGCTAGCAAGACCTATAAAAATTATGCAATACCTGAAGAAGCTTAGTCGGCCTCCAGCTTCGCAGTTTTTCCAGCCTTATCCCAGTAGTGCAAGACGCGCCATTTTTGGCTTTGCCATGTTTGGCTTCGCCATGGAACAGCTAAGGACGGAGAGAGACTCGCCCACGAAACTCGACTAGAAAAAAAACTGTCAAGTGCATGTCTGGTCGACTGGGTAGTGCTAAAGTATCTTCCCTTGGCATAGCTGAAAAATGACTAAGATTCCTTCAAACGATTATAACACGCGACTTTGTTCACTTTGAAAGATCTAGCCTTCGATGACTCACTAAACTCCATTCCACCCTACGAAAAACTTGTTATAACCAAAAAAATGCATGAAATGGTGAGAACATTTACCATTCGCTGCCTAAAGCTAGTTGAAAGAAGCGCGAACGCTAAAAGTGCATCCAACCTTCACTGAAAGGGCGTCAAATCGATCGTCAAACATCCAAAGACCCAAATCGCAGCGAAGAACGAACCAATTGGACGATTTTTCGCGGAATAAGAAAGCGCATTTATGAACAATCTAAATGTATACCGGTGCGTAGTTTATGAGAATAATGTATACAAATTGCACTCCTTCATGATCGATGCGTGTATTGCCTTATGTAGAACCGTTCCCATTTGCGATTTTTAAGCAACCGTTTATACACAGTGGAAGCTTTGCTCCGCGCACGCGCCACGTGTCCATAAATCTTATCAGAAGTTTTCGGTCGACCAACCTGTCTATAGGAAAGTGCATTAATGTTTTGACAGAAGGCCATCGGTACCACTAAAAAAGCTTTCGCTGTAAAAAACTTCGCGCTACAGGGACCTAATATGGGCAGGAATGCCATAATATAGGCAAGGAATAAAGACAATTATGAGTGTTTTAATTGAGCGCTAACAATCAGGGGATACGGGGAAGCAAAATTAGATGCCCTAATACAATCGCGCGGTTATGTTTCTTGGCGGAGAAATTACGTCGGCTGCCGCCAATCGGCCAAAACGAGACTTTGTGACGTCATAGTTGTCTATATGACGTAACAAAGTCTCTTTTTGGCCGATTGGCGGACGCCGACGTAATTGCCGGTAAGTGGCCGCTCCGTCGTCACTGCTTCATCTGCTTTCCTTAATGTCTCCATTATTTGTTAGTAGTTTCCGATAAAACTGGCATCGTTGTTATCTGGACAAAGCCGTATTTTCAATGAAACAAACTTTTATTTTGTCTTTACGGATCCTTTATATATTTGCTTCGACTTCCCAGCCCTATACCAACAAGACCCCCGACGCCCTGCGGAACTTTCTCGTGCGCCTGATTACCACGAATCCGGTTCCCAGCGACACCATCAAGGGTTTATTCAAGGCCCGCACCGCAGAAGATATCGCCGCCGACGTGCTGCCGTACCCGCTGAGCGTGTGCCCGACGCGTAAAGTTGCTGGGACTGCCCCTCAAGGATACCACTACGTGTCTGAGAAGGGCGAGCTGTTCGATCCACCTTTCAGCATCGCCAAGCTAGCAGCGTTCGCGTTGCACGGGTAAGCACAACAAGTGTGCAACAAAATTCACAATTTTCCCAATTTAAGTTGAAAATTTTTAATACACGATTCCGGAGCGCCAGTTTTCTTCTATATAAAGCTTTGGCCTCGAGAACAAAAAATTACACTGGAAGGTCCTATCATGCCATCTCCTAAGCCATGCTTTTAAATATACAATTCCACACCGCCAGCTTCTTGCTTTGGTCTTGTCATTCCTAGGGGACCATAATAAAATACATGCCAATGGCTTAACAGGCCCTTTCCAAAGTCATGCTTTCAAATATACAATTCTACGCCGCCAGCTTCTAAGTTTTGATATTGTCATTCCTAGAGGACCAATATAAAATACACTAGAAGCCTAAACTGCCATTTCCAGAAAGCACGCTTTTAAATATACAATTCCGGACCACCAGCTTTCTGAGCTAAGGTCGTGTCATGTCATACACGCCAGACGCCTAACACGCCATTTCCCAAAGCCACGCTTTTAAATATACAATTGCATACCGCCAGACGTTTGAGCTTTGATGTTGTCATTCTTGGGGGACCAATATGTTATACAATCCAATGGCTTAAAGCGCCATATCTCAAAGCCACGTGAGCAGTAAAGGTGCATATATGATGTTGCATGAGCGGCTTCTACCCACGCACCAATGGTTTTGCAATTTGCCGCACAACACGCGTCAGTCAGGAGGACCGGATAGGGAAAACGTTTTTTAATGGTTGGGCGCCACTGCACCGGAGTTGTATGCAACATGCCACATGTACCGACGGGGTTAGCAGGGGTGGCGCCCTTGGTCCAGGTCTCCAACAACTTCTGCTGCTTTGCGTGCCCACTGAAACAAACCGATATGGTCTTCACAGCAGTTGCTGGCCAGCAGTGCCTCCCGTTGCTCCGAATTAGGGCGTCTCATTTTGGAGACAGCCATTGTGCTGTTGGATTCCCATGTGGTGTGGTAGATTGTGGGTTTTTTTACTGCACAATGGGCATACCTCTGTATATCGAGTCGGATAAATTTTGCTCAACACGTCTACGTTTGGGAACGTGCCTGTCGGCAGCTGTCTCCAATCGGTGGCTTCTGCCCTCGTCAGGAATTTGTGTGGTGGAGGGTATCTTTTCCGGATACCCTTGTAATTTGCCATGTGGCCGAGTATTCAGGGGGACTGGAGTGGGTTCGTCGAGGTCGGAATCGTCGGGTGCTGGATTTGTAGTATATCCTCGAGCAACCCGGTTCGTCTCCATGTTCCCCTCTATTCCCGAGTGCACCGGGGTCCACAGGATCCTGTGTTGTATCCTAGGTAGATGATCAAGGTGTTGGAGTACGCCGCCTTTAGCCTGGAGGGGTACACAGAGTGCACGGTGGCTTACTGGTTCTGTCGAAAAGGTTCGACCCGCCTTTTGAGAGTCGGAAATTATTGTAAGTGACCGGCCAGTCTGGAGACCTTCCGCCACTGCCAAAGAGACGGCTGGCTCCTCGGCGTCTGTCGCGGTACAGTGACGCAGCGAGCCACAGGTGATCACATGGAGGTCGAAATGTAGTCAGGAGGGAAGAAGGCTGTGACTTGGAGGATAGTTTTTGCCCTTAAACTTATCTTTTGTTTTCTCGGGCATTTCTACTTGGCGGATGGTGCCATCAGGACCGTCAATGAGAACTCGCGCCGTGGTATAGCCTGACTGGTGCTCTTCACTCAGAGTTGACTCCTGTTGGAAGCCGCGGAGCCAGAGGGTAAATTAAAGCTGCTAATGAACGATAAGCTAAAGATCGCAATGAACTTGCAGAAAACTGGGTTGTCCGAAAAGTTCCACTGAGTGCACTCAAACCGACATGGAACAGCACCGGAACACTACAGACCACGCATGGCCACCAGAAGAGCGCCATTGGCGACGCATCAGAATACGTTCACTGCGAAGCAGGTTTAAACGAGCCACAACTAAGCTTGTCAAGAAAAAATTGACGTATTACGCACATAGGTGGCAGTCGACGTAAAGCGAAGTTTTACAATTGGCTTGTTCGCTGAAACCATCGCCTGCATGATTTTATGGTGGAGTTATCAATTTCCTCGACGTAAGAAACGTCGCGTTAAGGGTCGTAACTAGGTGGGGTCCACCTCCGTCATCACGTTCACATTCGCTGTTGGAACACCGAAGAAGCTCCTGCTGGTCGGCACGCTGTTTAGGCACCACTAGCTCCTAGCTCAGAAAACATGCATAGACTGCGGCATCTCCGCCACCAGTCGCTTCCTGTTCCTGCGGGCGCGATTGGCCAACGCCAGAGCTTTATAGGGACCTCCCGCCGTCTCGCCACTCGTTTTTCCGCCCCCGCAGACACAGCACGCGGAGGCCAGTGGCATCTGGTGTCAGATATAGCCCAGCGGCACAGCGTGCCATAAAGCAGAAGCAGCAGCATAAGAATCCCCGAAATGAAAAATCCGGGAGGAGCGCCAAAGCAAGCTTTAAAGGGGGCAAGAAAAAAAAACGTTTGTTTTATCCAAGACATTTGGTGCTTTATATAACCCTCAGCGCTTATCCGTCAGCAAACACAACTTTGTTCACTGAGAAACTAAGCAATTTAAACCAATATTTCAATTCCCCCGCTGTCTCGTATGCTTCCTGACATCAGCAATGATATATACTGGGTGGGTACATAACACGAGATGTAGTATGTGGACTAAGGCGGCCGCTGTCCACCAAATAGTGTTTCTTCGTAAATTCAATTGTTTGCCCCACCATAATTGCTGCTATAAAAAGATTTTGCACTAAATTAAAGACCGAATGGCTCCTTCTGCAAGCGTACAGTCCCTGTTTACTTTTCGTTACATTTTTCCGGCTTCGGCAAATCGCAAAGAGCTGCCTACCATATTGCGTCATAAGTTCAGTGCGGAAAAGTAGCTATGGTGTCGCATGCCTATTCTCTGTTTCCCACCTTGCACAGCTCATTTGAATGAAGTTTGATTTAAAATTGGCGCTGAATGTTCAACTAAACTTGCATTTTGTCTTAATGGCCCCTTTAAAGCAAACAAGTGTGTCCCAGCTGCGCCAGTGGTGATGCTCAGAAGGCTCGCAACATACCCGGCTACGCGGCTTCACTCGCGCACCACAGTGGTGACGCTGTCGATGGTCATTCGGGACACGCGTGAGTCAGTGTCGCCGCAAGAGTGGTGCTTCGACTATAGATTGGACAATGGGCGGACCTTCGCGGTTTTGTGGAGATTTAACAGAACATATTTTAAGAACGTAACATTTCATGGCTCGCAAAGCTGTCTTTGTTACGTCTGAGGTATACTACTACTCGTTATCGCAGCTTCCCTCACAAAGACCAGTTCAGAGAGGCCCATATTGGAGCTGTCATTTTTCCATCGGCAGCGAAGGCAAATAGCACCTGACCATTTCAAGGAAGAATGTCTGGGTGACTATTCTTTGAATAAGATAAGGGTTAGATTCTAATTTCACACAACAGAAGCCTGAGAAATAAACGAAGTAAGCACACGCACCTTATTCCTTTAAGCGTTGCATGATGAGAAAATATTTAGTAGTGAATAGGGCAAACAGCTTAAACAGACATTGCTGGATTTGTGTGGCAATGCGATTTCACAACGTAGATTTTCACCTTTCCATGAAGAAGTGAGCTCAAAAACAGTAGTCTCGAAGTAACGCGTATAACAAGAGGTGCAGAGCTGCGACGAAGTCATCTTTGTTCAACCTAAGTCAATATTTCTTAGGTATTTGTTTCCGCTCGTCAAGAATACAATAATAGTGAGAATATGCTGGTACATTAGGAAAAGCAAATTGTCTAGAACGCTGAGGTCAAGAATGGACTACTTTCAGAACGGAAAGAACCAGTTTAAATTGTTAGGCCAGAAAGTGGAGAACGCACATCCATGCTAGAGGTCGGCACCCAAGATCTTGGAATTACGTCTCTAATGTCTTACCCGCTCGTACACCTGGACAGATATTCTCGGCCACTTTCTGGGTTTAGTAAGTTTAACTTATTCTGCAACTGTTGCGAGTGCATTTACGTAATCCCTCTGCCTGAAACATTTGAAATAACAGATAGAAGGCAATTCTCGCTCTGTTCGCTAATCTTCTGCTAAGTTTCAGAGAACCGAGCTGAGATGCCCGTCTATATCTGTTGTCGCGTAGGAACATTCTGTGGCGGTAATAAGCTGTAGAGTGCACTTCCATGCTTTTCAGAACATGTAACCCAAAGGTGACCATAGAGTGCTCAGGGAGCGAGGGAAGGTTGTCAGGGGTAGAAAGTTATAGGGAGGAGCCACTTTTGGCAAGGGCACAAACATGGCTATCATCTGTCGAGCTTCTGTGCGGCAAAGAACAACAACGCGGCATTTATATTGGAAAAGTTTAGACATGGTTGACTGGTTGTGCCCTCAATGTTGAGGAAAAAATTGGCCTCAATTCACGATGTGCAGGTGGTTGGAAAGCAAAGCTTTAAACGACACCCACAACCATTGCCCACGCGACGTCACAAAAATTCACACACGTGGCTCTACAGTCAAACCCGGTTATAGCGAACTGTAATATGAACCGCGATTAGTTCGATATATCCAATAGTTCGATATGGGCGAACCCCTCTATAACGAATTTTTTGTTATGAGTTCGCAAAAAGCCGGGACCCCCCCCCCCCTGCCATTACCATGTAGAGAAACAAACGCATAAATTATGTCATTAACTGTCACACAACAATCCATTTATTGCATGCAATAAAACTACATTCCACCTTAACTGCCTTTTTCACAAAAGACCAGTGATTTTTGTTTTCACTTTTGTTTTGGCGGAGACGTCGTTTGTGCCGGTTCAAGCACGTGTCCTTCAATATCGAAGTAATATTGGCAGAGCACGTCGACTGCCAAAAGCGCTTCATTAACCTTTATTAAAGCACCGAAGAGACTGAGGATGTCCCTTGTGACATTTTCAGTCTCTTCGGTGCTTTCAGCAGCACCAGCTGCCATGACATCAGTGAAGCTGTCTGTGCCTGAGGGGCTCACAGTGACGCAAAGTCTTGGTTGACACTCAGGAAATCCTCAAAGGACACTCCTTTCGGCCCAGCATCTGGAACGTTGGCGAGCTCTTCGCGCAATACGCCGATGATGCCCTCTTGGACCGGACTCGCTCAGTGGATGTGCTCCGTCGTGAATCCCGGGCGTCGAAAACATTTACGGAAGATGTCAGGCATCACGTCGCTCCATGCGAGGCTCAACATCTCAATCATGGGCAATCAGCATCTCAATCGCCCCTCCGACACCATGCATTTCGGTGCCAATTGTAGGCGCGCCGAGTTCGATATATCCGATGTGAACTTCGTTATAAGGAACAAGTCGCATGCATTTTCGTAACTGATTTGCTTTTGTTCGACATATAGCACAATTCGCTCTATCCGGGTTCGTTAAAATCGGGTTTGACTGTACAAAGAGTGAAACCAGAGATTCTGCCAGCCGTTATCTGGAATTCGCGGGGGCAGCGTCCCGAACGCAGCAGCAGCGTCGGCCACGGCCGGGTTAAAGCGACGGACGCCGCCGCTGTAGCCCGGCCGTGATTCGGGAGAAAGAAAGCGGAGAGGAGTGCCTTTCGAAGGGTGAGACAGCGGAACCTAGCCATTCCTGATGTGGTAGCTTGGGGCTACACCACCGCGCGACGCAAGCGCAGACACTGAAACAATTCGGCATGTGAGCTTAGTGATTCCCATTTAGAGCGATTTAAACTAGTTAGTTTAGTAAGTTTGAGAATCACGAGAAAGCTTAGGGAACTTTTATAATCGCGATTTATCAGAACCATTTGCTACTTTCGCCTTTTGTAATACCTTTTAAATTACAACCGCATTGGTATTCACCAATTTAGAAAACAGATTCCCATTCGTGCCAAGTAGTGCGCAAAAGGTAGCGTTTCGCTAGCGGCGAGATGTCTGTATGCAGTTTGCACATTTTGCTTTCCCGCCGTGCAAACGAATCCTCAACGTATGTTTGCCGTACGACCACTTCATTGCGTCAGATGCGGGTTACCGTGGAGGTGCCGTCGAAGGAATTAATCAAGCCGTGCGAAGGCAGCGCGTAATGGACGCGAAGCTGCGCCAAAACAGGCCCAAAGCGAGTCAAAACGACCGTCACTCAGCGGACGACAAACTCGTACCACCAACATGGCCACCGGCGAGCATCCACTTTCGCGCGGGAAACGCTGGGTAAATTCGCTTCGCCATCTTCAGTGTCCTCCGTGAGTGAAACCCTCCGCTACCCCTCCCCCTGCCGCCGCGTCCGCCGCTTTGGGAGTTTCTTGTCCCACACGCCACGAAAGAACCGTTGGCTGGTAGAGCTAGAAAGCTTTGCTTTAAAAATCATTGCAGTTGCTGAATTCGGTGGCATAACGGAATTTCAGTAACAACGTGACTAAACATGCCAAACAAAAGTGCCTTTGAAACGCAAGAAGAGTGCCTACGGGTAAGAAAAACGATGCCGTCCATTTTATACCGTCATAAAGTATAAACACGATGTCGATATCATTGTGGGAATGAATGATAAGTATGAAGAACTCCTGAATTTTGTGTAGAAGGGGCAAGGGTAGCGCGTGCTGACTGGAGAATTTAAATCAATGTGGTGTCATGGTGAATCGACCACGCAATTTAAATCACCTACGTTAACCAGTAACATTGCGCCTAAATGAAATTCGAGTGACTGTAATTATAAGGAGTCTGTTGACTCACACCGTAATGACAGCTCTATTTCCGCTTGCTCTGAAGCGTATTGTATTTCTACTACGGTATTGTTATTTTTAATCAGACGAGAGGCGCTACTCGAAGTTTAGGCAAACACTTATGTATTTAGGAAGCCATGTAGCCGGTTGAGAAGACAACTGGCAGTTAGAAGGCGTTGAGGTAAGGTAAGAAGGCGAAACGAGGCATGGCGGGGGACACAAAGTTGTCATAAAACAGCTTGTCACTAGTTGTGTTAGGAGCCCTTCTGTGGGACGCTAAACACGTGGCCGATTTTTCTGTAGGGAGCTGCAAACTTTGAAAAGAGTACATAGCGGGCAGAGCTGTACAATCCGGCGGAGCCATGACGCTACTTGGAGCCCAAAGAAGAATTTCTGCCAGTAACGTTGGTGAGGAAACGGGAAAGTCCACTGGGAAATCTTTGAATGTGCGTGGAAGCCGTACAATTGATGAATCGCAGCTGCCCTTTCAACAAGTGTTGCCCATTACGTCTGTTTTGCCGCACCATGTTTCGACAATGGTTAGAAGTGCTGAAGCATATCTTTGTGATGTTCCTAAACTTAACTGTACACTGCGTGCGCATCTGGGCTCATCCGTCCTGTACAATCTTCCTTTTTGCAGGGCTGTTCCCGAATTGAGGAATGGGACCGCCTGGCCGCCTTTCGTCTTTCGCCCCGGACACGCTTCGTCAACGCTAAAGGCCGCGAAAAAATGAGGGACATGAGTGCGACATGCACAAAGTTTAAAATGTAGGCTCCACGACGCGCATGCTTGTCATGCTCGTCTACAAGATTAACTAGAATTAACGCTGTGGCCCTTAGTCTTCCTGGTGGTCTTAGGATCAGTCTAGCGGTAGGCGACAATTATTCGCGAAATCTCTTGGGAACTCTTCAGCGTTTAGTTTCAGCCGCTGTTTATGTTAGCCGTACTTTTTTTCCACACCCTCACAAACGTGACCATAGGCAAGCACCGATTTATTGCTTTGTAATTATCGATTGAGCCCTGTTTCGTAAATGAACAACACTATAAAAAAGAATATTTACTTTCTACACCAAACTGTGTTTATGTACATGATGTGTCTGAAGCGAGAATTATGGGAAATGGTAAACTTTGTAAAAAGTACGATGCTTATGCATGCTGGTTTATATAAATTAGCTTGTTAATTAGCAATTACAAAACCTCAGCCAAAAAATTTAAACGGACAGTTGGATAATCTATGCAGGGGATTTTATTAAAGAAACGCCCCTAGGCGAAGCCTAAATTTGTTTTTCAGGCACCAAATAAATAAACACGCAGGGTACGCAGCCTCCTATGAATAAGTTGGCTGTATACGTACATTGAGCGGTCTGCGCGGTGGGGTCATAGTACATGAATAAGCTGTTTCATCAACCGAAAACTGGTAATTGCTAAACTACGCAAAAATGTGCAATTATTTTGTTCGTAAAGGAAAATATTAAACCCAGAATATGTGAAGCCACATTCTGTTCCTTTCTAAGAATATGCCCGCCTCTTCCTGTACGTACTTGTACACTCCTGTACGTACTTGTAGAAGTGTGCGTTCCTGTACACTTCTTGTGTACAGCCACGGTTTACTTCTGAAATATCAGTTCTGTTGTAATAAGCAACTGCTGGAAGAACCTCGTTGCTCAACTGCAGCAGCGTAGGGGAATAATCGTGGGTTCGGATACAATTTTTGCAGGAGCCGTAATTTTTTTTTTGCTCTAAATTATCCTTTTCGGTAAGCCCCAGGCATGCTTTTCCTATATTAGTGTGTTTTGGTAGTTTACAGGTCGATTTTGGAGTGGGCGCTGCATATCACGTTTAGTTTTATACACTCCAGGCACTTGCCTGGAGTGTACCTATTTTGCAATGCTCAATCGCATATATGTGGAACCCGTAAACGCGAATCAAAACTAGAAATGAAAGTCCAAAGCATTTCTGCCACTAGGTGACAGACATAAACAAAACCAATAATCGCAAACTTTTCACGGAGTTCGCAAGATGTACTTATACCTAATGTCCTGCTCATAATACCATCTGTCATCCTCCTGGTAGCGTTAGCAAGCAGGTTTATTCGACACTAATCTCCAAGTCACACCTAAAAAGGTTTAGAGATGCACAGTTTGGCTCAGTAATTGCGCAAACTTTCAGACCAGAAGGCCCCTAAATGACTTGTATTCTTTAAGTAGAAAAGCCCACCATTCCCCCAAATAAGGAACCCGTAAAATACACCGAAACCACGAAACATGCACTCCCTCTTCTCATGAATTGCATCAGAGGAGCTCACAACCAATGCTATCTCCATGAGCACAGGCTATGCCTACTGCATTGCTTTTCATGTGCTCACGGCTATTTTGTGCTGTACACTGCGAACATGATCGAACTATGCCACTAGTGCTAGTACTTCGAAACACTGCGTAAATGCACTTTATCTTCGTGTAAATGGTTGGAATACGCATGCGTTCTAGCGCAACTGAAAATGTTCCCGCGAGCAAAGATAAGCTTCAAGAAAGACACGCCAAAATAACAGGTTTCCCAAAGACACCCTTCGCACTTACAGTTAACTTCTTCGCCTCAAACCAGCGCCTGATGTGTTTTGGATCACCGTGGAACAAGTCTGTGGTTCGGTTTACACCCCTCTAAAGTTTCGTACTTGTACTATTGCGCAGTTCGCGCTTATTTTGACTATTGCCCCGTCTACTAGAAAGGCAGTTCACACTTCTCCAAGTCCACGACCTCGCCTAGAGCAGCCCAACGATACAGTCAATGCGCTATAAAGGTGACTCGGTGATGTGTGGATATGCTTACTAAATTTACGGGGCGAAAACTTTGTGATCCCTGCTATAGTAATGGGATACCTTGCTTGCAAAAGCCCATAGAGGTTGCAGATGAGAACTTTCGACAACGTCGTTGTGTGCGGTTCTGTAACGGCTACCCGTGCTATATTTGTGATGACCTATAAAAAACACAAACTATAACAAAGCTGATCCGAAGGAGCAGCATGGCTGTCGTCTTGAGTAAGGCAAGCTACTCGCTCAGATGACAACGTCCGCTGTTCCAAGAACCAAGGCTTACCGGCTGTCTAGGTGGAGTATCGCATTCATCGAAAAAAGCTGACATTTTCAAGACATGATACGTCTTTTGTAAGGATTATTGCTTCAACTTGGCTGCCTGCCTGCTCTTGCAAGTTTGTGAAAAGTGCTTCGTTACACATTGTTTCCTTAGTGAAAGGAGGCTTCACTGACATAAAGGCATTAGGATTCAACATTTTGGCTCGATTAACATGACATTAGCATGCTGGGGTTACATTTTGGCCCATTTTAATAAAGGTCTTGAGGGTTGTGAATTTTTACAGCAAACTTTATTGAGCGAAGCATACTCGAAAGTGAGGTTTGATTGTTTGAACTTTAAACAAACTCGGGTAGCCCAGGCAGCCGAACTAGTCGGTAGGCTTCACGCCGAATAGTATGGCATGGCAAGAAAGAACACGAAACACAGCATATGCTCTGATATTCAAATGTTGTTTACTAAACATTTAAACAAAATAAAAATTTACTGGGCGCGTATAAAATTTGTGGTATTTAAAAGTAACCGCGACTAAGCACCCACACGCTAACAGAAAAGTTCAACAGATAGCGAAACCCGCTTAAACTGCACCAAGTACGACTGTACCAGGACAGCGAGAGACAAAAAATAGATATCCAAGTTTTGTGATTTGAAATGTTTGCTAGTATTCAATTGTCAAGCTTTTGCGTGCGATTGTTTTGAACATTCGCATACTTTACCTCTGCCTATTGCCGTTTTAGAGCGCAGCTCTTAAAGGGACACTGAAGTGATTTGTAAACAATGCGGGATTACGAGCGCAAACTGTAGTCCGGAGTCCCTGGGCCCTGTTTCGACCACTCTGTGCGCGTTTACGCGAATTTATTTAGTAGAAAAATCAATTCGAAAATATTGTCCTCCTCTCTTTACGCTCGCCCATTTTCTGTGGCGTTTTCGTGTGACGTCAGCAGGAGAGGAGCTGACAATTGGCTGCGCTACTGCACGGCTCGCCGACCTTCCGCGACCGAGTCAGTCGGCCCACCGTTTAGTCCGCCGGCCGCGGACGGGTCGTCGCAATTCGTTCGATCAGTTGAAACTAAGCCACAACACGTTTGGGAATGGAAGAATGCGCCTTTCTTTACTTCGTTAGTTTGTACACTGTATCTAGCTCCAAGTCAAGGTCGCTTCACACAAGCGCTGACTGGTACGACAGTTGGAAAATATAAGGCCTCTTGAAGGGGGAGAAGAGTGAGCGAAGTCAATATAGGTACTAAGGAAATAAAATCAACTAATAATTTTACCGTACGGCGTAAAACTAGGGTGCAGGAAGCACTTTTTTTGCGCTGGGCGAACAAGCACAGTGGTCAACAGCACGACTACGCATCTGCGAACGCTTTCCCGTCTACGAAATGCAATTGCTAGACGTGAGCTATTGTGGAAACTCGGGGGGCGCTTACTGCACGAGCGCAGTACAACAAATAGTCACCTAAGCTGCTTGAAATACTGAAACTAAATAAAAGTGTAAACTGGTTATACATTATATACCTTATATAAGCCGTCGCCGCCAGCGGCCCTTGTGGCCTAAACACATTATGTGGAAAACCAGAAACAGTTGAGCATGTTTTCACGGAGTGCGGGGACGCCATTTTTTTCTGGGATGTCTTGCAAAGGACTTTAAAGAAAGACCTGCCCGTTTCACCAGATGGTATACGGTTTCTGTCTGTACAAAGTGATAGCAGTGTGCCGTACGATCTTATCATGGCCCTAGGCCTGCATGCCATTTGGAGGTCGAGGATGGCCGTACGCCATGCTGATCCTGAAACGCTATCTGTGAGCAAGTACTTTGCACAAAGTATAACCATGCTGTACGAGATCCACAAGCTACAAGACCCTGACCACGAATGACTGCCAGTTTTGGAAGAACTGTGTACTTTTGATGTTTATTTGAAGTTTTTCCGTCAGCCAAAGCATGGCAGACGGTTTTTAATCTACCCTTGACTTGATGTGTGTTTTGAAAAACGGTAAAAAAAAAAAAAAACCTAGTCGTCTGGGGCGCTAGGCATGCCATCGGAAGTGTTTTGCCAGTCACAAGTTCGAATCGCCGCGGGTACATACTTTTATTTTTATGAGTTAACTTTTTCGTTTTTCGCCGATGTTTTATAGAAAAAAAAAAGCCCCTGTGGCCTAGTCGTCTGGGGCGCTAGGTATGCCTTCGGAAGTGTTTTGCCAGTCACAAGTTCGAATCGCCGCGGGTACATATTTTTTTTTATGAGTTAACTTTTTCGTTTTTCGCCGATGTTTTCTATACTGAGTTCACCTTTTTTTGGGCCGCAACGTTCATTGCTCCACGAACTAGTTCACAGAAGTCGCGCAGGCTGGCACTGGCGCGCTAGCGAGTTCTCGTTGGCGTGCTGTTGCCATAAGCACCGATTGCTTGCGGGCAGTGGGCACAGGCCAGAATCAACAGACCCTTGGCCTGGTGCGAACACGCTTTTTACCATACAGGCATGAGCGAGGCAAGCTCCAAATATGGGGAAAGCACATGCATTTGAGCGTCCGCGGGGACGCGGAGGGCGTTCATGCACTGCGTAGGCCTCAGATAATGAATGACGATTCCAAGCCGTCCTGGGAGGCTTATCTTATGCATTTTACAGCCGACAACATGGCAGAAGCGCGGTACTACGATAACTGGGATATTGAGAATGCCCATCCAACGACGCCATCGAATGTAAAACATGTTGTTTTAGAGACCGAAACCGAAACCGAAACTTGTTTGATTGCTAACCTTGGGCATCGTCCAATCACGGCGCCCCCTCCTCCCAACGTCACAGCTTAGTTTGTGCGGCCGCCGCAAACCGCGCATGGTAGTTTTTCTTCTTTCGCGCTTTGTAAAATAATTACCGATTTTTCAACCGGTAATTTTGAGCCAGTCTACACAGTGCAAGCAAAAACGGGAGCTTGACAAATTCACTTCAGTGTCCCTTTAAGCTCCCGCTCCTGTAGCTTCGCGTTGCCGTCGAACTCATTGTAAACGTGCGAACGAAGAGGACACCGAAGATAGGGGAGATAGAGCGAGCAAGAAAGCGGAGGAGGAAAGTACGGCGAAATTGTGAGGGAACGCTAGTGAGCCGAGGCCGCCCGAGACATGCTCAGCGGCAGCGACGGGCTGCGCGGTAACCCCAGGGTAGCGTGTGCCGTCATGAGTTCGCTGATGACGCAATCACTTCCTGAGACGCAGCAGCTCTGCGCCGTCACCGAGCAGGCTGCAGTTCGCGCTGTGCCTCTTTCGCATAAAGGAGTGACGTAATCGCCAGCCATTTTTTAAAGGATGAACTACCTGTGGAGCACCACTTGCTTACTCCCCCATCCCCCTTCCATCCGCCTTCCTTCCTTTTTTGTTTACTTTTCATTCTCTTAATCAACTTTCCCATTAACTCTTTTAGATGCAAGGCATCTCTTACACTCGGCCTGTCCTTCCATGCGGCGTGCATGCGTCCGCAACCCTCCTCCTTTCCCCTCGCCTGCCAGCTGCGTTAGCGCGTTCTCCTTGCCATGCCAGCTGTGCGTCAGGGCGCCGTTAGTGCGCGTATGCTACACTCTCTTTCGTTCTCCTCGCCATGCCAGATGTGCGTTAGCGCGCATGCCCGTCTCTCTCTCATCACTATCTCTCGCGGAGCGGCTATATAACCGCGGTATCTGCGGCGCGCTCTTCAGTCGTCGCTCCGTCAGTCGCTCTCGCTGCTACTGCTCCGACTGCTGCTCTACCTGCTGCTCCGATGAGTTAAAATGGACACTAACATGACGTTATTTACGTAATTGGAAATCTACGTGTGATTGAGCATCATTTAAGGTTCGCTACACTTCAACCACATTTGGGTAACCGACATAACGGAAACGCGAATCGAACCCCGTGAGATGCCTTGCATCAACCCAGGGTTCCCCTCGCGGGAAGATGGAGAGAATTTTTTCTTGTTTCGCTCTCTCTATCCCTCTTCTCTTTCTGTCATGGATTCGGTGCTCCATTCAGGCACTAATTCATTTGCTCTTACCCAATAAAGTATTCTTGCGTACTTTTTTCATTTTACTGGCATTTAGTTCTCTTTTCTTCTTCCTTCATTTCTTCTTCTCTTTCGTTTCCTTTTTACCCTGCATCTCGGCCTTCCTGTCTATAATCCCCGAGGTACGATAAAGTTGCAAACGCCCAAGGCGGAAGGAAGGCTTCAGACTACAGTAGGACGGTTGCAGGGGTCATGAACTGCAGTTACAAGTAACGAGGTCGGGGGTAACGGCGCAGCAACAACTTGGGGGCCTTGTTGGTGCAATTGCCTCCACTAGTGGGCCGGGACTGAGCGCTGCCCAGCCACCTAACAGCACAAGCTGTTGCCTCACGGCGAATGTTTCACTTAAAGGCAGCACTGAGAGCATTGAATGCTGCGCGGGAAACAGGAGCAAACGAATATTTCACAGAACGGTGTATATTCCCCTGTCAAACGTACCTAGTAAAGTGCACAAACGCCGAGTGCACTTGGGCTCTCCGGATGACACTTTGGCTTAGCGCCGCTAAACGATGAAATAAAGTGCCCTTGGTTGTGATGTCAGTGATGACAGCTGGCGTTAATATTCCGCAAAAAAAACACGACCTTTCCGAACCCCATCACCCGAGAAATAAACTCTCATTTGCATTATTGGGGACATGCCATACGTTACACGTCTTGACATTTTGCAGTAATTTTTCAATGTTCTTTTTCTTATTTTTTTTAGTTTTTCACAATTTCGTTCCACCAATTCTCCCCATTTACGTTATTATAACGATTACACTGTAGGCTTTCCCGAAATCTGCATTATTGTGGAAGTGCAGGGCGTTACACGGCTCGCCAGTTTTCGTAATTATTTTATATTTTTCATAATTTTTTAGTTTTCCAAAATTTCATTCCACTAATAATCTCCATTTACGCTATTATAACGATTACAAGTGAAACTTTCGCGATATCTGCATTATTGTGGAAATGCAGGGCGTTACACGTTTCACCATTTTCCGTATTTTTTCTATTTTTATTTCTCATTTTTTCAAAATTTCGCGCGACCAGCTATCTCTATTTACGTCATTATAGCGATTAAAGTTGGAACTTCCGCGATACCTGCATTTTTGTGGAAATGCAGGGCGTTACTCGGTCCGGGCTGTGGGGGTACTAGGCAAAGAATGCTACGTAATTAAACAACTCCAGCGCTCACGTCGAGCGCTACCGCAGCATGTAAAAACAACTCCCCTACCAAATGCTGATGATGGAAAGACCCCCTACTTGGGAGAGGTCCCAACGGCCGCCGCATTCTTTACAAGCCAGTGTGGATAATTGGAGACATGGCTACGAGTGTGCCACTACTTTTCGAGACGACCTCCAGATACCGCCACCGCTGCCTGAAGTCGATGACGAAAGGCTGGTTGAAGTCTACAATGCTGAGAATGACTTTGCGTCCACCCCTCCCTGTAAAGAAGAAGACCACCTCTTCGACGTATATGACGTCGATTACTAGCCCTGCAACTATCCAAATAAAAAAATGATACTGAAACTTAACTATGTGTTCTGCAATGCTCACCTACTTCGGCATTCAAGTCTTGCGCGTGAGTGCAAGCTGTCCTGAATTTGAAGGCCGTGTCTAGAGTGCCGTCCGACGGTATTATAAGCACTCCACTATATCGACGTCCACCGGCGTTTCGGAGCAAAATTGCAGAGTCTGGCAGTACATCGCTCTAGATAATGTAAAGCTAGGCAACCTAACCTAAACATAACATAAGATAACCTAACGCACACAAAGAAATCATTTAAAGCACCAAAACTAACCTACGGCATAAAAATTACACCTCAACTAAATAACAACAAAAAAAAAAAACCGAGGCAATAGCCGGTCTCGAACCACCGACTTTGGGATCAAGAAGCTAAGACGGACTGTTTCGGCGGTGCTAGCTCAGTGTTCAAATGCTCGAATGTCATCGGACGGCACTCTAGCCATGCCTGCAACGATCAGCTAGAGTGCCGTCGGACGGCACTCTAGACATTGCGGAATTTTAATGAGTACCATTCTTTGCCGAGTACCCCAACAGTAAGGATCGTGTAACGCCCGGCATTTCCACAAAAATGCAGATATCGCGGTAGCTCCACCTGTAATCGCTATAGTGACGTAAATGGAGACAATCCGTCGAGGAAAATTTTGAAAAACTAAAAAATCAGACAATATAAAATTATGGAAAATGGCGAACCGTGTAACGCCCTGCATTTCCACAATAATGCAGACTTCGCGAAAGTTCCAAATGTAGTCGTCGTAATAACGTAAATGAAGATAATTGTCCGAACGAAATTTTGAAAAACTAAAAAATAAGAAAAATATTTAAGAAGTAGAGAGAATGTCAAAACGTATACCGATGCCATTTCCACAATAATGCAGATTTGGGGAAAGTTCCATCGGTAATCGTTTTAATAGCATAAGTGAACATAATTGGTCGAACGAAATTCTGAAAAACTAGAAAATCAGACAATATAAAATTACGGAAAATAGTGAACCGTGTAACGCCGTGCATTAACACAATATTGTAGATTTCGCGAAAGTTCATAATATAATCGATGTAATAGCGTAAATAGAGAATATTCGTCGAACGAAATTTTTAAAATCTAAGAAAAAAAGAAAAATATTAAGAAAATACATAAAATGCAAAACGTATACCGCATGGCATTTCCACGATGATGCATATTTCGCGAAAGTTCCAAATGTAATCGTTGTAATAACGTAAACGGAGATAATTGGTCGAACAAAAATTTGAAAACCTAAAAAAATAAAAATACAAAATACGGAAAATGGCGAGCCATGTAACACTGCATTTCCACAATAATAAAGATTTCGCAAAAGTTTCTCCTGCAATCGCTATAATAGCTTAATTGGAGATAATTGTTCGGACAGGAATTATGAAACAAACAAAATTTGGATGGAGAAAAGTAACACTTAAGACAGGCGGCACAAGAATACTACGCACTAGTAGATAGTTCTCTGAATTTCTGCACAATTTTTTTTCACGTGGTAAGATCGAAGAGCACCTGAAGAAAAATCACAGGTACTTAATCCCATTTATTTCTGGTACCTTTCGTCGGCCGCCGCATCACGTCAAATTATTCCCCAAAACATCAAAATGTAACACGCTTTTTCTGCGCATTTGTGGCACAGACAATCGCCGCAAACGATATGTCGTGCGTAGCCGCCATAGTACAGGAACGCGGTGGAAATAGTTATTTTGGAGCCTTCTTGCGGACGACAAGCGAGCGATGCATCTGCATTATGGCGTATTCGGTTGGCCGCTCCGGTTCTCTGGCTCGCAGTCGCCAGATGCCCAGGCGGCTCGCAATCACAGCGCGAGAGGCAGCGTACCAACTGAATGCATCGGCGATCTCGGAGCAGCTAGAGTTCCTGTATATAGCTTCCCTACGGAGCATATACAGGAACTCTAGGAGCAGCGCGCCTGTAGCGCCACCGTGCAGCCAGCGCGGGAAGCCGCCGGTCCGGCCGTGGTAAAAGTATTAACTCTATGGTGGTAAACTGCGGCGTTTTGTGTCACGTGACCCGTCCTCCCGGCCAGATAGCGCCACGCTCTCAGTGCTCTCACCTCGAAGTCAGAGCGATCAGGAGCGCTCCGAGTCGGAGGCTGACGCTCCAAAAGAACCAACCGAAGGTAGTTCGAGCGCTCGAATTCTACCAACCGAAGGCGCGGCCGCTTTTCAGAGCACCCCAGAGCGCTCGTAAACGCCCAACCGAATACGCCATTAGATTCTTTTGTCGACAGCGCCTATGGCTAAATATTACAGCGTGCGGGAGGTATGGGAATGGTAATGCGTCGGTTGACTCTATAATTGAACGCGGCGGTGTTTTCCTATTATCGCTATGCCGCTATATTTGGCGCCGACAAAGGGCGCGTTCATTGAAGCGGTACCACCCTAACCACCTGTCGACCGAAACTTAGTAATACACTGCGCGATCCTCTTTGTCTTCTGATTGGGAAGCTATATCAAGGCGATAAACGGGCACCGGAAGTAAAATGCGCCAGTTATCAGGTTTCATTTCAGTAAGGAATAGCGCTACCCACCTTCATTCACGCCAGTTTTTTTTATAACCAAATTTATAGATTACATAAGTCTCCGTGTTTACACCCCTTCTGCTACCATCGCTGCACGCCTAAGTATATGAATGGAAGTATTTCATTGATATCCTTTCATCGCACAATTTAAGACAACCTGTTCGATACCTGTGAAGGGATACAGTACGGTCACCCTCACTGAGACGAAAAAAAGGAAGACGTGCCCCACCAGGGCGAGCGCTCGTGCACCCGCAGAATAAAAATTCACGCATCACCACGCAGGGAATCATGACGAGTGGGAGAAGCACTGGCGATCGTTCTTACCGTAAATCACCCGTGGCATTGCACACTCGCGCATGTAAATGAGTGACAACGCGTGTGTGCAGTATATACAATTCCAATCCAATCGATTAAATTCAATTTAATCCAATCCAATCCAATGCTCCTCGCGCATGCGCAACTCTGTGTACACGGACGCCAAGCCCCGGACAAAGCGAGGTCCTAAGGTGCTTCGTCCCTAAAAAGAAGCATCAGGGCGTTCGAAGCGGTCGCGTTGTGCCGTTTCACTACCTCCCCGTGATCGTCTCCAGCCACTCGAAAGGTTTGTGCCCACCGCAAGCTGCATCACACGAGATCCCGTGTACCGCAATTCTCTCCGTCTTCAGGCACCCCCTAGAGGTCAGCCTTACGTGATTACACTTTGAGAAGCCCTTCGACAGTTACGAAGTGCTGGCCAGAGCCGGCTTGGCCATCTTTTCCGGCTACTCTCAATCCTGCTCTGCGACGGCCTGCTCCACTGCTATTCTCGACGTCTACGTTATTCGGCTGTGTGGCGTAGGCATCCTCGGGCGTCTGCGAAATGGGCTACGGGCGGTCCAATATTTGCCGGAATTCGCTCGGCCTGCACTGCTCCAACGAAAGGCTCACACGGTGTGGCCTACCAGTCGTCCACACCCCCGCCTTCCTGGTGGGTTGCTCAGAAACGAAGCTGAAAACGAGCAACCTGGGCCCTCTGGAGCATTCGCAATAGCACAAACAGGCCCTGTTGGCCTCCCTCTGTAACCAAATTCGCAGCTTCAAGCTGGAAAGCCGCTTTCTGCCCCGACCTGCGTTGCCCGAGCCGCCTGCGATCGACCGCACCAGCGCCACCGCACCATCGCCACCGCCCCTGCGTCGCAACGTCGGCAGGGACAACGTTTATAGATACATTTGGGCAGGGATGCCAGACCTGTGCTCGACTTCTTGCGGCACCTGGTCTTCGTTGCCCATCGGCTGCACGTACACGCCTTGTCCAATCCCAGTAACCACGAACTCGACTTAAAGCTTCTCCACGGCGTCGGGAACTACCCATACGGCTATTGCCTGTTCCCAGGTGGAAAGCTGACGCTCTCCGACATTTGCGATTGCAACAGTATTAAGCCGTTGGGCTGGCTTTGTCAAAGGCCTTCGGCTTTTACGCATGTCATGCTTGACGTTCGCAGGCTTCATTTATGGTGATGCTGAATCGTTTGCTTATGTGGTGACGACTGAACGGGCTGCCGATCAGACTAGTCGAGGCGCCTCGAAGATCTCCGGTGCTTGGGTCAAGCCTCAAGCGCTTGACCATGATGCCGGCAAATGAATACGACCACCCTTGCCAGACACCAACCAGTCCTTACCGAAAACGGGTCACCGTTATATTCGTGTCCACAGGTGTTAGTGCGTACAAACTTGCGCTTTCTCCCCAGATATTGCTTGGAGGGGACGATGGGTTTAATCAACCGACTGGCGTTACAATCGAGCTCTTGTACCCTATTGCTTGTTACAAAAAACCATGCATTGAAAATGTAAGCCACAATGTCACAGTCTACATCATTAAATAGCTGAACACAATATGATACTGGCTTTTTTATGGGCAAGGAGTGTAGAGCCCCGGCAGATTATTTGGTCCTTTTTTGAGGCGGGGATATTTAGAAGCCTATTCAGGTTAAAACATTGTCTAAAGGGGCCCTAAACGGGGTTCCAAATGTTGCGATTTTACGTGCGCAATCGCTGGCGTAATAATAGGAACGTCCGGCTGCAAAACCGGTATATAAGCGTTGAGTATTAGCCTAGCAATAAGGCCGGGAGCTCTTACCCTTTAATCGCGCTCCACAGCACTGTGTAAGCTGTGACGTCACCGACCAGGCGCAATACCATTTAGAAAAACAGGGCAAGGTTCGGGATGCGCGAAGACATTGGCTCCGCTCAGCGGTACGTCATGGCTTTTTTTTTTGTTTTGTTTTGTTTTTTAGCAGCCGTCGCGCAGCCTCCTCCCATCTGCCGAGCGGGGCCTGTCGGTCCGCTAGAACTGCTCGTCGACCATGCTCCTCGAGTCGGCTGTGGTCGCGTCGGCACGTCAGTTTGAGAATAGGGGAAACGAGCGTTTGAAGGTCAGATAGGTCAATAGGGGGGTCCCAAACACAACATGCTTGCTCACGACAGTGAATTGAAGATTTACACCGACGACTAGCGACACGCTAGCGCTTCCGCCTGCGGTGCTCCCGGAAAAGGCTTAGCATCTTCGCAGTTACAAAGTCACCGCTTTACGAAGCCGCCCCGACGACAACCACCAGCGTGATTTTTCACTGCCCTATCACCCCCTCTCACGCATTTGTAAACTGATTTTCAGCAATAGCCCCGCTCTGGCGGGCGGTGACAAGTTTTAGCTGCTGCGGTATATGCCGTATCGCGATTCGTGCATACAGCAGAAGGGCTCCTAGTCGACCGTGCAGGCATGCATAGGCTTGCCGTGGTGGCGCGTGTAGCGGCGTTTCCTCCTGCAGAAACTCTCCGTGTTTTTCAGCGTTATTAATACCTTGTGAAAGACGCGTTTGATACAGAAAGTCAGCTAATCTCGTGTGACGGATAGCGACGATCGACTTTCGTCCCTACTAAGATATGCCGAGTCGCGCCGCTCGCCGGAACCTCACGCGCGTTTCCTCCAGAGCCGGGGACACTGATGGGCTACAGCTACAGGAGCGCGAAAAAAAGAGAAAAAGAGACTTTCTATTTCTTTATTGCTTGCAGTAACGTTTTTAAGTAGTGGTATCACTCGCAAATTCTGTAAAGATATCGGCTTGAAACCCCACCGAATCGCCGCGGTCTTCATAAAGTTTTGATTTCACGCCTCATCGGTGCTCTCAAAATTATTTAATTTCGAAATTTAAAAGTCATTGCGAAACGGCCCTGCAATAGAGGAATATCTTCGTTATAATATTACTATTTTTATACGCAATGTTGCCAGCGCATTTTATCAATTAGGTAAAGCGTAGCGTTATTTCGGAAAGCCCGTTCCAGGAATTGCTTTCCTATACAGTTCTTCGCCTACACGCGTACGACACGATGGAGTCAACAGCGCGTTTCGGAGACCCCTCCTTCCCTTCGTGTTTTCTATACGCATTGATAGAGAGGCGAGTCTAGCGGGCGTAGTCGAATTCTATTTCTAGTGAATTTCGAAATTGTAGAGATGAGCGTGTAGCGTTTGTCATGCGGCCGGAGGCGGCGCTCCGGAGTTCCGCCCCATATCCCGTAGGAGCTGCTTAGTGAGGAGCAGCCGGTTAACGCCGTGCTCGCTGGGACCTTTGGGAACGCAAGCGGCGCTGTGGTCCTCGAGGTCCACGTCGTACAGCGCCCAGCCGAACCTCAAGAATCCCGACGAACGCATCAGCTGGAAGGACCTCCGGACCTGCGTGCGTGGCCGACCATGTGGGAAAGCCATTGCAGCCAGCAGCACGCGAAGGTTTACAGGGGCCATGCAGACAAAACACAAGTTTTGTTCGTTCGATAGATTGCCTGGTTAGAATCGCACTGACACCACTTTTAACCCACACTTCGCTCAAATAAGCTATATAATTAGGAAAGGGGATGGCCATGCGACCCACTAGCTCATTTCCCGCAACAGAACCAATGATGTCATATGTCCAGCTGTGATTCGATGAGGTCGGCAAAAGCAAACGCAATTTAGGCAGGGCTTACAAGCTTGCCGAAGGAGCTATTTGCGCTTAAATGTACTGCATATTCCTTTTACAGCAGCAGGAATGGTGGGGTAAACAATGGAAGTTACGAAAATACACGTAAACATAGAAGTACCAATGCGCACTGCTGTTGGTACTGGGAGCACGATGCTTTTTTTTAGCTGCTCAGCAGGCAGCCGCTTTGGAGTCGTCTTACACGACACTGGCCGATTGGCATAAGCGACGTTGTCTTACGTGACCCTGTTTGTAGAGCATACCCCATGCTTCACAAAACGATTACTTTCTACAGTAAAAAAAAAAAACAAAAAACAAGCCAGGACCAAATAGGGTCAGAGACAAAGCAACGTCGGACAAGGGTCCGAGGCTGACTATGGTAACGCCATCTGGAAGGACTGACGGCAAGCAAGGCTGGAGAGTCTAAATTACGAACTCGAAAGTTTGCTTGTATACCCGCCCTCATGTCTTCATGGCAGACGTCAGGAAAACAAACGGTTTCGCGGGATATTCAATGTTAACCTAAATTGAATTATTTCTCAGTGAATACGGCTTCTTTTGCTTCCGGACAAGCGCTGTTGGCACTATAAAACACGAAATCTTTCGAATAAAACAAACTTGTATTTTGTCTGCATGGTCCCTTTAAAGATAATTCTGCGTTGGTTGTAGGCCAGGGTAGAGAAGTTCCACTGGAGATTGGCTAAGAGTGGCTGTTATAGTCGGGACGGGAATGGCTCCAGATGATGGTAAGCAAAGAGATGACATACACGCCGCGATATTCCGTTCCACGAAAGGTACAAACCCGCCACTTCCACTGCGACGCAGAACGTTAACTGAACGTGTTGATATGCCGGCCCTACTCCTAAACGAATCTAAAAGATACCAAGCCACTCTTATTTACGAAATGAATGCGCACACTGATCTCAGAGAACATCTTACAGCAAAATAAGCAAACTCAGGAATCTTTTGAAACTTTCTGGCATGTCCGCGGCGTTCGAACCCAGGGCATTCGCAACAAAACCCGCGGATCTACGAATTAGGATACTCAAGACTTTTGTCTTTATTGCCTGCTTAGCGACACTAGAAAACGTACTGTACACAAATTAAAAGCTGCAGCCTTCAATCAACTGAAGCGGGTGGCTTAAAACATCTTAAACTGGGCATGCACATCAAGAATGGGTAACCACTCAGGTTCTTCCGGCATGAATTTATACACTTCTCTAGCTAGTGGAACCTAGCTAGTGGAACCTTTCGTTGCTGTTGCCGCGTGATTTTTCATATGCCGCCAGAGGCGGCGGTTTTCTGCAGCAGATGTAGAATACCATTTGCTATGGAAAAACCAAGCATCCATGAATTTTTTAATAAACGAACACTGTAAATATCCTCTGTGTACTAATCTCCTGTCTTATATTTGCGTAATGCATTGTTCTTGTTCCACAAAGTTGACAATTATGAACATATAAAAAGGGCTTAGACGTTTACCTTTGGCTGTGAGTATATAAGACTATTGCGCAGTGCGCATTTTACTTTCGTCGGGTAGCTGAATCGAGTCACAGACAGACAGACGGACAGACAGACAGACATACAGACCGACCAAAATTTCTGGGTTTAAGTAGCCCAAGAAAGGCTATCGTCTTTAAAAGAACAGAACTCCCGCTGGTGCAGTTTCGGGAAGTGGGCGCGCGAGCGCTTCGAAAGCGGGAAATTTGAATTGCATTGGGTGGTAGCAGTGAGCGGATAACGGCGCTACAGCCCATTATGGCGAATCACTGTTCTGCTCTTCCGAAAGCCTTCACATCGAATGGAACGGTTTTTTTTTTTTTTTTGCAATAAGCGGCAGTAAAGTTTCTATGGGTGTACGTTAATCCTTTTCTTACGAAAAGCGGAGTTCCTTCAGCAGCTGCACGAAAGAATAGTAGTGTTCCAAGCGAACCAGTATGTGACGCTGGGTGCCTACAGAAGGTGCCGAGATTGTACATATTTCAGAACGGATCGCAGGCTGCAGGACGAGAAACTCCATCTGCAGATTGGAAGAGCACCTGTTATCGCCGTGACGTGATCAGCTCCAGATGGTGATTATGAGCTAAAATGGCGGCGTATACACCTCATGGGAACGGGCTGATTAAACGGGCTGGGAATGGGTTGATTAAAAGTTAATTTTTAAAATTTTGTAATCAGCATTGAATCGGCGTTTTTTTCTGAAACTGTTTTTTCTTGTGCCCATTTTATTTATTTCAAGTTGGTTTCAACCTGCGATATGTTTGTTGTTGCGGGTTTTGTCCAGGAATTTTTTAATGTTTTTGAAGTGTGTAGATCAGAGGACAGGAATTAAATGGTATTAAGTGAACCGGTAAAAAAGAAATCTGGGGGAAAATTCAGCCGCTCTGGATGGCAATACCTCTGCCGACTCAATCCGTCGCACCACACCTTGTGCGGTTCGTCATGGAGACTCTTTTAGAACAAAAGTGTCGATATCAATTCAGAGCTCTTCAGAGCTGCTGCTTACCGTACGCTAAAATAGTGGGGGGCGTGTACAGGTGTCGTATAAGACTGTATGTGGATAACTCTTTTTAGCAAATACCTTCTTGCATGTGCCAAATTGTGTGCAACGAAGCGTTTGATACTTATTTCGGGCATCCGCAATGCTGGAGCGAAGAGGGGAATAAAATTGAATAAGTTTTGTAACTTTCTGTTCATACTGACCTTCACCGCGATGCTGTCAGCCGTTTCGAACGACCGCCACGTCTTCGTTTTCTTGTTGAAGTCGTAGACGATCAGGTCTTCGGCACCCACAAGACCACGCATCAGCGGGTTGCGGCACGACTGCGCACAAAGAAGGCATCAAAACGTCCTAATTATTGACACATACGCGAATCCTCGTTATAAGGAACTAATTCTCGTTACAATAGTAGTTACATTCACTTTGTTCAAATTGGCGCTTTAGTTCGAAGTTTTCCACGGCCCAAACTGCACTGTAGGAAAAGAAAGTCCTTCGCTCTTTTAACGAATTACCGCTTACAACGAAGCAGTTTTGCTATAAAGAACGTTTAGTTTTAACGAACATTTACTGTATCTGTTTTTAAGACGAAACAAATGAGGGGCACCTGCTCGAAGGGCTCCAGCTCGCTGTGCGAGCAGGCGATGTTCCAGGTGCCGTCAATGCCCGCCAGGCCGGCGGTGGAGATGCGGTAGTCCAGAACGCCCATCGTCAGCGACAGGGCGAAAGTGGCGCTCATGTTGCGCCCGTCCCGCAACATGTCCAGCGTCGTGCTCTGCAGCGATGCCACGAAGATGTGGAATGCAGTGCGACTAACCTTTCAGCCATGAAGACAAAATACCGGTTTGGGCTCTTTTGTACCAATTCAAATAGTACGAATTCCATCGCATACTTAATCCACGTGGTGGGTCAGTGACTGAGGCGTTGTGTTGATGAGCCTAAGGACACGGGGTATATGGTCCCGGTCGTGGTGACCGCTTTTCAGATAGACGCGAAAAGCGTATGTCCACCGTGTTGAGATTTCGGCGCACGTTAAAAACCACCCCGGTGGTCAAAATTAGCCCGTAGCCTCCCTATATGGCGCTCCTCGTAACCCCGGTGTACCTTCGGTGCGGTAAACGCTATTTTAAGTGTATAGGACTTTAGGGGCACTCCTTGTCGTCGTAGCTCACTCGCTGGACCCAAGTAGAGCCACACAGCGTTCCGCCATCGTAGCAGCTATCGTCGCGGCGTCCCACAGAGGCTTCGAAAGCCAAGCGGTTTATATAGTCATAAGCGTTCGAAACTCGTGAACCGCTGGCGCTTGTCATACATCTCCCCGTTGTTTAGCGCGAGGAAAACTGACAGGTACATTTGAGGCAAACTATATGTAATTAACCTGCAGCACCGGCGTTCATTTAGTTAGGAACGCTGGTTGGGTTGACTTTTACGACAGTAAGAGAAAAAAAAAATGGCAGTGCAACGCCAGCTAACGTGTTGGAGTAAAAGCAAGTACAAAACGAACAGAACTCCCGCTCGCGCCGTTTCAGGCAGGGGGCGTGCGAGCACCGCGAAGGCGGGAAATTTGAAATGCGGTGGACAAAACTCCGTTGATTTCATCAGGAGAGTATTGAGACAGGACGGCGAAGAGCATGATGGGTGGTAAGAGTAAGCGGATAACGGCGCGACAGCCCATTACGGCGACTCACTGCTCTGCCCTTCCGACAGCTTTCACATTGAGTGGAACGGTTTAATTTTTTATCGCAAACTCGAAGAAGCAATCCGGATACTTAGAAAAACAGATGAAGCAATGACGACTAACCAGTCGCTTTTTCAGCGGGTCCACATGATAACACACTATCTTGTGTGCGCTATGGCGGTGCCCACCAGTGCCACCACTAATAAATATGACTGTGGGATTGTAGTAGTATCGCCAGCTCCGTTTAATCATTCCACCTCGATTATATCGTGCAGTCAACAGACCAGTAACTGTGTCTTGTGTTCCCTCTACTGAGTCACTGCTGTATGGTGTAGCGCGAAATTTGAATGTTTTGAACAGCAGAGCTGTTCAAGCTTTTAGTTTCGCCGTCCAGCGTTGCCAGAACAAAATGCCAATAACAAATACCGAGTGCACGTGAGCGTGCGCCTCGTGAAGAGCGCCCACTGTCGGCCAGCTCTACCTTCGAGAACGCTCTGCCCTGTGTCCATGGCGTGATTTTAAATGCAGAGCATTTCAGTAACTCACGATGTCACCCGCGTTGACGTCCGTAGTCGTAGTCCGCACCCCTCCCCCTACACTACATAAAAAAAATACTATCTGGCGCCTGGTTTCGATCCCTCGACCTTGCGGGCGGAACGCAATGTACATGGTGCTCTACCCACTGCGCCACAAAGCCAGCACAGAATGGGAGGCTGCGAACGCGGCTTATATCCTTGACTCATTCAAATTACTGCTGACGAGCGCTCTCTCGTCAGCAGTTGCCACAAGTGCAACAACATTAACGTAACGCAAACTACTTAACGTCGTGCGCCCCCGGAAATGCTCTGCATTTGATCGTGCCCCTCGCGAGGGGGATGTTGCACTGCGTCGCCATGCGAACAGTTTGCCATTATAGTTTCCGCCCGCTCCGGTCAGTGTCGCCACGGTTCAAACCACGGCAGGGGAGCTGCGCGGGCGTTCGTTGATCGGCGTGCGTTCCGGCGTGGTGGTTTTTTTCTGGGGTGCTGTTCTCCTCGCCAGTTAATGTGCGATCGCCGCTTAAGTGGGGAGCAGAGACGCCGAGTTCGAGAAGCCGATTGCTGCGGGTTCAACCACGTGCTAACCTGGTCCGTTTCGGGAGAGATGTGAAAACGTACGGAGAAAGCGACCTTCGCCTGCCAGTCACGGAGAAATTTAAGCGGCAAGATCGGAAATTCATGGGAGGTGCAACAGTCGGGTCTCCGACGAAGGGAGACGGGCCTCAAGCGCACCTGTTTCTTGAGCCTTCCACTACTAGTGAAAGCTGCGCCAATTTCTTTTAGATGCGACGCTCAGAGCATCTCTTGTCGGCGGCCCTGTCCTTCTTGCGTGCGTCGTTGTTGTCCGCGTGCGTCCGTTGTTGTCCGCAGCCACACTCCCCCTCTCCTCTCCGATAGCGAACACTCTCTCGCGAGGGGCATTGTATTGGATTCGATTGGCTTGGCTTGGATTGGATTAAAGTGGATTGTGTTGGATTGTGTTGCGTCATAGCCGCGGCACTCTCTCTCTCCGCGGTTCCTCTCCTTCGGGCGCGCTGCGCATATAACCGGTGTGCCGCTCTCCGGCGGCCTTTCGGTCGATGGTTGCTCTTCGCTTGCGGTTGAACCCCCCCTCAGCGTCGCATCACACCAGGGTTCCCGCGAGGGGAGGCGGGCGTAATTTTTTTTTTCGGACTTCTTGCCGCTTAAAGAACGTCTTTTGTGGCGGGAATAGAGTTGAGTGATTTACCAAAGACTAGTTCTTTCAACTTAAACCAAAGTTGTATTTTGTTCTTGCAGCCACGTTAAATCTTCGTCTACTCCGCACGGTGCACAAGTAGGCTGTAGATTTCTGTTGGCGGCGTTGAGCGCAATTGTGTGTCATTAGCGAGGCTGCGCAGCATGGAGGAAACAAAAGCTCAGGAGAAGCCCTTACGTCACTTCTACTGAAGCCAGAAACGCCATTTTTGTAGGCCGCCCTTTTTTCTCGTATTTGACGAGCGCGCGCCATCTCCTCCGCCTTCGCTCGCTCCACTGCCGTCTGCTTCGTCTTTGCTTCAAAATAAAGTGTTTTCTCTCTCTGTACTTGTCGACCATTGGCTACCGGCTGGGCCGCGCAGTGACCTGGAGCCTCGGTGGGCCGGCCCTCGGCCCCGTTGCGAGGACGCGGTTGCCAGCGGCCTACATGGACGTAAAAAAAAAAAAATCACGGGCCATCTCCGCTAACGTAAAACCTGGGAAATGACGAAGCAAAGTAGTGCATTCTTAGCGCCTTGGCGTTTTTGCCCACGGAGAAGAAGCCATTGGTGGGTAGAGGTATACAGCTTTGCTGTAAAAGTCTTGTGTCCTTGAAGCCCGAAGCGTTCTAGCGCGAGGCGTTTGAGTGTCTCGATGTTTTAGTACCGTGACTACTAATACTACGGCGACATGAGACGACGACGACGTGAGACGCCGATAGCCCGAGCCACTAAGGGGCTGAAAATTTTGTCCTTTTCTCCACACTTCTCCCAATTCGCCGGTGGCCAACGGGGCCTCCCCTAAGCTTTCTTTCCTCCACGCTGTGCAGTAGTAATGAACAGACTGATGATGATGATAACCGGGATGACGCCAGCTGTGGCCAACGCGACAGCGAAAGGTCGAAAACACTATAATTTGGGTTATTGGTGCACTGCGTAATATTCACAACAAAACAACTAATTACAACAAACCAGGGTATTTTGCCTGGACAAGGACGTTCAGTGCTCAGTTCGGTTCATGCTCATTTTGTTGCCCCTTTAATCCTCCCTGTTTATTATTGCGGGAACACTGGAATACGCCCACCTCCCCTCGCGGGAACCCTGGTGTGATGCGACGCTGAGGGGGGTTCAAGCGCAAGCGAAGAGCAACCGTCGACCGAAAGGCCACCGGAGAGCGCCACACCGGTTATATGCGCAGCGCGCCCGAAGGAGAGGAGACCGCGGATAGAGAGAGTGCCGCGGCTATGACGCAACACAGTCCAACACAATCCACTTCAATCCAATCCAATCCAAATCCAATCCAATCCCATCCAAGTCAAGCCACGCCAAGCGAAGCCAAGCCAATCCAATCGAATCCAATCCAATGCCCCTCGCGAGAGAGTGTTCGCTATCGGAGAGGAGAGGGGGAGAGTGGCTGCGGACAACAACAACGTACGCACGCGGACAACAACAACGCACGCACGCAGGAAGGACAGGGCCGCCGACAAGAGATGCTCTCAGCGTCGCATCTAAAAATTCGCCCTTGATCTGTGGACACGGAGCGACCGAAGAACGTAGATCGACAAAGCGCACGTGGAGAGTCATGACGTCAACCGACTCGGCGGCGGCACTGGCTGCGGTGGTGCAGCGTTCGCACAGCTGGAGACCGAGTTGCTAAGACGCACGGCATCCCAACGCGTCCCGTCGCCGCTTGTACGCGTTGTAAAACAGAGTGCGTATCTACTGCAGGGCTGAGTATACGGCAAAAGGAGATGAAAAGGGAATGAAGGCTACGAACTGCCGATTCTGGTGGAAAACAAAAGGAGCGAATGAACGTGACCCCTGGGACGGAGTGAATGCAAGGCATATGGTTTTTGACGGTGTGCTAGGGCCACGCGAGAGATGCCGTGCTGTGGTCTTCTAAAGCCGCGAGCCGGCGTGCGCATCGGGCCGAGCCTCACGTATTCTTAAAGATCCACCTGTGGATCTTTCACGAACTTTTATGATTCAGTTGCGCTGGTGCGAATACTCCGAAAAGAAGCTACAGGTCTGCGGCGCCCACAATCCAAGCCAGGAAGGCGCAGTTGCGCCGCTTTGGTGCTGGTGGAGCCTCGGAAGACGTCGGTATTACGAGAGAGAGAGAGAGAGAGAGAGAGAGAGAGAGAGAGAGAGAGAGAGAGAGAGAGAGTAAATATAGATAAACGTTGAAATGGACACGTCGATATCCGATACGGTTGGGCGCAAAAATGCACGAAAACTAGCCGTTTTCCGAGGACGGGGACACCATGACAAGACGGGAAGCATAACATCACAAGAATATAGCTGTATGTTTCTGTTTTGAGTGGTATGGTTGAGAATTGAAGCGTTAGAATGCCCCCCAGGAATACCACAAACTCTGTTGTCGTACGCGATTGGAAATCGGTCAACATTACTTTGTTTTCTCCGAATCTATGTTTGCCTTTGACTACTGCGACATCCGGTTACTGGAAGCCGCGTGGCTTGTCGTTTTAGATAAATGAGCCTAGTTCGCCACGCACACATTATCACTGTTGGCATCGACAAGGCTTGACGACAAATTATTGGCGCTGCCCTATCAAGAACCAGGCTCGAATCAGACAGAAATGGTCACTTTTTTCCGTTGGGGGAGGCATCGCTCACTGAGTCGAGCTACGGCCTCTATTGGGTGACCAAATGTTGACCTGCGGACTTCGTATACGCACCACAGACGGGAGGCTTGCGTCGTTGATGTGTTCGTGGCTCCACGAACTCGACGGCTCCACTCTGCACCCGTCTGGAGGTATCACAGGAGTGTGGGAGATGCCGATAAACAGGTTGACGTTGCTGCAAAGGTGTCAGATGCGATAGATACCTCATAAACGACAGACTTGGGTTTCATAAACACGTAAACATTGTCTGTAAATGGTCGCTTTCTATAACTGCCACTTCGGTGTAAGCCTTCGACGCAAGCATAACCATTTACGTATAAGCATCGCATAGAACACGCTCCTAAGATAGCAGGAGATATAGATAAAACAAACTTTATTGTCCACGGGACCTAGGTCTACGTCTTAATTGAAGACTTCAATTCACTAGATCCACGTAGTGTTGAAGAATGTTTGTGGGGATCCGGTACGCGAGTTCACAGGCAGCTTTCTGGGGAGAATGTACGTTCACTGTCGGCGGGGGAGTCAGCCAGAGCTCCCAGGAAGTGATGGATGCGATGGATTGGGCAAGAAGGCGTGGTGGGGTGCATTCCCAGTAAGAATGAGGGATGGACGGGTAGGAAGAACCGGAGGAACAGGATGGATGGCCGGAGCATAGATAGATGTGGTGAGGAAAGTGATGGGAGGAAGGGAGGTTTGAGCCTGCCGAATGAGACACGCAGCCTCAAGAGTTAGACAGGGAAGAGTACGTGATAGGTACTGGGCGTGAAAAGTGAGTGCGCGCTTGGGAAAATAGAGCGGAAGACGGAAGCGCGTACAGCCATTTGCCTGGAAACTGCACCATGGGAAGCCGCACAATATATAACCGAAGCTATGGGTGGTCGGTAAATATGTTCGCAACGCAAATAGTTGCGATAACTTTCTCGATTGTGATACCTTGCTCGCAAGCGCCCTTTAGAAAGCCAAAGAGAAGGTGCCACCGTATGACGTGCATGATTATTCAGCGAGGCTCGTTCTCCACTATTCTATGTTTCGCGATCCACTCAGGGCCAAGTTGGCTGCAAGTCTTAGGGAGAATCCAAAAAAAAAAAAAATATCTGACAAAGTACAACTAAGAAATTTATACAACGTACAGTCGTCGGTCAAAAGTTTTGTGGGCCAAGCCGGAAACGCGCAGGCTGCAAAAAATTCAATATCCAAGCACGTCCCGAGCGACGGCTGAAACTTTTTATGCAGGAAAGCTAGAGAAAACACCTTTCTTTCTTGCTGCCTTAAAGTGTTTTTTGCCACATTTAAAGGTAAAGCCGATTCTTTGAATTCTTTGTGGTCAGAAAGCCTTAGGATTGGCCCAAAAAATTTTGACAAAGTGTGTACACAAAGAACGTGTTCTTTGAGAGCTCATTTTGTTTTATTTTGCACATCCTACACGCAATACAACTTTTCGTCACTTTTTTTAGTGTGTTCCACCAAAACCTGAACGGTTTTTCGTGTACTCATCAACTTATACTCATCGACGTGTACTCGTGTACTCATTATCGTGTACTCATCATCGTGTACTCATCATGAGCCTGCTCCAAACAACATCCCGCGTCATTGTTTCACTGCAAGAGGCTTGCATATTTTTACACAAAGGCAGGACAACTGATGCGAACAATGGTAGATGAGGCGATGGTTCGGCCGTGAGAACGAGAGCACGAGCCTAGGGCTACGTGTCGGTCTCCAAGTTCGTCTACGGAAGGGCACAGCCGGGAGATGTGCGCCACTGCCTGCTTCTGCCTCTTTTCGTCACAATATTCAGTCTACTCGTTCCAGATCCTCGTTCCGTTCTTCTTACCCAGGACCAAACCTTTATAAAGAATGGACGTTTGCTAAGCGCTCCTTTGTTGGACAGGTGTGCACGTCATGTAAATCAAAAGGGCTTAGAACCGTCATCGCTTGAAGTAAAGGGTGTTAATTTGATACCTTCCTCATCTTCCGGCTTCTGTTATCGCTTTTCTCACCTGGCAATGTCCGTCGGGAAAGGAAATGTAGGCGCCTCCTTGGCTCCTTTGTCGCCTCGTAGCAGGACACCCATGAAGGAGATGCCGGAAGATGGCACCGCCGCTTTCATGGCCACGTTCAGTAGCTGCTTGGAAGAAAAACTAGATGTACTCCTGAGCCCTCCTTACAATGCAGCTATTGCGAAAGCATTTTTGTCCGATTTCCGAATATGTCCTCTCTTTATTACCATTAGCTTTGTCTTTTTGCGTCTTGTTCTTTCGGTTGCAATGACTCACGCAACAACCTCGTTCGCATCGCCAACCGAAGAGGACATTCGGAGAGGACACAGTTTTCTACTCTCCTAACTGCAACTTCTGCAATTAGCATGTTCGAACTATCCTAACGTAGGCCCAAGTGCACTTCTCTAATCCTAATTTCGAAGTGAAAGGCTACAATGCACTCACTAGGTAGCTGCCAATACCGAGCTGCGGTGGCGTTGGAGAAGTGTTCTGGCCCTGCCTTCCGGAAGCCCCTGTTTCGGATCCCACACAGTCCCAAATTTACCACGTGTTCTTTCAACTCAGTTGCGGAAAACGTTTGAAAGAAGCTTTCGTGTGAAATTTGGCGTCGATCAGAGTATTCTTTGACCTGTTTATTCTTTGAACCGCCGATTATTTTATGTGCAGTCTGCGGGTGAAGGACGCCCGATTTCCGACTAACCGAGTTAACCTGATGCTTTCGCATCGGAAGACGACTGTGTTGGCGCGGATCTTTCGAACGTGTGTGGTAGGTGTGATAGTACATGAAGAAGAGTGGAGTGAAAGAGACCCCCAAAACTTGTTCTCGTACACCCACAAGTGTGTATTAAGCGCTTTCAAGCACAAAATTTTGTTGCTGTCTCATGCGTTTAAGAGTGTCCCATATTCCTTCCATGGTAGTCTAATTCTCTGCCACCAAGTTTCCATATTGGGGGGGGAAAGGGGGGGGGGGGGTTACTCGCCGATGTTACACCAGGGTTAGGAGGCGCGTTGTAGTGGAGGGCTAAACATTGGTTAGGACTGCCTGCTGGTATTTAACGTCGGCTCAAATGTCGACAGAGAAAGGTTGTCGCTTTCGGCCTCCTCCATAAACTGGTACCTCCGGGGTAAAACCCGTGTTTTCATTCTTGGCCACTTTTTATAACGCAAAGAAATTTGGCCACGATTAAACTATCGCCTAACATGACTCAGTGGTGGCGAGGCTGCGGTACGCAGCGGCGGTTACATTCATCATCATCATCATCATCAGCAGCAGCAGCAGCAGCAGCCCAGCAGCAGCAGCAGCAGCCTACCTACGGCCACTGCAGGGAAAAGGCCTCTCCCATTATTCTCCAATTAATTGCCTCAGTTCTGTGCCAACTGTGACCAATTTATCCCTGCAAACGTCTTCATCTCATCCGCCCATCTAACTTTCTGCCGCCCCCTGCAACGCTGACTTTCTAGGGATCCACTCTGTTACCCTTAATGACCAATGGTTATCTTGCCTGCGCATTACATGCCCTGCCCACGTCCATTTCTTCTTCTTAATTTCTACTAGTATGTCCTTAACACGCGTTTGTTCCCTGACCCATTCCGCTCTCTTCATGTCCCTTAATGTCGCACCTATCATTTTCCGCTCCATTGCCCTCTGAGTCGTTCTCAATTTTAGTTGAACCCTCTTAGTGAGCCTCCAAGTTTCTGCCCCGTAGGTGAGTACCGGTAAGATGCAGCTGTCATACACTTTCTTCTTCAGGGACAATGGTAGGCTGCTATTATCTGAGAATGTCTGCCGTATGTACTCCACCCCATTCGGATCCTTCTAATTATCTCTGCCTCATGGTTGGGATCCGGGGTCACAACTTGGCCTAAGTAGATATATTTTTTTACCACTTCCACTACCTCGCCCCCTATCCCAAACTGTTGTGCTGTCCCGAGGTTATTGATCATTTCTTTAGTTTTCAGCATAATAATTTTCAGGCTCACGGTTCTACTACGTTTGTCTAGTGCAGAAAGCATGCTCAGCAATTCGTCCCCGAGTTCCTTAGCAAGTCAACGTCATCAGCAAATCTGAGGTTACTGAGGTATTCTCCATTAACCCTTACTCCCACCTGTTCCCAATCCAACGTTCTGAATACTTCTTGTAAACATGCTGTGAATAACATTAGAGAGATCGTGTCTCCTCGTCTGACGCCCTTCCTTATAGGTATTTTACGGCTCTCCTTATGGAGGATGATGGTAGCGGCGGACCCATTGTAGAATATCCTCTAGTATTCTTACATAATGCTCATCTACCTCCTGGTTCCGTAATGCCTGAATGGCTGATGAGGTTTCGACCGAGTCAAATGCTTTCTCATATTCAATGAAGGCTACATGTAGGGGTTCAGAATACTCAGCGCACTTCTCTATCACCTGATTGATCGTGTGAATATGGCCCATTGTTTAATAACCTTTACAGAACCCTGGTTGTTCTTTAGGTTGACTGAAATCTAAGGTTGCAGAAATTCTGTTAGCGATTACCTTGGTAAGTACCTTGTAGACGACTGACAGTAAGCTGATCGGCGTGTAATTTTTCGGGTCCTTTTTGTCGCCTTTCTTATGGATTAGGATGATGTTCGCGTTCTTCCAAGATTCCGGTACGCTTGCGGTAATTAGGCATTGCGTATACAGGTTTGTCAGTTTTTCAAGTACAATTTCTCCGCCATCCTTCAAGAGGTCTGCTGTAGCGGGTTATATTTACCGAATTGGGATTTTCATTTCGGTCTTGGTAAACCGTACATAACGCGAAATCGTGCCAATGTCTGGTCTTTAGTGCTGTGCTGCGATTACACATTCTGTAAATATGCCACGCCTAGGCGAGCGCATTCTTTTGCAAAATCAACATTAGAAGATGGGTTTTTCTTTCCAGGTCATCTTTCGGATTCCCGGAATGAATCATATACGCTGTCTCTCGAAGCTAAACGGTTTTAAGGTGGTCTTTATGGGCACGCGCCATGACCTTGCTCAAGACATACCCTGGTACCCTGAATCCTCCCTCCACTCGAGCTCCCAGTGGAGGATAACCTTGAGATCCGTTTCCCCATGCATAAGCATCGCGGAATCTCCCCTCAGCCATGTGGAGGGAACAAATTGAGTGGAGGAGGGACTCATAATACGGCCCTCAGATGTTCAATATATGTTGTTGAGAAGCTAAAAATACGTCCGATGTATCTAGAACAAATCCCTGGTTTGCCTCCTGGCCCTAGGGTAAGCAAGGAGGGACTAGGGGCAACTGGGCGAATAGAGTAGTCTGCACCTGTGGACTGAAAGTTGAAGCAGTGATCAGCTATCGGAAACTGCTTCGACTAGCGATAGAAGAAATACCGCTTAAACATTAATAAATATTTCCAAATTGAAAGCTCCGTAACTTGAATAGCAGGTCTCATTGAATAAAGTGTGTTCTTAAAAGAAATGTTTAGCGAAGTTCAGTTTAGATCCCCTAGATGCCGCGCCAATACGCTTGCTCTTCATTTACCAAAAGGAGGAGGGTGCCCGCAGGTCCCGCATTCTGAAGCGTAGAAGGTAACAAGTGGGCAAACAAGGAAATGAACATCGAGACCAGAAGAAGAAGAGGAACGAGGCGAGCGTGGGGACAAGACGAGAAGCCCAGGCTACGCTCCTGGAGCCGACCCCAGCGTGATCGGGGCCTGACGACGCCTCAGGCCTACCGACCGGAGTTCCAGGCGACGATCCTGGAGGGAGACCACGAGGCACTACTTCATCGGTGGCTCCAGGTTACCAGCTAAGCTACCAGGCTGGGACGCTCGGGCTACGCTGCGACACATCACAACTAGGGCTACGCTCCCTTGGCTTGTGGCGGCGACGGCTGGGCCCCTTCCTGCAAGCCTCTACGAGACACGACGGTCACCTTGATTTCTACGCCGAACAGGAAGACATCTGCTGCAACGTGGAGCGACGCAATCCTCCACGACGTTTAGGCGAGCTGGAACCGATAGAACACTTCTCTGACTGGTTACGTACTTGTAATGTGCTCCGAAAGACAGTCCTCGTCAATTAAACGGTTTTTATGTGCATCCTGTTCACTGGATGAATTGACGTGACAATATCTAAGAACTATGGCTCAGTATACATAATCACCCAAAACTCAAAAAAAAAAAATCAAAGCACCTTGCTTAAGAGAAAGAAGTTTAAAAAGCGAAGCTTCCTCCCATGCAAGCGGAGGCTAAGTCCAAAGTCTAAGCTGCTTCGAGCGTGTCGGATTGGCACAAGCAAATAGACGCTGGCTTTGTATCGCGAGGGACCGAGGTTCGATTCCGATCACGGGAAGCGTTTTTTAGATGCGACGCATCTCTTGCTCTGAGGCATGTCCCTCCTGCGTCGCCGTCGGCGGCGTCCGCACGCCACCTGCGCATGCGCGACTCTCCTCCGCTCTTCTCTCCGACAGCTGTGCGCAAACACTCTCACTCCGTCTCATTATCATAAACAACAGCTGCGTGCGCGCGCTTCGCTCGCTTCGCTCCGCTCCCGTCGCGCAAGTGCGCGCATGCGCGACTCTCCTCCGCTGTCTCCTCTCCTTCAGGCGCTGTGAATATAAAGCGGGTAGCGCGCTGCGGCGGTTCAGTCAGCGCTCGCTCTCGTTCGACTCCGCGTGACTTCGATTGATGACTTCGTGCTTGGCTTGATTCTTCCGATGAAGACGTGATGGAAGCGACGGTCCCTTCAGCGAGTGGATTGACGCAATCCAATGCCAGCGTCACCCCAAACGCTCAAGGCAACGTTACGACCATAGAGAATCAACCAATGGAAACGCCAATTGAACCCCCCGATGCGTCGCATCACATCAGGGTTCCCCTCGCGGGAAGATGGGCGTAATCTTTCTCGAGGCGATCGATGTGCCTTCACTTATCATCATCATGTTCGTTAGGTTAAACCCATTGTGTAGAGTTGGCTTTCCCGCAGTTCGTTTTGGTGATGGCATGGTCGACATCAGGGAGGCGTAGAAAGCTTCGCTTAAAAAAAGGAATATTGGAAATAAGATTCATGTCTCTACCTTCAAACTCTTTCAGAAAATTTTATAGTTCTTAAAACTTCAAAAACAACCTGTAAAGGGATCAATTTGATGTGCAAGAAAGCATTATTTTTTAATGTTTAATATACATTGAACGTTGTATTATACGTGCTCAACCTATGATCGCACTATAACATTATTGTACACAGGCTTGAGCACGAGTAACCATCAACTAGCGCTCTGTCTGTGGTTAGGCCAGCCTGTGCGTTTGGGTCTTGTTCAGACGTGGTTCTACGAATGAGATCGGAGGCCGGTGTGCGTACCTTGAGCACGGTCCTGTAGTCCGAACTGAGGTTGTGGAAATGGGAGATGGGGATTTCGGCTTTGGCAAAGCCGTATCCGCGAATACCGCGGGCCGCGTAGCTCCGAATCAGTTCGGTGGCCGCCGTGGACGAGAGGAAAGGCACCAGCTCGTGTCGCATCTTGGCAGGGAAGGAGAGCAGGAAGGTGGTGGCCGAAGACTTCTCGGCATCGTGCAGGTACGCGTCCAGCTTGCTGCCTGAACGAGATGCATCATCATCATTACAACCACCACCACCGCCATCACCACCATCATCACTATCATAATCACCAATATCATCATCACAGATACCAGCATAATCATCATCATCACCGTCGTCGTAATATCATCGCCAACACCACCAGCATCAATTTATTTATTTTTCATACCCATAGCGCTTTTCCAAAGGCCTTAAAGTGGGTAGAAAGTCCGAATTACATACCTAAAAAAACAGGCAAATATAAATATGATTTAAAGCCTCACACAAAAGTGAAAACCAGGCATTACCAAAAAACACGTTACAAAAAACACGAAAACGCATCATTAGACATAACAGACACCATTCGGTAGTTTATTCCAGTTGCTAATGGCTTAGGAAAATAGATGGTTTAAACAATTCAGTACTACAACGTATTTCCCTTACTTTACGTAATATAATCGTTATCACCACCACCACTACCACCACCACCCCCACCACCACCGACGACGGCAACGACGACGACAACGACGACTACGACAACAACAACAACATTTCAATAGCACCACCACCGTCATCATCATCATGCTCATCATCATCACCATCACCATCATCATCATATTTGTGCCCACTGCAGAATGAGGGCCTCTGTCGACCATTTACAGCCGCCTCAACAGAGAACAAATACAAGGTATACACGCATGTAGATCTCGCAGCGTTGTCCACCAGTGAAATAGCGTTTGCAGTGGTAAGTTCGGCGGTTTAGGTGCGTCCACGCTTGATGTCCGTGCGTACATCTGTCCGTTATGTTACACTATACCCATACGTCCTTCCTCTGCACTGCACTCCAGTGTCTGGAACGACATGTAAAAGGGAAATGGGAAGGAGGAAGCGCCTTTCGCTTTCCTTAACTGCGAGCTCTTCCAGGACATCACGTGACTCTTGCATGGAATATGAACTGTGAGGGATCTTCAACACGGTGTCGTGCGGTGAAGCAGCTGCGAGCTCCAGCATGAGTATTTAACGCCTGACTGCTGGAATATATTTACGTGGGGGGCTATGTGATTCGCTTTAGTTATATCGCGAAGATAAGATGGTGCCATAACCAAATCACCGCAGTAATTTAGCCATTCCGCCAGGTTGACTTCACTCAGTGCATTTTTAACGAGCACCATATATCTTTAAATTTCTGCGCGCTGTCGTCACCCGGTGGAAGAAGATTAAGGTGTTGTTCCTTCCTTACAGTTGTAGTTATTGGTACCGACAACACTTCCCTGCACTTGAAACCACCTTTCTGGTTCTCAAGATTGTGTTCGGATATTCTTGCTAGGTAAAATAATGCGTTTTGCAAATCGCTGTTGGGGCACTACACCGAAATACCGTGTTTATTCATTTTACCAAGGTTCTGAAAGCTGCGGCTTGCCGACAAATTAGGTTTGTTTATCTGATTGACCTTATACTGGTTTCGTCCAGGGTAGGGTCGCTACGCTGCGGCAGTTCTGCACAAAAAGTTGTCTAAACTACTGTTTGAAAGCAGCGCAAAAGTGACAAGAAAATGCATAAAGTAGGAGTAAATAAAATTGGAGGTGGAATTTCAAATTGGGGAATTGCAACGTAGTGCGTAGCATGCATAGTTGAATCGTTTTAGTAACGCTGTTTTTCACACGACGCGGCGGAGTTGACCGGATGTGTGCGGTTTAAACCAACCAACACGCGCAAGCCGAGTCGTTTTTTTTTTCTCGTTTGGAGCCGCTCGTGAAAGCGCAAGGCATAATTATTATTAACCTTTTCCGTTATCTTCTATATCTACTTTGCTGTATCTCACCCCTCTTCGATGCCGTGTTTTTGAACAGGACATTTTATTTATGTTAGAAACACAATCTGGCGTGAATTTTCAGGTAAAAAAAGAACGCCGGAACTTTTTTTCTGCGTTTCTGTTTTGCCCTTAAATCTATCCGGAGCTACCTATGGGCTTACTAATGCTTTCATGTATGAATCGTGCCACAGTGGTAATAGCTTGAAATGTGTTGCTATATATAGCTCGTCCTCCGGCTCGCTAATGCGAAAGTCGTGGCGCTAGTGCTTTATCGGGCTACGAAAAAAAAAAAACAAAAAAACGCTGAACTAAAAGCGTGGGTGAAAATTGTTCCGATATACTCCGAATTTCTTGTTGCTAGCCAAATAATGCTACCAATTAGGGACTCTGCAACACTTCGTATAAGAGGTTTCACTCTTTCCTTCGCGTCTGGAAGCACTGCGAAAGCTACAGTTATCACCAGCACTGAGCGGCACTGCGTGATTTGCTCGTCGCAGCAGATACGCCTTCCGTTTCTGCTTTCCTTTTGTGGCTATCGAATCCGTTCATTGCTGAAACTGAAAAAAAAAGCCGGACAGTAGTTCCTGCATTGCTGTAATCACGTTATTTTAAGCTCTAGAAGAACGCCAAGACCAGGAAAATGAGAAAAAGTTTGTGAGCAAGCTGCTCTGATGGCATAGAGAAGTAATTTTTGCGGTACTTTGCGACACCCTGATCTAAGTACTGGATGAGTTAGTTGACTACGTACTGCAAGCATTTAAGATAAAAAGGAGAGTTGAAAAAATTTTGGAGGGTTCCTTTAAAACAAGCAATCTGCAAACAACCTATGGGGGTTTCCATGTTGGGCATATACGTTAACGAATATGCAATCTTTCATGCTGGTTTCTATGTGTATTTTGTCCTCCGCACGCACGTCACCCTGTAACGTCACGGCGAAATCGGATAGAAAATGGCCTTACGGCTGCTCGCTGCCACCCATTCGTTGTCCCCGAAGATGACGTCAGAGAAGACGCGAAGTCGCAGGCGCCGTCGACAGGGAGCAGGGGTATTCGTGCGTGAGTCCCCGTCACGCAGATTAACGGAGCCGGACCTGTGTGAGCCGAAAAGAAACGAACGGGCGGATTTGCAGTTCAGCTCAAATTTGTAAAATCCATACCTGGCGCGAAACTCCGCTCCCGAATCCGCGCCCTGCTTTCGACCCCGTTCGAAGTAAATGTAAAGGGAGCGTACGGACGCGGCATCTAGGGGAGAGAAACTGAACCTTGCTGAACATCTACTTTTTAGCACCAAAATTTTGTTCACTAAAACTTGGTTTTCAAATGAGGTAGCATTATATTCTAAAAGGTTTCCTAATGTTTCCACATTTTCTCTATGGCTGGGGGTTTTTAAAGGTGAACAAAAGTAGCGCAGCAGAAACACAAGGGACAGAAAGAATGCACACTGACGAGCGCTCGTCCGTGTGCATTCTTTCTGTCCCTTGTGTTTCTGCTGCGCTACTTTTGTTCACTATGAATTACCATAACTAGCCCAGTCTACAGCTTTTAAAGGTGGCTTCGGAGGTAGTCACAGCAATGAAATGAGTGCTACGCTTTGGAACGCCAACGTTATAACGGTACTGACAACCTGTAATGAGAAGTTAAAGAAGTAGTGATATTCACGTTTCAGTATTGAATTTCAGCAAGTTCACTGCATCCAAAACAAACGTCGATTCCCGGCTATGTTAATCGATTTTAAACATTTCCGAATGTGATTAAAGGATTCCCCGAATTGTTTTCTTGTTTAATCACAAGTTGTCCCCACTAATCATTATGTTGTAGGTGAATTGCGTCTGGAAAGAACGTTCATTTTTTGGCTGCAAGTGTTCAATAGCAGAATTAAAGCAGCGAGATGCTGTACTCACAGCTTATTGTTAACCATGGACATGTAAAACATTGCTTTTAGCTGTGGGCAGCGAAATGCACTAACACGTTACTTTGGCTGACAGGTGTACCACACGCCTTCGCATAGAAAAGTGTGTCAGATTTAATCCCTGTAAACCCAGTCATCACGAGTAAAAAGTCTGTTTGACTTGGTTTTGCGAAGACTGCGCGCAGTGTTTCATAAAAATTAAACTGCTGGATGATTGGATTGAGCCTGTCGCTTGCGGTGAAGCACACGCACAGACAGCCAAGCCGGCGCCCCATCTATGGCGATACTGAGCGAACAAGCGCCCGCTAATCAGCCGTCACACACTCGCCTAGTCATGTGTTACCGTAGCGGCAAAGCTGCCGAACGAGCGCAGCTGCGGCGCCTCACCGCTGCGGATCATGTGCCGTGACGCCAGACCTTTCCCACTTGCACTCCGGCGGCTCAAGGTCATTGCGACGCTACGAATGGTTTTGCGATACACGGCGTAGTAGAGCTTCCGCTTTAAAACGTTGCTTGCAGGGGCACTAAGCGCTGCCTTTTTAGGGCGAAGTCCCTTAGGGTATGGGGCTGTTGGCGCCTCCTTTCGTCGTCGTCGTAATCGTCGCTCGTCTCATGTAGTCACGCTACTAAAACAGCGGGAAAGTCGTTCAAGCCTCGCGCTAGAACGTAACGCGTACAAAAAAAAAACCGGGACACTCGTTTACGCCTCGCGCTAAAGCGCTTCGTGCTTGAAAGACACGAGGCTTTTACAGCAAAGCTGTCTGCCTCTACCCCCCAAAGGTTTCATCTCCGTTGGCAAAAACGCCGAGGCGGCAAGAATGCACTTATACACTGCATGCTTCACCCCTCACCAGGTTTCACGTTAGCGGAGATGGCCCGGGAATTTAATACTTCTAGTCTTGCCCAGTAGGCTGTAGCAAGTCAGCGGTTTTTAAGCAGTGAATGTGCTTTCAGGTCATGCTGCGAGTGCGTCGGCGGAGCAGAGCGGAGCGCTCACCTATGGCCACCGGTGGCAACGCAGCCACGTCCCGCGCGTTGGACGGCGGCTTCTCGTAGTCCATCGGAACCCTCGGCGTGTTGTGGTCATTAGGCAATGCCGCTGGGGGCGGCTCATGTGGCTTGGGGTCGGCTCGTCTTGTTCCGCCCTTTCCGGGTGGGGTTCAGTCGTGATGACGTCGAATTCGGCGCCCGGCTTCGGGTCCGATCGACTCCTCCTCCCGCCAAAACCCTTTTTCCTTCCGGGAATCGTGACCTCCGGCGGAGCTGGTGCGTTGAAAAGGCCATGAAGATAAAATACATCTTTGTGCAGTTTAAAAGGACTGGCCTGTGGTACCTCAATCAGCTCCATTCCAACGAATGGGCCGAAGAAGCGCAAGAAGTATTGAAAATTTTCAAATTTCGCGCTGCAGTGACGTAATACGGGTGGAAGTGACGTAAAATACATACGGGTGGACCGTAAGCACTAAAATACAGTGCAGTTTAAAAGGACGGCCTGTGTACTCAATCACTCCATTCCAACGAATGGCCGAAGAAGCGCAAGAAGTATTGAAATCTTTCAATTGCTGAGTGACGTAACACTGCGAGTGACGTAATATGGGCCAGCCTCTAAAAATAGTTACCGGTGTGTTAACTACCCGTTAGCATTCAAAGTAAAGAAATCATGCCGAAACTAGGGGCTCAATGCGATCGTCCAGTCATGTTTTGCGGCGGTCGCCAATCACATGAACAGATTCTGTACGTCATAAAAAAATCGCCGAAAAGTGGCGTGGTGTCAGCCACGGCTTCATCTGCTTTCCTTAATACCTTCATTCTTGGAAGCATTTTTTTTTCGAAATGAGCCATATCCACCTAACGCGAATTTGAGCAACAAGCGTAAGTTTGTTACCGGACATAAATGCAACGCCGTCAAAGTCATTATGTGATGTATTTTGCATGTCAGCTAGGGGGAGCTTATGGCGGCAAGTAATCAAAAATGAGGCCGTGAATTTTAGGCATACGGGGTGATAAGTGTGTATTTGGCTCATATTGAATTGAAACACTCAAGTTGACAAGTCGTTCTAGTGAAAATGTTATTTAAATTGTCTTTTAAGCATGGCGCGCTTGAGTTTTGGTGGAAAAGGCATTCAAATATGCAACAGGGCTTCAAGTGCAGTATAACTATATGCGGAGAGCAGGTGAGACCTTTTGGCACCAATAGCCGCTCTTTTCGAATTATTCCATTGGATAATTTTCTTGGGCCGCCTGAAGGCTTTCACAATGTAAGCAAGCTCTTCATTGATTTGCCATGAATTTCCAAACCGCTTCACGACAAGGCTGCTCATATCTTCTTCACCTTAATGAAGTGTTTCGTAGTATTAATAGTGGGATAGGGGGGGGGGGGGATTTGCCAGGGCTTGTAAGCGGCAGCTATTTATTTAAGTACTAAAATGATAAATATGGGAGTAAAAAAATAATGTAAACCAGAGTTATTTTGTTGTGACGGGTGAAAAGAAATGAAATGATTGTTTCACATCTCTCAGTTTCATTTCGTTCACTTCTTCTGTTCACGTCGTCGTTGACATGTTGGACAGATTTTCGCCGATATCCTACTGGCCGTCTCAATTCATCAATAAGCAGCCCCGAAAAGCAAAACAAAAACTTCCGAAAATCAGCCGACGAAACAGTCAGAAACAGCCAAGCCAAGAGCAAACTCCCATTGTGCAACTGTATTTGGCTCATTTTGATCCATGAAACACCAGGATCTTGCTCCTTTTCGATATGTACTAACATCTCCGTACACGTTTTCAGGGCGTTATTCCAACTATTTTCTTGCCACCCGTTTTTTAGAGGAAAGTTGGTGAGTTTTCTTGTCACTGCAGTTTTATCTGACTAAGTTTCGGTTTCTAGATCTGGCTTGTAGCAGCCCGGAATCTTGGCTGCTGAAAGTGGCGAAAAACAGACGTGGAGCTGGTTTGCAGTTTCAAGACAACACTGTTTATTTCCGAAAGATGCGTACGCTGAGACCGTTTCCCAGTGGAAGAATGGGACCCCGGCGTCCTTCAAAAAGGGAATATAAAACGCGCGGATTGCAAAAAGGTCCGCGCAGATAAATAAAAGTCAAAATACTTAAAGGGCGAAAAAGAAACCAGCAGTTATTTGTCTGACCGGTGAAACAGAAGACTGCTTCGTTCACATCCTCACGTTTCATTTCGTTAAACTTCTTCTGCACGCGCCGTTGAAGTTGGCGAGATTTTCGCCGAGTATCCACTGGCCGTCTCTTCTTAGCCAGCCCGAAAGCGGAGATACGGAACTCGAAACTAAGCGTGGCAAACTGTCGCAGAGCGACGCTAGTGAAAATCCCTCCAGGGGCACGATCAAATGCAGAGCATTGTCCTGGTCGGCGCACACTCGTAAGTAGTTTGCGTTAACTTAATTTCGTTGCCACTTGTTGGCAACGCTGACGAGGAGAGCGCTCGTCAGCAGTTATTGACACTCGGCAGTTTATCCGAGTAAGGTGAAGAGAGTGTCCTTGAACGTGCTGTGCGCGCTATCGAATGTTGTCGCGCCGAAGGCGAGAACGCGTGAGCCGGTGCATGTCAGGCGAGCGATGCGGACAACGTACGGACGCCAAGGAACGGGTGACATCGTGAGTTCAAGAAATGCTCTGATTTAAAAGGCCCCTCAAGCGAGTAGACGGCAACGGCGCCAGGACTAATGCCTGGAGTTGTCCCGACAACAAGTTATGCCTCCCCCCAACGGCGACCATTGAAGAGGGCGGGGGAATGACCCTCGCACTAAGCTGGCGGCGACGTCACCAATACGCGTCTTCCACAAAGTCGCACTGTCGTCAAGCAGGCGGCAGACCGGAGAGAAAGAAAAAGCCCCGTCTCGCGGGAGCCGCTTGCGCTGGGGTGCCGAGCGGCTTCCGCTACAGGCTCATTTCGAAACAAAAATGCCTCATTTGTCTGAAGTGTGCGATAAAATTGGCGTCATTGTTATCCGGACAAAATGGTCCCTTTGAGGGAAAAAATTTATATTTTATCTTCGTGGCTTGTTTGATGGAAGTATAGTAGCGGCTTGCCTTCTGTGTCGGGAGTCTCTTCTCGGCCGAGCCTCGCTACCCGGTCGCGGCGGTGGTAGCCGGCATCGCCTGCGCCACTGCTGCCCTCGCGATTGCTGCGAACGTCAGCGTGGATTTTCCGGATGGCCACGCGGCGTCGAGCTGCGTGCCGAAAGCCACAAACATAAAAGAATCAGTAGAAGAAATAAAGTATTGGCAGAAAAAAAAAATCCAATTAAACCAGAGCGGAATGGAGTTAAAGATGGTGGCGCCCGCACGTACGCACGCATGATATTCCTCACGTTTGGACTAGGGGTGAATATACCTCAGCTTTCCCCTATCCTTTGGCATCTGAATCATGTTCCTACTGTCGATGTGGCAACTTTTCACATGGAGGTGAAAAGGGAAAAACCTCATGTGTCGAGACTTTGGAGCACCTTAAAGATCCCCAAGTTAATCCGTAGCCCCCCGCCACGGTGCGCCTCCTAGCCCGGATGTAGCATCCGGAAGTGTTAAATACTCATAATTGTTTCTGCTATGTACTTTAGTTAGCTAGCTAATGCACACAGAATCCCTTCCCATGCCACCAAGGTATAACGAGTTAAAAAAAATAAAACATCCAATCTGAAGAGTTTGATTTTTATTTTTTGTAAAAGTGAAATGTTATGCAAAATAATTATTCCAGAATCATTCTCGTCGTATTTGCCGCTCGTTTTGGGTCGATGCAAAATTCTTGGTTGTTTGTATAATTTTGCACTAAAAATATTTCAGTTCCGTCTGGGAGAGGGGAGAAGGGTTCGCCCCGCCTTTCCGCCAAATCCCAACCCTTCTCATAACTCCGTAACCTAACACATATAAAGCGCAATCGAAATGTTGTCGAGACTTCGGAGGTATTCACCTCCCGCAAATTAAGCCAGAAGGCCGCCTTCTTAGTACAAAGATGATGGTAATAAGCCGTAAACGGTTGATCTTCGTTTTGTAGCGTAAGCTACACTGGCCGAGGTTGAGCAGTTTCGCGTGTGCAGTGAATGTCTGTTCTGCGCAAGCGCGAGGGACATTGGATTGGATTGGAATTGGATTTGGATTGGATTAAAGTGGATTGTGTTGGATTGTGTTGCGTCATAGCCGCGGCAGACGCACTGGCGCCGGCGCGTGGCCAGGTGGGCGCCTCAATTGCGCAGTAGCCAAATCTGACGCTGCACCGGAGCCGCTTGATAGCCGTTTCGCGTGGCTTCGTGAAGAGCCGTGCTGGGCATGCGCGAGGAGCAGTTACTGAACAGGACTGGACTGGACTGGACTGGACTGGATTAGACTGAATGGACTACACTGGACTGGATTGGACTGGATTGCTGAACTTTAGCTCACGCTACGTATATCCTGGCATAGCAGAGCTGAGCCACGGACTAATTTTTTTCCATCGTCCTTTTTCGCTGACAATGGAAGTAGAAAACAAACCCCAAATTAACCAGTAAGGGCGTTTATCTTGTGTTATGACCCTACCCTTCTTTTAAAGCTAATGCTTTCTTAGTGGAACCGATGGCGTCATGCCAAAAAGCGAATGCATTTCCCCATAGACCAGTTGGTCGACCAAAAAGCTGTGATAAAATCTCTGGACACCCGGCGCGTGCGTGAAACAGGGCTTTCATTGTGTTAAAACGATTACTTGAAAATCGCGAAAAAGGGACGGTTCAAGATAAGACAATGAGCGCATCGATCATCGCGAAGGAGTACAAAAGTATACCTTTATCTCATAACCACGTATCGGTATGCATTTAGATCTTTTGCACATGCGTTTGCTTAGTGCGCGAAAAAATCGTAGCATGGGTTGGTTCGTTCATCGTTCGCGAATTGAAACTTCGAAGGTTTGACGATCAATTGGACCACTTTTAGCTTTCGCGCTTCTCTCCAACTTTCTTTAGGAAAGAATACTATTATTTTTAAATTAAAGCGTTCGGAAAGCCACGTAATGATTTCTCCCTAATAGCCAGGAGGGGTTTCAATGCTCGCGAGCTGTCGGAACGCGAATAAATACTTAGCACCGAACCCAGCTGCTCCCAGCAACAACTTACAGGCTTAGCCTATTTTTGACACGTAAAGATATCTCTTCGCAACTTTTTATTTATCTCTTTGCGGACACAGACGACCTGACCGTGGCAAGAACTGAATCTGAGATGTACATTCCTGGAAAATGAAATGGAACACGGAAAATTATTTATTATTTTATTATTTATATTATTATTTATTATTTATTTATTTTTTTTATTTTTATTTATTCAATACTACCAGTCCTACTGAGACCATAGCAGGTGGGGGCAATGTACAGATACAAAGAACACTCATCGCATCAACTATTAATCTATAAGTAAAAGAAATGAGTGACCGTAATTTGCACTTTACAGAAAAGCAATTTACACTATAAAATATTTACACCTCGTACTCATACAGGTTCATTTTCATGATAAATACACATAAAATTTAAACATCCTGCACTGCATACACAACTACATACGCAAAGTACAGGTACATAATGGTTTGCGTGATGACATAATGACACTGATGAAACGAGAACACGCAAAATTGGAAAATGTAGTGTTCGTGGAGGTGCAATACTGGAGCGCTATTGGTAAATTTGGGAAGCCACATTTCTCAACTTTGTTACTGTAATTAGGCCACGCGTCAATTTGACTTGCATGGAAAGAAATCGCGCTATTTGTGTGTTCTGGTTCGTATTTTCGTGGTCGCGTTCATTTGTCCATAGACTGTACGTTATGAACGAAGATTGAACGTGAAAACTGTATGTACGTTCCTCGCTCGTGAGGGGCTCTCCAGGGTTTGCGACTCGCTAATGCAAGTGAGTGGAACGAAGGAACTGCGGTGGGACTAACCAGGCTTTCCGGGCTGGAAGAACATGACCACGCCCAGCAGAATTGCCAGGCCTATGGCGGCGACGCAGACAGCTTGCCCCACGTCACGATTGCTGCTCAGGGATAAGAAAAAAATATAAGTACAGATGTTGAGCGCATGCACAGTCGACTCCCGTTATTACGAAGTCCACGGGGGCCGCAAAAAAAAAAATTCGAATTAACCAACTGCCAATTGAACAAAAACGCAAAACAGCATGCCATAACAGCAAACACGTCTCCGTTCTTCATTTTGATCAGAATCTAGACTTTCGTCGGCAGTTCGAGCGTACGACACGTGTTGTCATGATAGCTGAGACTTTCCGCTAAATTCGAAGCCTGCAGCGCCCACCCACCACACAGACTGCTCACACGGAGCTGTGCGCAACAACGATGGTCGAGGAACTGGAAAGAGAGAGAGACGCGTACGCTGGTACGAGTCTCATAGTGGCCTGCCGTTTTATCGACTGTGCGCAGACTCCGTTGCGATGGCGCCGACATATATACAGTTAAACCTGGATGTAACAAAGTTGACAAAAATTTGCAATTTTTTGTTACGTTTCCTTACAGCCTTCGAGTTAAGGGTCGCGCGAATGAAGCGGAAACGAAGAGAAAATGCTATAGACATCAGTGAAGGTGAACTCATCCTTCGTGCACTCATTTCACAGCTAAAATCTGCGTGTGATGCGCCTGCTGCTTTCGCACTAGCTTAGGCGCTACACGGGTCTCCCAGCAAGTAGGGTCACTGAACCCATATTAACAAACGTAACTTAAGTATCACTTTTGCCTTTTGACACCTTTTCGCGCCTTAACGCGTTACAACAACCACACTTATGCTGAAAGGAGTGCTTTTTGCGAACTTGATGCTCTTAACCGCACTCAAGTCGTTGAGACGGTGCTTGCGGGATACTGTACGAGGCGGCGACCATTCTTGTTTCTCTCCAGCGGAGGCGGCATTTAAACTTGTGTGCTTGTCTTGAAAAGCCACAACTTTTCGTTTTCTGGCAGCAGAACTCATCACCGACTAACAGATACCACAGATGGGAGTGGATACGCGCGGCTACTTTCGTTTCTCCGCCTGATTTTTTTTTAGTAAAACTGGCAAAAGCAATGAATGGTAAGCTTGCAGACTTCGATGCACGCAAGGGTGAACTGCCACGATGTTTCGCTACATAAAAGTCGCAAACACATGGGCTTCAATGGGGTTGGCAATGCGGAACTGAAAACTTTCGTTAAATCCAGGAATTCGTTGCATAGAGGTTCGTCACATCCATGCTTACAGTATAGTTTAGAGTACAGCATTGTTGTGGAGATTACAAATATTGAATTTTATCGCGATATGACGATTATCGGTTAAGAAAGTTCCAATTAACCGATATATTGGGTTGTAGCTTCGAATTACCTAGCGATTTATTCTGTCGAATTGTATGTAAAATTGCCGGGACCAGAACATCATTTCCAACTAAACGAAAATTCCAATTAAGTGACTTCGAAATATTGAGAGACTAATTTCCTAGGCTGAATACTTCATTTAACTACGCGGAAAAGATTGCAAAGCGTTAGTGTGTAGTCGGCTCTTTACAGTGCCCTTTCGAGTGGAGACAAATTTAGGCAAAACAAGTTCACGGGAGATGTCATGGTATGATTCCGCGCGAAGCATTCAGGCGTGGCTTCAAAATCTTTATTGTGAAGTATCCGGATTGTTTGAAAGGCCACTTCTAGTAGAAGACGTCTTATAGATAAATTTATAACGCATTGTCTAAGCAAAGCAGCGCTGGTGATGCGATAAAACAATCCAGGCTTGCAAGGGCCGCGCCACGAGCATACAGCGGCGTGAGCGGCCACTAAGGGATGCCAAAAGGGATGTTAGAAAGGAGATGTTAAACGGGATAGATATTACGAAGGAACTCAAGCATTTATAATTTTGCAGTTCAGACATTAAATTTTACATGCACTGTACGTTTGTTAAGAGAATGTTACGGCACTGGGCAGGTTCGTATGTAAGTTTGCTTTTATATCAGCTGTACATATGCACGCAATAGAAACTTGATCACACTAAACATGGTATTGGGAATCTCTCAGTTATGCGTGCAATTCTTTTTCTGCGGTAGCGCAATTATTTTTCTGTGGTTTATTGTTTTTCAGTTTCAGAAAACTTGTAATCTTATCAAGTATCTCGAAATTGCCACTATTGTAGGAAAATAGGGTTGCATTGAAAGGCGTTTTAACGTAAGAACACTTGGCTTCGAAAATTATATACGAAAGTAGGATGCTTACGCTGGTTTTTCTGCAAATGAAAAAACGGGTAAATAGTTACCAATTTTGGTAAAGAAGCCCGAATAAACAAATGCGAAGGACTTGATGCTTTAAAACATTTTATTGGTGGAAATATAGAGCCAGCAATGCATTATTGTAGGGTGCGTGAAAGCGTGGGAACGTGTTCAAAATGTGGAGGCATAGGCTATAATTAAATTTCTCCCAGCTTAAGCGGGCCATGAAGACAAGACAATACTTTGTGCAGTCTGAAAAAAAAAGCTGGTCTTTGGTAACGCACTCAGCTCAATTCCAGCCAAGAAAGACGTTTTTTGACCGAAAAAAAGGAGAAATATTATGAAACTGCTCAATTTCGTGCGAAGCGACAAAATATAGCAGTTTCTCTGATCCAAACCATGAGGCAGAGATAATTAGCAGAATAAGAATGGTGTGGAGTGCATTCGGCAGGCATTCTTATATAATGAATGGCAGCCTATTTTTGTCCCTGAAGAGCAAAGTCTATAACAGCTGCATCTTACCGGTACTCACCTACGAGGCGCTCTAAGAGGGTTCAACTTAAATTGAGGACGACTCAGCGAGCAATGGAACAGAAAATGGTAGGTGTAACGGTAAGGGACAAGAAGAGAGCGAAGTGGGTCAGGGAACAAACGCGTGTTAAAGATATATTAGTAGAAATTAAGAAGAAGAAATGGGCGTGGGCAGGGCATGTAATGCGAAGCAAGATGACATGGTCATTAAGCGTAACAGAGTGGATGCCTAGAAAAGGCAAGCGTGGCAGGGAGCGGCGGAAAGTTAGGTGGCAGGTGAGATCAAGAAGTTTTCGGTGATAAATTCGGCGCAGTTAGCACAGGACCGGGATAATTGGAGATCTATGGAAGAGGCCTTTGCCCTGCAGTGGGCGTAGACAGGCTGATGATGATGATAAAATTCGTGCGTCAGTGACGCATTATGAGGAGTCACGTAATACCGACTGACACTGTAAACAATTATCAGTGTGTTGAAGTGATACTAACAGTAATACTACAATCAAACGGAAGTAGAGGGCCCCACACACTAGAATTGCCCAGTCACGTGTCTTGGCGAAGGCTATATGTCGGCGGCCGCCGATCGCACCTAGAAGATTCTGTGACGTCATAGAGACGTCACCGGTATTGGCTGGGGGATCGCCACTGCTTCATCTGATTTCGTTAAGATCTTGATTATTTGTCAGAACTTTATCGCAAAATTTGCATTTTTAATTGTTACCGGAACAAAGCAGGCTTTCTGATGAACCAATCTTGTATTTAATCTTTAAAGCTTCTTTAATGGCTCCGCGGTTCACAAAGTCTCTAGTCTTACACTCGTAAGTAGTTGGCGGACAATGCGGGGGCTCCTAACATGAGCGACGGTTTGAAGAGGAGTAATCGTTTTTGCCAACTTCCGTGACGGTCACAAAACATTCCGGATTTGAAAGGGCTGTTTTATAGTGCCCTCCTCGGTTGACCGGTAGCAAACGATGCTTTATACTGAGAGATTAAGCAATGTAAGCCCAAATTTCAATTAACCTGCTGCATCGTGTGTTTCGTGTCATCGGCAATGACGTATCCAGGGACGGTACTTAAAACAAAAGTTAGTATGCCGCCTTAGTCAAAAACACGAGTTTTTTTAGCCTGGTTACCTCCTGCCTTCATAGATGGCGCAACAATACTGCTCAAGAACCGCTGTCCGCACACGGTTTCTTTTGATTGTACCTTTACGGCTTATTGTTACGGTTGATAGCAATCGTGTCGTGAAGAATTGGTATGACTCGACAGGCACGGTAACGTAAGTGGCAGTGTCGCTTATGCCAGTTGGCCAGTGTCGTATAAGGCAAGCCCTATGCGCCCGACGGCTGTACAGCGTCGGCCAGCGTAGTGCGTGCCATAGTGCTTCTTTACGTGTTCGTTCGTAAATTCCATTCTTTACCTCACCATCCCTTGGCTTTAAAACGAATATCAACTAAATTTAAGCGCACATCGCTCGTTCTGCAAGCCTCTAATCCCTGTTGAATTTGTGTTGGATTTTGTATTCTAAGCCAATCGCAACAAACTGTCCATGATGCGCTGTGAGTTCAGTGCATACAAGCCGCTAGTGAGTCGCATAGCTATTCTCTGTTCTCCTCATTCATCATCATCATCATCCTTTCTATGCCCACTGCAGGGAAAAGGCCTCCCCAGTTAATCTCAAATTGTCCCTGTCCTGTGCTAACTGCGACCAATTTATCCCCGCAAACTTCCTGATCTCATCTGCCCATCTAACTTTCTGCCGCCCCCTGCCACGCTTGCCTGCTCTAGGGACAAAGCGATGATCATGTCCATAACGGTATCCATCAAAATAATCATCGTAATAATAAATACTAATACATCGTAGTAAATAAATAAATACCCATACCCACTCAGGGGGATTGGCAGCGACGGTGACAGCTGCTTTCATAAGTTGAGGGAGTGGTAATGGCTTTTCAGTAGTAGCAACGGGCAATTATTCTCCTCATTCCGCACATACGTAGTCGAAGGGATTGGCTAATAACGATTACACCTGCCACCAGAAACTGATGAAGTATCGGCCCTTTGGAAGCAGCTCCCTGCGTCTCAGTCAGTTCTTAACGTCAGTGAGATGCAGGTTACATTGCATTACGACTATAGGTAATAAGAGTTGTTTTCTCTCCTCAAGAAGAGCGGAGTATCGAAGAGCGAGATTGTTACAACGAAGCTTTCTATACCTCACCTGCTGCGATCGTAAAACCAAAACGCACTGCGGGAAAGCCAACTATACACAACGGGTTTCCACTAAGCGCACGTGACTGATGACGGTAATGAAACACGAAGCACCGCAAGAAAAAAAAAAATGGCTGCGTATCTGCTCCTTTCGTGCAAATGTCGACAAAAGACGATAGTCTTTGTGGAAATTTACCGCGTTCCACTGCTACAGGCCGGGTTCTTCGATGCCAGCGCTGCAGTACTGCGGAGACGCGCGTGAATGGAGGCGGCCTACTACAAGGTTTATAGAACCGCGTCGCCGTGCTCCACGTGCGTTCCAAGGTGAACGCGGAACCTAGCTAGTGGAACCTTTCGTTGCTGTTGCCGCGTGATTTTTTATATGCCGCCAGGAGGTGGCGCGGGCAACAGCAGGCGGCGGTTTTCTGCAGTAGACGTAGAATATCATTTGCTATCGAAAAACCAATTATCCATGAGTTTTTTAATAAATGAACACTGTAAATATCCCTTGTGTACTAATTTCCTGTCTTATATTTGCGTAATGTCTTGTTCTTGTTCAACAAAGTTGACAAGTATGAACATATAAATAGGGCTTAGACGTTTACATTTGGCAGTGAGTGTGTAAGACTATTGCGGAAACTCTATTTTACTTTGGCCGGGTGGCTGAATCGAGTCACAGACAGACAGATAGGCAGGCAGACAGACAGACAGGCATGAGCAGGCAGTCAGGACAGCAGGCAGGCAGGCAGGCAGGCAGGCAGCAGGCAGGCAGACAGAAGACAGACAGACAGACATACATACAGACAGACCAAAATTTCTGGGTTTGAGTAGCCCAAGAGAGACTATCGTCTTTAAAAACCTTTCCCGTGGTAGGGATCCAACCAGTTATGAAGCAGACGTCTACTCGACTTCACCAGTACGACACGGTCGAAGCAGTTGACTTTGATTCAGGTTGCACGGAAGAAAGCTTCGCGTTTCAACCACCCTTGGCTTTGATTCGATTTGAAAGGGGCTTTGATTTTTTGAATTGGGATTCGCATGAGTATCATTTCATCAGACATCGATGTGCACCTTTTCTTTTAAGGCCATGTATAGAGTGCGGCCCGACGGTATTATGAGCGCTGCACTATATCGACGTCCACCGGCGTTTAATTACAAAATTGACTCGTCTGGCAGTACATCGCTCTTGATAACGTAAAGCTATGCTCGGTGACAACATTAGAACGGCACCGGAAGTTGCCGCTGTGCCTTATCACCGTAGCCGGATTTTTCTCCGCGCAGCGAAAGTAGGGCGTTACTGGGAATATTTTGAGCATGGCGTGAGCCGTTCCCGTGATTTTTTGGACTTAATATGCTTATAAACGACTCCAGTGACGACAAACAAACTGCGTGAGATAAGGCAGACGATTTCACGCATTCATAGCAAACCCCTTTCAAAACGCGTGCGCACTGACGTGACGGGTCCGGCGCTTTGGCGGAGAGATACATTACATGAGGTGGTGCCTTTCTTGAGTTGTAACCGAATATAGGCAACCTCACCTAAACATAACATAAGATAACCTAACGCACACAAAGAAATCATTTAAAACACCAAAACTAACCTAGGGCATAAAAATTACACTTCATTTAACTAACAAAAAAAAAGCCGAGGCAAGAGCCGGTTTCGAACCACCGACTTCGGGATCAAGAAGCTAAGGCGGATCCTCTAAACTACAACGATTTTTTTTTTTAATGTCTACACTACAACGACAAACTCTTCGAGCGGTGCTAGCCTAGTGTTAATTATTCGAATGTCGTCGGACGGCACTCTAGCCATGCCTGCAACGATCAGCTAGAGTGCCGTCGGTCGGCACGCTAGACACTGCGTTCTTTTAAAGTTGGCAGGGTTGTTTTCATATTACCGACTTACTTGCAGGTGGCCTCCCTGAAAAGAAACGGGCAACAACCATGCGTTAATTTTCCTCTTTGTTTCTCTTTGGATCGCTTCTCGATTATGGTTTGAATGGTATATGGCCGCGTTGCTCAATAGCATGCGCAATGAGTCACGGCCGATCAGAATGGATTGAGCCGCTCACCGTAAAGCTTCTGCAGGCTGTCCGCTGATTCCATACCTCAGGGAACAACGTACATAAGAATGATTAGTCGAAAGGTGCATACAATGCCTTCAAATTCAACGCCTAAATTGTCGTTCTTCCGCACAGTATTCATCTTTCGCTGCCACAGAAAGGTGGTGGCGCTGGCATCCACAGAGACGGCCTTCGAAATAGCAATGGTTGCAAAAGTGTCGGCTTTCAACCAGAGTTCTTCAATACATACCAGTTGCGAAACTTCGCTTCAGAATCCGGGCGGCTTGCTTTTTAAATCAGAAGACAATAATTATGTGAAATTTACTTGCGTTTTCCCGGCTTTTTTATGACTTATGGCAGCAGCCGCAAGCGCTTGAGTACTACTTCAACTTTCTGCCGACAGACGACAGGCTAGTCAACTTGTCCCGTGCTTGCCCCGGCGAAGGGGGGCAACCGAAGACCGGCTTTTGATACATGGGGCCTGTGGGGTGTTTTGCAACTGGTATATATCCAGTAACTCTGCTTGTCATTCTAGTCGAAATAGGAGCGGCTTAAAAACATGGGGGCTCAAATGTCCAAATGACTTGCGTTTTATTAAGGGACTGATAGACAGCCGGAAACGCTTTGAAGGAAAAAATTCGTCATGATCAGGTGCTTACCAGCCGTAGATTCATCTCTCCAGCCTTCCGGGAATCCGTGTCCATGAAAGAAAAGGCGGCATAAACAAACGTGCACGTGTCGTCGGTGCATTAAAAATCTTCCATTTCACTCCAACGGAATACAAGCTGCACAAAGAGCTGTTGAGAGCGATTAAGCTGAGTTTCCAAGGGTAATTTTCGAAAGGGTACATTCTGCAGACGTATTAAAATTAAGAGAAAAAAATTTCACCATCTTCCCGTAGGGGAACCCTGAGTATTATGCGAAGCAGCCATGGGGTCGACTCAAGTTCCCATTAATTTTCAGGTCGATCGCGGCGTTGCGCGAGGAGAATGAGGGCAGCGGAGCGCGTACGTGCGTCCTTTATACCGCGGAGCTACAGTGGCGCCCCCAGCGGAGTATGCAGCGGCTACGTAACACCTCTAACCCTAAAGGGACACTGAAGTGATATGTAAACATTGCGGGATTACTAGCGCAAATTGTAGTCCGGAGTCCCCAGGTCATGTTTCGACCACTCTGGGCGCGTTTACGCGATTTTATTTAGTAGAAAAATTAATTCGAAAATGCTGTCCTCCTCTCTTTACGCTCGCCCATTTTCTGTGGCGTTTTCGTGTGACGTCGGGAGGAGCCGAGCTCGCAATTGGCAGCGCTACTGCACGGCTCCCCGGCCTTCAGACATAGTCAGTCGGCCCAGCGTTTCGTCCGCCGGCCGCCGACGGGTCGTCGCAATTCGTTCGCTCAGTTGAAACGAAGCCAGGACACGTTTGGAATGGAAGAATGGGCCTTTCTTTACTTGGTTAGTTTGTACACTGTATCTAGCTCCAAGTCAAGGTCGCTTCACACAAGCGCTGCACAAGCGCACATGCGACGCTTCGCTGACTGGTACGCCAGTAGGAAAATATAAGGCCTCTTGAAGGCGGGAGAAGAGTCAGCGAAGTCAATATAGGTACTAAGGAAATAAAATCAACTGATATTTTTACCGTACAGCGTAAAAATAGGGTGCGGGAAGCACTTTTTTGCGCTGGGCGAACAAGCACAGCGGTCAGCAGCACGACTACGCATCTGCGAACGCTTTTCCGTCTACGAAATGCAATTGCTAGACGTGAGCTATTGTGGAAACTCGGGGGACGCTTACTGCACGAGCGCAATACAACAAATAATCACATAAGCTGCTTGAAATGCCAAAACTAAATAAAAGTGTAAACTTGTTGTACAATATATACCTTATATTACCAAGGTCGGCGGAGCCCGTCCCGTAGCCGTGTGGTTTGGGGCGCTAGGTGTGTTGCCGCAAGTGTTTTGCAAGTCACGAGTTCGAGTCCCGCGGGTACGTGCTTTTTTTTTGTAAGTTAACTTTTTCGTTTTCTGCCGATGTTTTCTACGTTGAGTTCACCTTTTTTTGGACCGCAACGTTCATGGCTCCACGAACTAGTTCACAGAACGCGCGCAGGCTGGCACTGGCGCGCTAGCGAGTTCTCGTTGGCGTGCTGTTGCCATAAGCACCGACTGATTGCGGGCAGTGGGCACAGGCCAGAATGAACAGACCCTTGGCCTGGTGCGAACACGCTTTTTACGGTACAGGCATGAGTGAGGCAAGCTCCAAATATGGGGGAAAAGCGCATGACATTTGGGCGTCTGCGGGTACGCGGAGGGCGTCCATGCACTGCGTAGGCCTCGGCTAGTGAATGCTACGATTCCAAGCCGTCCTGGGAGGCTTATCTTTATGCATTTTACAGCTGACAACATGGCAGAAGCGCGGTACGATGATTACTGAGTTATTGAGAATGCCCATCCAACAACGCCACCGGTTGTGTTTTACAGAACCGAAACCGAAACCGAAACTTGTTTGGTTGCTAACCTTGGGCATCGTCCAATCACGGTGCCCGCTCCTCCCAACGTCACAGCTTTAGTTGGTGCGGCCGCCGCAAACCGCGCATGGTAGTTTTTCTTCTTTCGCGCTTTGTAAAATAATTACCGATTTGTCAACCGGATAAACGATGAAAAGTGTGCTAATTTGAGCCAGTCTACGCAGTGCAAGCAAAAACGGGAGCTTGACAAATTCACTTCAGTGTCCACCCTAAGCTGCTTCGCATTATCGCGCGCGGAGCCGCAGGTGTTGCCATTCGTTGCGCAATCCCGGAGAGGAGAGGAGCTTCGGAGAGGAGAGGAGGAATGCCAGAGTGGAGAGGAGCGTCGGAGAGGTGAGGAGGAATGCCGGAGAGGAGAGGAGATGAAAAGAGGAGGGGAGGGGAGGAAGAGGAGGATGCGCATGCGCAGTGGAAGTGTGAACGCCGCACAACGGCGGACGCACAACGGCGGGGGAACAGGCGCGACCATAAGCTGCTCCGCATCTAAAATACAGAGCATGAGCATATTCCGTGTATTCATATGCAGGCGTGAGCGTGTAACGAGTAACTGCAGATATCTAGTAAGGTGCGATTTAAGGTCAAACTCTAGTGTGGACGTGCAAAGTGTGTGTGGTAATCGGTCTAGGGAAACAATGGTGTTTCTTTTTTTGGCTTTCAGAATTAGGCATGTTTTCGTTAATGGGACTTATGTTGGCAATTTTTTTTTTGCGTTGATGTTATCCCTACAATTATCGTGCGATCGACACTCACGACTTCTATTGGGTTAGGTTGGGCTTAAGGGGGACTCGCCTGTTCACATTCCTATGGAATTTCTGCTTCGTCACCCACGGGCTTAAAACTACCTTGCGCCAACACGAAAAGCTTTACAAATACATTGAAATAGGCACAACAGCCTACTTTGGATATTTTAGAAATATGTAACTTCAGCACTGAAATAGAAAAATAAAACTCTCGCATGGTAGACCACTAGCGCCATCTAATTAAAACTTGACCAACTAAAATGCATTTCTTGATTATTTTTTTAATTTCAGAAAAGATCTGCTATACTTCTAAAAGAAGCATACTAGGCAGTCATGAACATTTTTCTGGAGTTGTAAAACTTTTCACATTGGCGCACGATGATTTTTAAGCCCATGGGTCATGACTTACTCACATAGGAATGAGATGAGGTGAGTCCCCCTTAAGATAGGTGTTTCCGGTGTAGTTGGGCTGGGTATGGTTAAGTTAGGGTAGCTTGGGTGGGCTTAGGTTACGCCGCGACAAAAGCCTGGAAGGATTTTGCGGAATCTGCCGGAAGAAATTTTCTACGGTGATTCTCACGGCTGCCGTGAGAATATACACTGCCATAAGGGTATCGTGTGCGGCTCACCGGTGGTGGTGTCATCTTCCACTGGGCTGTTGCTCATCTCTCTTGCAGGATGGTGTGGACCGTGGAGAGTTCACATCTACGGAAAAGGCTGCGGCAAATACAGGGGCAGGGTGACGTCGCTGCGACGTCCCCCTCCTACGACACGTTGACGAAACTGCACTCGCCCAGAGAGCAGCCCGGCAGCACGATGATGATGAGTGGCAGATCGAGCGCGTCTGTTTTCATTGTCTTCGACGTGCAACGTAATCGCGATATAATACGTTGTCCCTCGGCAAAAAATAGAGAAGGAAAACATTTTACGCTATAAACTGTTAGGCGCGCGTGCGCCGAGAATGGGCCGTCTCGTCCGTGGTGGCATAGAAGACACGCGTCTTCAAAGGGGATTGCCCAGGCGGCTGTCGGCAAAATTTTCGCGTTTCTCCGCAGAGCCGCGTCGATCTGTCAGCGTAGCAGCGGTCGAAGATCACAGAATGACAGACGTGTTGAGAGCGCGTGAGAGAAGCGGCTTTCGCAACGATGCCGACGTTGACACGCTGTGCGTCAAGATTTAAACGCGGCGCACCACCGGCCTCTGCTCCGTCTCGACGGGTCCCGTGACTCCCGCCACCTCTTGCACGCGCTGTAGGAATGAACGTGCTATAAGTGCATGGCTGCGAAACAGGAAGTCACAAGGTGGACGCATTGGGCCGAACCTGAAGCTCTAGAAGGAGAGGGACGAGCGGCTCAATTGATGTTCAATGAATTTTATCTCAGGTTATTAAATTAATTTATTTTGCATCAAGTAAATGCAGGATGCAGGAGGCCTGCAGAAAAAGCCGACGGTACGTAAGCTTGACGGAGCCGCCGGCCCCACACTGGGCGCTTAAACAGCACTTGCAAAAGATGTAACGTGAGGTCTAACAATAGTGTTCTTTGTTACAGCAATTGGGTTTGTCGTTAATCATGAAGATACAGTAACACGAGAAAAATAGATCATCGATTTCGCAAGAATTGGCCACACCAAACAGACCGCTTCAGTGTCCTGTACACTTCGGCGCTGGAGTCGGCCTGCCTCGTTTGCCATGAAGGGTGGGGTAAGATTGCGTATGTGGGGACGCTTGGAGTCTGTGTGGACGTCCAGGGAGTACTGATAAATTCCGGGGTAGCAATTGCAGTTCGAACACTTGGGGGACCCCAGTAATCGCTGCAATCGGCGTGTGAGGTGTACAATGGGTAGCACGTTTGTCTGGATCTGCCTTAGTAGAGCGGATTCCCAGCGTGTGAGTGTTTTGTATGGTGACGGGTTCCATAGCAGATCTCTGGCGTAAACTGGTTCTTGACTTCCTGTTTACGTCCCAAGTGCCCTTGAGTGTGGAAGTGCATGATCAGGCGCCTGGTGGTTTAATGGTCGGGCGAACGCGCATGCGCTCTCGTTTCCTGGCATGCCTTCGTGCGCAGGTACCCACGCCACCTTGCCGCACTTCTGACTTATAGCAAGGACTGTGTTGAGTATGTTTGCTGTATTTCTGTGTATTAGGTTGCTGAGAAGCGTCGAAGTACAGAGGACACTGACTGAATGCGCAGAAATGAATTTTGTCGACAATCCCGGGAGCTCCGGACTAGAGGCTCCTTGTGGAAATAACGTTACTTTCTTCTTCTTGCCTCACATGAAATCGACATTCAAGATAGCCTGCAACCATGCCAGAAGAATAGCTCATACACAATCAGGGGAGTTGGCTAAGAATGGGGCGCTCACCGAGAGAAACTATGCTTGAGAACTCAAGAAATATATTTTCTATTGCTCATGGTGTTTCTCCTTCAATGTATATGGCAGTGACCAAAACCAAGTCGTTATCACCTACTGCGGCAAGATAACTATAATCTAAACCGGAACTTTTGAAATTCCACCGGTCTTCCGTGTACATTGCGGGTTACGATTTTGATTATTTTGCTGCGAAATGGACCCGGGAAGAGCGTGACAGGAGGTCAGTAAGGGAACCTTTCGTCCTGAAGTGAATTTGAATAAGGCGTCGTCGTTGTTGATGACTGATGTTTTCATCTTGAGCATGGCTCTCCTCCCTTTTCTAGTTCCTCCTTCTGTGGGTTTGTGATTACTAGCTGCTCATACATTACTTCTCCGCAAACTTAATGCCTTAATAAATTGAGCAAAATGAAACATGGTACTCAAGTCAGAAATGACCACAGGGAAAGCAGGCCCACCTGTGTTGCAGTTGCGTGAATATATGTAAAAAAACGAGATTATAGGGGATAGTCAGGCGGCAAACCTTCTTGAAGTGTTGCCGAACTGGTTGGTATGATGGAGGACCAGGTTGCGGACTGCCAGCAACGATACTGAGGACACATGCTCAGAGGACTGGGCTTCGGCCCGGCGAGAGTCACAAGGCTTTAGTTGCGGTGGTGCAAAGCTCAAGCCATGCCTGATGAGCAAACTGGACGACGACGAGGAAGCTAGCAGGCACGGGCTGAACGGCAGCCTCACAAATCAAATCGCGTCGGGGCCAGCTGCTGTTCCTGCAGCCAGTCCGGTAGCGGTTGGGGCGGAAGCAGCTCACCTTCGGGAAGGGGTTCGGGCTCGACGGAGAGCCTGTCTTGCAGCAACTCTTCGGCACTGAGTCCACGGGGCGCTGGCATGGCGGCTGGTGGCCACAGCCGCGGAGGCGCGGTTCCCCCGCCGGCCTCGGCGCTCTTGCTGACCGGCTCGGACAACCGCGTCACGCTCATCGTGGACAACACGCGGTTCGTCGTCGACCCGGCGCTATTCGCACTCAAGCCGGACACCATGCTGGCCCGTATGTTCGGCCATTCACGGAATCCCTACCACATGAGGCCTAACGAGCGTGGGGAGTACGAAATCGCTGGAGGCCTCTCTGCGGCCGCCTTCGGCGCCATCTTGGAATACTACAAGACTGGTTTCATAGACTGTCCCCCAAGCGTCACATTCCCAGAACTTCGGGAAGCGTGCGACCATCTCCTCATCCCGTTCGACGCGGAGACCGTCAGATGCCACAACCTCAAAGGCCTCCTTCACGATCTCTCTGACGAGCGAGCACGCCTGCAGTTTGAGAAGTTCCTTGAAGACGTCCTCTTCCGCCGGATGGTTTCGGCCGCCCAGAAAGGAGAACGTGAATGCCACATTGTGGTTCTTCTCGATGATGATGCCCTTGACTGGGATGAGGAGTTTCCGCCACCGAGTGGCGACGAGCATTCTCAGATCATTCACAGCACAGCCATGTATCGTTTCTTCAAGTACATGGAAAATCGTGACGTGGCCAAGCAGGTGCTCAGAGAGCGAGGCCTGAACAAAATTAGGCTCAGCATGGAAAGCTTTCCAAAACACAAGGAAAACGTGATGCGGCGATCGGGTGGCCGGAGCGAGGCGAGCTACAACTACGTGCAGCGTCCGTACCTCTGGGTATCCTGGGAGGAGGAAGAGACCAGGAGCCGCCACGTCGACTTCGAGAGAGTCACGGTCAAAGCGGTGACGAACGTCGGCAACCCTGTGGCTTTGCCACCAACTGTCCGCAACACTGCGACTCACCAGCAGGCCCCGCGTTCGGCAGGTCCTGTGAGGATGAATGGCGTCTCCGCTGGTGGTACTGCCAACAGGTCCGTGGTTGTGTACGGTCATCCCGCAGGAGCTGGGAGCCGTGGCAGGCGCTGAGGTGGAGTCTCCCGCCATAACACAGGAAGATGTGGTCGCCTCGCCCAAGGAGTAGTAGGACCCAAGTGTGCAACTTCCATCGGATGACCTGACCTAGCATGCCGACCCTCGTTTCGGCGAGTAGCAGCCGCGTAGACGGTGGGATACTTTGGCTTGAAATCGTACGCGTTGGCAGTTTGATACAGCACGTACACGGGCGTGGATTTATTGGGCCTGCTGTAGTCTTGTGAGCGGAGTCTGAGGGCGGAATTACAAACTTTGCGCCACAGACTGAAAGATTTCAGCTTCGTCAGGGTTTCTGTCGCGTGTGGGTGGTACTTTATGGTAGGGTCCGGTGAGAAAAAAGTGGAAATAAAAGAAATTGGGGCTAGTCGACTGCTTTGAAGATTGTTGCACCGCTTATAACGTTGTCCCTGCTTTGTAACAATGTGCTACTCAGTAGGTTGGCATGACTGCGCGAGTTCTGATACTTGCAGATAACGGAAAACCCCAAACGTAAGCGTTCCGATCTTCCGTTACCAAGCCACCACTTCTGCATAACGTAGCGGCTCTATTGGCTTGCTATAAACCTTGCCGCTATTCGCTTGAGCCAGTTAATAACCTAGCCCATCTCCCCTAGACACCAACATTCGCTAAAGCGGAACATGGAGGTATGTACCCTCGGTTACTGCCTTCTCTGCAAATGTCTGTTACCACCACCACCACCGCTAAAATGACCCCGATGTTTGGTCTCTTGGCTTCGGAGGAAGATGGCACCGGTACTGGCACCAAAGGCCCGCGTTAGAGCACCAGCAGTTTTAGCAATTATTTCACATTTTTTTAGTTTAGGAGATCATTCTGAGGTCAGTTCTATACGCAATTTTTTCATAAAGGTGCTTTGGTGTCTTTTAGTTTGGTTTAGCCATTTGGCGCAGCCTATTACGTTCAGCATCACTTTGGAAGTGCCGGGCTTGTACCTACACGCTTACGGAATATGCGCTCCACCCCATTCTTATCCTTCTTTAATTAATTGTAGGTTTTAACGCGCCGACGCAACGCAGGCGATGAGGCGCGCCGTAGTGGAGGGCTCCGGGTTAATTTTGACCACCTGGGGGATCTTTAACATGCGCCGAAATCTCGTACACACGGGCGTTTTGCTTTTCTCCTCCATCAGAAAAGCGGCCGCCGCGGCCGGGAATCAAACCCGCGATTTCGTGCTCAGCAGCACAACGCCTTAACCACTGAGCCACCAGCGGCGGGTCCATTCTTATCCTTCTAATTACCTCTGCCTCATGGTTAGGATACGGGTACTACTTGGCATAAGTATAAATATTCGTTTACCACTTCCACGGCCTTGCCACCTACTCTCAAACCGCTTTGTTCTCCCGAGGTTATTAAAGGGACCCTGCAACACCTTCTTCGACTTTTTTTCGAAACTCTTAAATGCTTGCAGAAAAGTTCCTCAGCCAAAAATTACTGCTCTATGCCCATCACATAACTTGTAAACTCGCTCAACAAAGTTTTCTTTCTTGCTCGGTCTTGACGTCCTTCGACGGCTCGAATTACGTCAGTAAGGCCATGTAGCGGCTGTTGGCCGGTTTTCCTTCAGTTGCGTGAATGAACGCTTTTCGATAGCAACTTGAAAAAAGAGCCAAAAACAAAGCAGAAAGTGAAGTCGTATCTGGTGCGACGAGCAAATCACGCAGTGCCTCGCTGCGATACTGATAGCTTTAGCAGTGGCTCCGACGCGAAGGAAAGAGTGAAAGCGCTTATCGACAGTGTTGCAGGGTCCCTTTAAGGATTGCTTTAGTTTTCTGCATATTAATTTTCAGCCCATGATTCTACTCATTTCGTCCGTGCGATAATCATATGCTGTACAATTCGTCACCTGGGTTACTTAGCAAAGCGACGTCATCAGCAAATCTGAGCTTACTGAGGTATTCTCCATTAACCCTTACGCTCACCTGTTCCCATCCAAAGTTTGCAATACCTCTTGTAAAAATGCTTTGAATAACATTGGAAAGAATTGTGCCTCCTTGGCTGACGCATCCTTCCTTAAAGGTATTTTACTGCTCTCCTTATGGAGGACGTGGTAGCTGTAGACCCATTGCAGATATCCTCTGCTACAGTTAAACCTGGATGTAAAGAAGTTGACAAAAGTTCGCAATTTTTCGTTACATCCAGGTTTTGGTTACATGCAAGTTTCGAGTCAAGGCTCGCGAGAATGAAGCAGAAACGAAGCCAAAATGCTAGAAATCAGTGAAGGTGAACTCACCCTTCATGTATTTATTTCACAGCCAAAACTGCGTGAGTTGCGCCTGCGGCTTTGGCACGAGCTTAGGCGCTACACGGGGCTCCAAGCAAGCAAGGTTCCTTACCCCCGAAATTGCAAACGTAACTTAAGTATCACTTTTGCCTTTTGACACTTTTCGGTGCCTTAATGCGTTACAAGAACCAAACTTATGCTAAAAGGGTGCCTTTTGCGAACTTTATGCTCTTTACCGCACTCAAGATTGTTGAGAGGGTGCTATAGCTGGGATACATAGTATACCAGGCGGCAACATTCTTCTTTCTCGCCAGCGGAGACAGCATTTGAAATTGTGCGCTTTCGCCGAAAAGGCACACATTTTCGTTTTCTAGCAGCAGCGCTCATCACCGACGAACCGATACCACAGATAGAAGTGGAGACGCCCAACTAAGCGCCGAAAGGACGGCCTAGCACCTCACAACTTGTCTGGAACCGAAACCGCACTCACACGTGGAAACGCACAGTAGTTTGCGGTGCCGGCTAAAAAAATGTTAAGGGTAGTTACTCTTGTTAGCTTGTGTGGTGTCGCGCTACGAAAGCAGAAAAAGAAGTGACTCCACGCTACGTTATCCACGGGATGGTGCTAGCCCATCTGTTCATCACCATCATCATGACGAGTTTCGGGTTTGGGCTATTCCAGACGTTTTCATTGCTGCTGGCCTTACGATAGTGCTAGTATTGGCTAAATAATTCGTTTCTCCGGCCGATTTTTTAGTAAAAGTGAAAAAAAAAAACAATGACTGATCATCTCACCGACTTCTTTATATCAAGCTCACCGCCACGACGTTTCGTTACATAGACGCCGCAACACATGGGCGTCGATAGGGGTGGCCATGGGGAAGTGAAAAACTTCGTTAAATCCAGGAATTCGTTACATGGGGGTTCGTTACATCAGGTTTAACTGTATTCTAACGTAATGCTCGCCTACACCGAATTCGTTACATAGAGAATCGTTACATCCAGGTTTAACTGTTTTCTAACCCAATGCTCGCCTACACCCGGATTCCGCAATGCCTCAATGACTGCTGAGATTTCGACGAAGTGAGATGCTTTCTCACAGTCTATAAAGGCTATATATAGGGGTTGAGTATACTCCGCGCCGTTCACCTATCAGCTGATTGATCCTGTGAATATGGTATTATTCAATAGTCTTTACGGAACCCTGCATGTTCATTAGGTTGACTGAAGTCTAAGGTGGCAGAAATTCTGTTAGCGATTACCTTGGTAAGTACCTTGCAGACGACTGACAGTAAGCTGACATTCCACCCACCCCTCTACATTTTTAAGTCCTTCATGTCACCTTTCTTTATGAATGAGGATGAAGTTCGCGTTCTTCCAGATTCCGTACCTCTTGGTTCATTAGGCATTTACAAGTTTCGAGTAAAAATTTGCCGCCCCTTTGAAATGTATGCGGTCATTTGATTTTCCACTGGGGGCTTTTGCCCCATTGCATTATTTCAAAACCTTCTTCTCCCTTCTTCTGTCGTTACTGGTGGGATTGCCTACCCCCTTTGAACTACTTTCCTCGTCGGTATTATCTTGATGTCGCGGATACTGCACCGACCTTTTACATTTTCCTCGGCTACTAAACTATTTCCTCCCTATTTTGTGATGACGTTTCCGAGCCTCTTAAGTGCATACTCGGATTTAGTGCGAATGCACTTCTTAAGCGAGCCTGATCGTCCGCCGCCGTAGTCCGCTAGCAAACAGCTGCGGTGCGCGCGCTCCTCGTCATTCCTTCGCAACGGGGGAGATGGGCGCGCGCTGCCTGGCGCGACATGGCATACCCACTGGGGGATTGGCCGGAATCGGCGTGAGAAGGGCTAATGCACCCGCTTAAGGAGTACGACCGAAATTTCCAAGCTGAGATCCGCTCTATCATCAAGTACACGACCAACACAAATAGGTGTCTGTGATAATCATCTTTCTTTCTTTGTAGTTGTGTGTGTGTGTGTGTATCTCTCTGTCGCGAACATTAAGCCGAACCGCGCAAATTCAACTCGTGCATTCGCAATTTCACATTCTTCCCTCGGGGAAATGCGGGGAATTTTTTTTTCCGAAATGCCTAGACGCCCTCAAACTTATTCAGGCTGCCTCCGTTCTTTACAGCAGTCTAAATCCTTTCCATATTATACTTTCGTATGTCGGCTATCTTACGCTTATTGATTAACTTCGAAAGCTCCGCTAGTTCTATTCTGTCAGCAGGGGTCGAGACTGTCATGCTTTGCCATTTCCTAATTAAATCACCACGAAAGCATCACGACCATCATGAAGGTTTAAGTCAATGATTGCAGCCGATTTACTGCTTCTTCTTTGCCGCAGCGACCTTTACTCCATCATTGTTGCTATAAGTGCGAGCTCATCTCATTTTGTGGAAGGGATAATCTTGGGACATCACGTTGGAGGGGCGTTCGCAATGCCGCGTCTTCCTCGTTGCGAGCAATGGTTGCCACGATTACGGCGAACGCTGGAATTTTTTTGGCCAATCTTGGACAATCTCCCCAAGTGGATATGCTTGGGCTGACAAACGTGCGCCGGGGACTCTGGGCGGTCGCCGCAAGGCGACCGACCGCCCAGAGTCTCCCGAGCAGTAGGCATTGTTAGGGCGAAGCCTCATAGGGGCTCGGGCTGTCAGCGTCTCCTGTCGTCGTCGTTGCCGTATCTTGTATCATGTAGTCACGGTGATAAACCACCCGCACACTCATTTTCCAACGCCTCGTGCTAGAATGTAACGCGTACTAAAAGAGCTCACCGGGACACTCGTCAGGCAACGCCTCGCGCTAGAATGTTTCGTGCTTCAAGAAAAGCTGCATGAACACCTTCCCCCACCATGTCGCCAGGTCCAGAAGAGACAAGCTGATAACTTTTAACGACATCACAGAGCACTACCGTATCTCCCGTCGTCTCTACCCACCAGCCCATGCATCTCTACCACAACATAAACTACGAACACGGAAACGCCTTCAAACGGCAGCCTTCCTAACGAGATCCCTTCTCCATCACATTCACCCGTCAGAATTGCCCTCTCCTGAATGTCCCCTTTGTGATGCGTATGCATCGCTCACCCATTGCATGTGGGAATGCTCTCAAGACCCCTTCCCCCCCATCACCAGCAGTGAGCAGTGGGAGGAGTCGCTGGGCAGCTCCGACCTGGCCACTCAAGAGCTCTTGGTTGAACGAGCTGCTTTAGTCGCCACCAGCCTGTTGGCCACCCCGTCTCCTTAGCCCACTGTTCCTAATAAAGTTTTCTCTCTCCCTCTCTCTGAAGCAAAGCTGCATACCTCTACCCCCCAACAGTTTCGTCTCCGTAGGCAAAAACGCCAAGGCGCCAAGAACACACTTATAGATTGCATGCTTCGCCTCTGCCCGGGTATCGCGTTAGTTGTTGTGAAATCTTTTATTCAAAAAGGGAAGGCCGGGGGCCTCGGGGGGGGGTTGGGAGGGGAGGATTCCCGGACGAAAGGGGTTCGTATGAGTTCTTGGTCGTCGGAAGGTGGCATGGGTTTTGTCGCATCACGGTTGTTCAGCATTGAATGGTCCATTCACTGGTGTAGGCCATCGCTATATAACTCGCGCTACACCGCTCTTAGTGACGAACTGTATGATAAGGTTAATGGCGTGTTCATCTAATGTGAGGGGTTCGATATGGGTTGAGGGATCTGGGTTTGGGGTAGTGGAAATTAGGTATCGAGAGAATTTGGGGCATATCCAGACCAGGTGGTGCAATCAGCCTTGACGACTTGCTGGCAGTATGGACATTTCGGGTTGATGTGGGGTAGTACAATTTGCGAATTGTTTCCGGTGAAAACGATGCATCTGTATAGACTTTGTTAATAAGTATTTCTTGGGCTCTTGCAAGGGAAGGTTGGTTAGAAACGTGATCCCTGGGCGTAAGTTGGTTGGGTCGGAGTTTCTTTTCGTGTGTGGACTGGTGTATGCGGATGGCGGGGGGTATGCTCGTACTTTCGGTAGGGTTCAAGCATTCAGGGAGGTCTGAAGCCTGGGCGACTACGGGGTCAGCGGAGGAGAAAAAAGAGCAAGCCTCCTGCGCAGATTTGTGGGCTGCCTGATTTCCGGGTGCCTCGAAATCATGACCAGGAGTCCAGTCTACGCGGACTTGAATACCACACAGTGGTAGGGCCATAGTTTGCCTGATTGGAGGTGTTTCGGAATTATCTAGGTTTTGCTAACTGCCGGGCGGTCACCGCGAGTTTCGCGGACACGAAAACTGCGGACACGAAAACTTACGGTGTGCTAACCAGCTTCGCTGCTAAAATACAGATCTGTGACCTGATGGGCTCGAGCCCCTATTTCCACAGTAACAGCCAAATGCTCCATCAGTGCGCTATCTCCGCGTGTTGACAGTGACAGAACAACAGTTCCAGGGCTACATCGACTGGACCCTAGTTGCAGGTTCCGGATACGAACAGGGACTCAGCAAAGCTTCGCTTGGCTGCTCCATGGGCTGCGGCTCGGCGTAGCCTTTACTCATCGCTACCAACACCTCATCGGTAGTTCGAGTGATTCTGACTGTGAATCGTGCCACATACCAGAGACTATTAAGCATGTACTGTGCAACTGTCCCTATTACGCGCATCATCATGGAAAATTAGTCACGTCGTTGTCCCGGTTAGACAATCAGGCATTATCTGAGGACGGCCTGCTGGGACACTGGTCAGACCCGCAGTGTTCAAACAAGGGCTTCAAGGCATTGCTGGCCTTTTAAAAAAAACAGCGTCTTGGCAGCTAGGCAGCAGCCCAATCCCGCTGCGGTGAACTGAACATCTACTGTACATGGTACAGACATTCTTGTATATAGTTATATCCTCAGCTCTATTCAATATTAATGCCTGTCAACCTTCATCTATATGCCATTTTCCCCCTTCCCTTCCCTCACACTGAGTAACAGGTCAGAGCCTATCCGATCAGGCCGACCTCTCTGCGGTTTTCTTTCCAAACATAAAAAAAATTCTCTCGGCTTTATTTTTCCACATATCCCAATGGTGGATTGGACAGGAATCGGGAGCTCTGAGTCTTGACAAACTATAATGTGCCCGGTTCCCAAAAACTCGACAAAATATAAACGGAAAGTAAAAGGTGCTAGAATAATGACTGCTGCGTGGACATCTGAACGTGATGTCACGTGAGTAGAACAGGGTGCAGACTAGCTGCGCAGAAACCCTGACTCTAGGAAAGCTGTGGCGTGTGCGAGTCCGCTTGGTGATGTAACTCGCGCGTTAAGACGAAGAAGCGAAAGAGAAGAGAGAGACGCAAACACGGTGTAGCAGAGAAGCCTGTCCAAGAAATTAGCCCCAAAAGAGAGAGAGAAAAAAAACGAATACGACAAAAGAGACGAATTTACGATGCAGCAATAAAGAACTTGCGCCAGGCGTTTGCCTCCAACGCATGGAAACAGACTTTAGTGCCCCGAAGCAGTTCATTTTTATTATCGTCCTTTGCTGTGGTGTATGGAAGGTCAACGGGTACATTTTCCGCTCTCTCCTGGCGCAACCTGCTATGTGCAGTGTTAGTTCAATCAGGACAAATACTTTAACAATTGCGTAACAATCTCTCTTTGGTTTTAGAGTTTCCTACGTCAGCAGATTAGGTTCCGCTGGGCGGACTGGAGATGGCCACTCGAGCACCGCGTCTTCTTTCACACGGGACTGCAGAAACGGGATTCTGACGCGAAGATCTGTGTCTGGCTTCCGCTCGAAATAAGCAGGAATGTCCACATTCTAGATGTGAACATTCTACCCCTTGCTCTCCCGTTTACTACGCTCTCTTGCTTTAGTGGAATCCCTCCTCGCCTTTAGAGTTGTCCACCAGGCACTCCAGGTACACCTGAGTGTAGCGAACTAATATTATCTAGCCCTGACTATTGCCCAATACCCTGATTGAGTACGTGCCATTCCCTCGGAACTATAGTCGTCATCATCATCGTCATCATCATTACAATCATCTTCGCCGCCGTCAATTCTGGTACACGTGTGCACCTAAATTTTGTTGTGGTTTATTGACGTTACGGCAGCAAGGAGTGGAAACATTTAGGGGCTTAGCTGAGTCCGAAGGGGTTCTGCCATGCGCGCTCAGCCCTCGCGCCAACACATTGATGATGAACGTGTGGCTTCCAATGATGAGGATGATGATGATGATGATGATACAAGTCGCATGAGGGTAATATGCTCGCCTGCGGTTTTCTCCCCACTTTCACTGCAATGTGGCAGCGCTGGGAACGTTAAGTCGATGGTGGCCAATGTTCCACGTTACAATCACCGGCCGGGGCGAATTATGGGGGCCCTTTTGGTTACACAGCCAGGGGTCTAGTTGTCGCCACTCATGCTTCATCTGTACAATATATTCAGTGGTACCATCGGCGGTACACTACCAACAGTGCTCGCCACTTTCATCAGTGGAAGACACAAGAATCGCCTTCATTATCATCTCCGCTTACCATTTACAAATCAGGTTACGGCAAAGCATGATATGGCGGAAATCGGAAGATATCCCTCCGAGTGTTTGTCAGGTATAGCCAAGCATATATTTAATCTATACGTAAACATACTGTAACGGGGGGCGGTTAGCCTTGCTTGATAAAGCAGTTCTTTAATGGTGTGACTATTGCGAGTTTATTTTCGCAAACGTCAATACTCGTCGAGGCATCCATGGTCCAAGGGAATGATGATGACTGGGGAAGTAGAATGAAGTCAAACGGGGTGACGCTCGGAGCGAAATAACTTAATCCCTACCCGTATAAATTTGCGTCACTGGCAAAACAAAAACAACACAATACTTAAAAACAGTGAAATAACCCAACGTATTCGGCTATTCCCAGCCAAATCTGTCTTTAAAGAACCAGTGTTGTAGAATTGTACGCATTATTAGCGAATACTGCTGAATTCGGCAGTTTTTCTGGTTCGTTGCCTTCGGCACCAGGGGGAGGCAGAGTCTGTTTATTTTGTCTGTTTTTTGCTGGGAAGCAGTACCCCCCCCCCTTTTTTTTGTTTTTTTCTGGGCGCCGCCGTGGCGCTCCTCCTCGCCGCCGCTCTACTGATAACAGCGGTAGCGCCCTTATCAGGCGTTACGAGAGCATCTTGCCCGCTTTGGATGCCGACGTGAGCCATTAATTCCTTTTCAGCATGAAAGGCTTTCCGCAAGACAATTTTGCCCCTGTATTTCACGCCTAAGCACGCGCTCATTCATCGGTTGCCGGTATATCCGTGCACTGATTGGGGGTGGAAGCAGGGGAGCGTGCATGCATAACTAGTCTTCATGCCGCTACCGATGATATGCGCGTTGTGCTGGCGGGGGATTTAAACGTGGAAGTCTCCTGGCTCAATGGGACCTGTCAGCTGTCCCCAATGGTGGAGCGGTTTGGAATTGGGTTAGTGGGCTACACGGACAGTGAGATGTGTACGACGTAGGACGGAAACGGACAGCCACATGTTTGTCCACTAGAATAAAGCTCGAGTTCTTCGATGTTTTAACCCCCATGGACAGACGCGTGTCGTTCGCTCGGGGGAAGAACAGCGGAATCGAAGGAACGTCTGCAGGAACAGAAGCGCGAAAGGGTTCAAAAACAACAGAAAGCCGCTGCTGCCGCCGTTTCCGCCGCATTCCAGCTCACCGAATAGCTGGGAATCTCTCCCGGATGAGCAGAAACATCGAAACGAGCCAATATTTCTTGTTCAGCTTGAAGGCATTTCAGAGTAAGAATATTGGCGGTGCCTTTCACTTCTAAGCACGCGCACATAACTGGTTGCCGGTTTATCAGGCACGAGTTGCGAGGGGAGGGAAGAGGGCTGGGGAAGGCGGGGGGAGGTTGTGCAATCATGCCCTCACTGATGACATGTTTGTTGTGCTGGCGGGAGGTTTAAACGCGTGCGTCCACCGCCCGCATGCGAACTTTCCGGTGTCCTCAGTGGTCGAGCGGATTGGGTTGTGTTACGCAGACAGTAAAGTGCCTAAAACGCGAGAGGGAAACAGACAGCTTCATGTTTGTCCCCTAGAAATAATCTCGGGTCCTTCAGTTTCATTGGGTTAAGTCCTAATTGCTCGATTGCAAATTACAAACAAACGTGTTTTGTATCGTGCATTTCGTGTGCTACGTCGAGCTTCGCAGGTAATCCTTCTTCACAGAGTGGGAGGGACTAATCTTTTATACTTACCTCTTTTCTATGTTGTTTCTAACCCAGTCTTTGATACATTTTCGTAAACACCAAAGAATCAACTCGCCTCGTCAAATTTTCAACCCGTGTAGGATACCCGCAGTTCATGGTACGTCGCCTCACCATCGATACTGCCGAAACGAAAGAAACAAGAATAATGTTCTGGCGGCGGTCCCACGTTTCTGCTTCAGTTCCAGTAGGTTTAGTAGAAACAAATAATTAGTATTAGTGTTTTTTTTTTGCGCCACCGAACTGATGGAACTGGCGAAGCGTATTATGTATTCTATACAGATAAAACAGCGCGAACTTGATGGGACCAAGATAAGTTGTTGGCTCCACTTCGCCCCGTCAAGTTTGGGCTGCTCTATAATTACAAATGTATGCCGAGTGGTCCAGTTCTCGAATACTTTATATTTATGAGAAAATAAGCATGCACGAATTATGGCTAGATCGAACATGACATTACCGTCATTCGTTATGGGAGAGGTTGTGTTGTCTGCCGGTAGTAGTCATTACAGTATAAGGGTGGATAAACGACCAGTAAGGATCTTTGGAGACGGTTCAACTGCATGGTTGAGGAGACGACGTCTTGGCTAAAGAGGTGGTAACAATAACAATCATTTATTGTTTGTCACTACTTGGTTAAAATAATGACAAAAGGTTTGCGCAGCCTGTGATCAACGTCGAAAATGTAGAGCGCCTGAAAAGAAACAAAGGACGGCAATTAGACAGCCGCAGTCACTAGCAAAAAAATCACACGAAAACAAGAACATGCACGTTTTTTAATGACCTAAATGATTCGTGAACTAAAAATTACGCGACCAACATTTATATTTTAAGGAGGTCGTTATTTTTCAGACTGGATTTAAAAACTGTTCATGGCCAAATGAACCCACCTGTGACCGAGTTGGCTTACGAAATTGACGATGCACTTTAGCTGTGACTGTCCGACTACATATAGTCAATATGAAGCAAAGGATAAAAATAAAGCAACTGAAAAACTCAAGTCCCCTCCGTCTAACAACTACGACAGTTTAAACGCGAATCTTGCTTGCGCGCGAAAATCAAATGGCGAAGAGCCATATCAAAGCAGCTACAATCAAAGTCAAAGCGTCAGTGGTCAAAGTGCAAACCATTCGAGATTCATACTCGCAGCGTCCACATTCAAAGTGCAGCATGCATGCGAGTGAAAGTCCAAACTCAGACGACACCAAACAGTGCCATCGTGAGAAAAATGAGCCCCCCCCCCCGCCTCCGCCCCCCGAACCCCCCCCCCCCTCCCAAGCCCATCGTCGTCGTTCGAAGCCGAGCATTACAATTCGATTTAAATTCTAAACTGCTTCGATATTCTAGGAATGGCGCAATCAGATATACATCAGCTTCATAACGCGAGGGACCCAGGTTCGATTCCTGTCATGGGAAGCATTTTAGATGCGAAGCAGCTAACGGTCGCGCCTGTGCCCTCCGCCGTTGTGCGGCGTCCACACCCCCACTGGGCATCCTCCAACCCCTCCTCTCCTCTCCGGCATTCTTCATATCCTCTCAGACGCTCCTCTCCTCTCCGAAGCTCCTCTCCTCTGCGGAATTGCGCAACGAACGGCAATTTTTATTGCGTCATCATCATCATTATCAACGTGGGCCCTGTCACCATGTAAAGTTGGCTTTTCTGCAGTGCGTTTTAGGTAACTACACCACTATAAGCGAGACCAAGCAAGCTTCCCTTTAATAGAGTTGTTGAATGGAAAACGTTTCTCATTAGAGAAGTGAAGTATATATAGTTTGTGGTGACTGCGTTCTGAAAGCACTCAGGATTTAGTAAATGTTATAACAGTGTTGCAGGGTCCTTTAAGGGGGAGCCACCTGTTAACATTCCTAAGGGACTTGCTACTTCATGACTCGCGGACTTAAAAACCATCGTGCACCAATGCGAAAAGCTTAACAAATACATATCAATGTTCGCGACGGCCTAGTTTTCTTATTTTAGAGGTATATCACTTTCTGCACTGAAATAAAGAAATAAAACGCTTGCTTGCTTGACAGCCAGCGCCATCTAGGGAAAACTAGATAAACTAAAATGTCTTATTTATTTTTATCTCAGTAAAGAACTAGTATATGTCTAAAAGAAGCAAACTAAGCCGTTAGGAACATTTCTATGAATTTGGAAAACCTTTCTTATTGGCACACGGTGCTTTTTAAGCCCATTAATTTTCAGGCTACGTGGCGTAGACCGGATATATGCATGTTCTGTTTTGGTTGTGTTTGGCGTCACTCGGGAGAGCGCGAGGCTGAATATTATTCGTAATCTCCTGTTTTTGTTCTGCTATCTTCTCGCTTTTTTTGCGGGGATGTTTTTGTAGCCCAGACGGCGTTTTGTGTTCGGAGCTACTCGAGACAGAGCAAGGCAGTGTTCTTTTTAACCCCTTGTTTAAAAAAAATGATTTTATCTCGTCTTTTTTAGACACAGTTTCTTAACCAGGTTTATTTATTTATTTTTGTAAAAACAAATTCGACAGGAATTTTAATAAAAAAGGCAGTATAATTTTTTTTGCTTATTCAAAGGCACTTTGCAACACTTCTGATAAACGCTTTCACTCTTTCCTCCGCGTGTGGAGGCATTGCAAAAGCTATCTTTATCAACAGTAAGGAGCGGCACTCGCTATCTGCTCATCGCAGTAGAATTATCCGCCTTCCGATTCTGCTTCACTTTGCGGCTTTATCCAAAAGGGACTGTCGAGAGCGTCTATTGGTGCAAAAGAAAGGAGGCGCCCAATAGCCGCTAAATTGCTGTTATGACGCAATTGGAGGGCTCAAAAAACGCCAAGACTGTGGAAGAGGAAAATCTTTTCAGCAGGTTTCCTAGATATTTGATGGACATAAAGCAGTAATTTTTGCTTAAGGTGACCCCCTTTTATAAGTACTGGATGTGTTTGTTGATTACGTTCCACAGGCATTCAAGATTTAGAACACAGCTGAAAAAAGTGTAGACGGGTTCCTTGCCTTGCAAGTGGTTTGGGACAACTTCAGAGTTACAAAAAAAAATCACGTGGTACGTTCGCGTGACTCCGGTATATTCAACGGAGCAGTGGGCGCTCCTGCGAGGCAGAAAAATGGCGGACGCACCTTGTGCGCGAAGGCGAACTTGAGCGGTCGTTCGTTGAGCAGCACCTTGGTGGGCGCAGGTTCCTGCACCCCGAATACGGTGACCGCCTGCAGCGTCGCGTGCCACCGGCACACCGAGCAGTGGCCCGACAGGGTTCCCTGTGCATTGACGTGATAACGAAACCCTGTTTAAAACGATATCCTCTTTATAACTAAATTCTCGTTAAAACGAAACGCTTTTCTTGAATTCGCGCCTCAAAGGGGCCATGCAGACAAAATACAAGTTTGTTTTAGTCGAAGGATTTCGTGTTTTATAGTGCCCCGAGCGCTTGTCCGGAAGCAAACGTTGCTTTTTCACTAAGAAATTAATCAATTTAAGTTAAAATTCTGATTCTCCCCCCAAAACATGTGTTTTGATAGCGTCTGCAATGACATCATAAGAAGTACGTCTTCAAGCTAAACTTGGTGTGCTGCAGCGTGGCCTCCTCGAATCGGCTGCCGAGGCGCGCCGCCGGAAGCTATCGCTGAGGACGTGGCTCAGGCTCGTTACGGTTACTCAGCCTAGATGGCGCCACCATACCACGGCTGGCCGTTTTCTTCCATTTCTATGTTTTTTACCGTATTTGTACCTGGCTTGTTTTTGTTCTGGTAGAAAATAATTGCTTCTTGAAACACGGTGTTCACTCAACAAATATGGATACGTAAGATTACGTTGCAAGCCAATCGGCCAGTGTAGTCTGAGACAACCCCAAAGCGCCGCAGTGCTGTGCAGCTAAAACAAGCATAGTGCGCGCAGTACCAACAGGAGTACGCAACGGTACATCTATAAACACGCGTACTTTCGTAACTTCTACTCTTTATCCCGCCATTCTTGCTACTATAAAAACAATGTGCCCTAAACCTAAGCGCAAATAGCCCGTTCGGCGCGCTTATATGCCCTGCCTAATTTGCGTTTGCTTTCCCCGGCCTCAGTCAATCGCAGAGCTGGCACATGACAGGTTTTGTTGCGGGAAATGAGCTATTGGGTCGCATGGCCATTCCCTTTTTTTCCTAATTATATAGCTTATTTGAGCGAAGTTTAAGACAAAAGTGCTGTCAGTATGATTCTAACAAGGCAATATTTCGAATGAACCAAACGTGCTTTGTCTGCATGACCCTTGTAAGTCCGTTCTACATGGTGCGAATTTCGCCTGTGTATTCGCAGCTGCGGTGCTGCTTGTGCGGCAAAGCGAGCTTTTTTCCTATTTTCATCGCTGAGACAAATTTCCAAATTCCAAGCGGCGATCACACGAGAAGTTACAGTGTTCCAAACATTTGGCAATGTGCCAAAGCTACGAGAAGAGACCGTTTTGCCGCACGACCGGCGCCGCAGCTGCACATTCGCAGGCGAAATTCGCACCATGTAGAACGGGTTTTATTCGGTTTTTCGTGACCCCCATTGCAGAGCATGGCGAGGATATCTACCCCTTTTTACACCGACATTCTTGTTATAACAACATTTATTTATTTGAATCTTCTCTCAATTGGAAGTTTTTTATGGGCCACGCTACCTAGTATATAGTTGAAAAACGAATCATACCCGCTTTTAACAAAATACCGCTGATAGCGAAGTCATTTTGTTATTTCCAGGATTATAACGAAATCGCTTTGTTTGAGTCACAGCTTTATTCGAAGTTCTTTCACGGCTCACACTCCAGTGCATTCAGAGCAAAGTCGACCCGCTTGTAACAAAATTTTGCTCAAAACAAAATCACTTGCTTTTCCCGGAATTATAACGAAATTACATTATTAGAATTCTCGCCTCTTGGGAATTTTTTCTTGGCCCCCACTCCAGTGCATAAAGGGCAGATTACAGTAGCCTTAAACAAATAACAAACTGCTGCCTATAACAAAGTTCGTTTTCTTTTGCCCCGGGATGATCGTTATAGCGAGGGCTTAAGTTTTTATGCAGCACACAGCAATATCTAGCGCAAATTATGCCGCGATAAAACCCCTACGTTTTTAAGAATTAAGCGCACAATTATCAAAATTTGAATCGATGTGCGAAACCGTGTTCGAGTTTTACCCAGAGTGTCAGGCCGCCTTGAGCCTGAAATAACGCCTACGAACACTCCCTCAAAGATATATTCAAATACGTTTTTATATTACTTAGATTGATCTGTGAGCTCGAGAAAAGTGTTTTTTAGCCAACTCGGCACGTGCAAGTTTGAGGCTAATGAGGCTGATGATGATGGAGCCACTATAGCTCCACCAAAATTTATTGTATGAAAGCAATCTGCACTATTTTCGGCAGTCTTGAGTTGGCTCAAACAAGTAATTCTCTCAAGAGGTATCAATTATATGCCCAAATAACAAGTCCATAAACTAAACCGAACAATGGATGGACAACTTAAATAATTTACGACAACAAGGTCTTTTATCCGTAGGTTTTTTTTTCTGTGCTACGTTGTCATGCACTGTACTCCATTTAATATGTACCACCTCACCCACAAAAGTTCACAGAAAACGTCATCATCTTTATGCCGTGTAAGAGAAGATTGGTAACGTAACGACGTTTATAATCACAGCGAGAATTTCGACTGCATTAGAAGTCCGGTACTACAGCATTGTTCGTCAACAACGTGTGAGGACACTTTGCATCAAATAGGTCTTGCAGCTCGAAAATCTGCGTGCCTGATCTTTATACAGCGTTATTTTGGTAAAAAATAACGCAAGGTTTTCAAGCACAACTATGGCGTTGTGCTTTAACAGTTTGTCAGTGCTATTACTTTTGTTCTGTATTGCGCAGGCTCACGAAAGCAAAATAAACAGAATATGCTGGGAGAACTTTTTGCAGCTTCGTGATGTCATTATTGACGTCAAAACGTATATTTAACAGAGTGGCCGAAGTACACATATTTATGAATGGTTTTGTTTGGGCAAACTCTGTCTATTCCGATCGGGAAGCAGCAGATAAGAACCGCGTTTCCGGCAAACGCACTTCTCCTTGATATTGACCTGCGCTTAGACCTTACGTTAACGATGTATGAAAAAGGCCCGTAGTATTAATCCAAGGTGTCTAGTTCTAGCAGATGGCGGCAGCGTGAATTTTATTCCCCTGACAGCGCTTTTGCGTGAGAGGAAGCAATTACTGTTCGAGACCATAATGAACAGCGTTTGTTTAAATTTAGTGAGTTTTGGTGTTTGTGTTTTGTCGCCCCTTTTTACTGCTCCATAAGGTCACGAATCCCAGTGTGTACCTACCATATGTGATATTTTTCGTCTACTATATGTGACAATATTGCAGATAAATATACCAGACGTTTCTCAATGGTAGGCCACAAAAGTGATGTAGCAATGCCACAGAAAAGCCAAATTTAAAGGGGCCATGCAGATAAAACACAAGTTTGGTTCGTTGTAAAGATTGCCTCGTTAGAATCATACTGACACCACCTTTAACGTAAACTTCGCTCAGATAAGCTGCATAATTACGAAAAAGTGGAATGGCCATGCGACCCGCTAGCTCATTTCCCGCAACAAAGCCTATGATGTCATAAGCCCTGCTGTGCGTATCGCCGAGGTCGGCAAAAGCAAACACAAACTAGGCAGGGCTTAAAAGCTTGCCGAACGAGCTATTTGAGCCTAAATGTGGGGCACATTCTTTGTATTGCACTAAGAATTGTGGGTCAACAAATAAAGTTACGAACGAACACGTAAACCCCAAGCAGTTTTCCGACGTCTAACACAGCCGTCGGAATCGCTCGACTTGTCTACACAACACTGACCAACTGACACAAGCGGCACGGTTGCTTACGTGACCACGTTTGTCGAGTCATAACTTAAGCTTTAGGAAACGATTAGTATGAACCGTAATAAAAATACGGCAGTTGCAGAAGTCCTGCCATAAGCGAAGTGCAAAGTACTGGAACTTCAGCAGTATTGCAGCGCCATCTATAAAAGTGGGCGATAAACAAGCTAACCAAACACTGGCACTTCAGCGGTATACCTGCGCCATCTAGAAAAGTGGGCATAAACCAGGTAATCAAACGGGTGCCTGTGAGATGGGAGCAGCCCTGGTCAGCAGGCTGTGGTTAGGTTTAGGGCCCTGCTCTTAATACGTCGTTGTCGATGTCATGAAGCGTCACTATTTAGCGGGAAAATTGAAATTTTGACATCGTTTGCTGCTGAACGAGCGCTTAGGGCCCTATAAAACACTAAGTCTTTCGAATAAAAGAAACGAGTTTTTTCTGCATAGCCCTTTTAAGGATCAGGTCACTGAAATCAAGTTCGGTCTAAAAGTAGAAAACAAGCAGTGACGTCATACACCGGATTACCTTCATGTAGGAGAAGTGGAAGAGTGAGTAGCGGCCACCCTCAAAAGAACCTGCAAAAGAAAATGAGTGGGAGTGAATTGAGCAAATCTGAGTTTCTTTATTGTGCTGTTTTGCCACAGGGCACCAAAGGAATGGAAAGATAACCTAAAGTCATTTTGTTCACCTCAGAATCTTGAAGAGGGCCGACTAAACTCGTGTCAATTTCGTACTCCGTCTCTTACTCGCGCACACAAAAGTAAAAACATTAGTTTTTAGAAAGGTAATTAGGTCTTGCGATTGACTAATTAAAGAATTCAGACCTCTACTGTTCTGTTTATGAGGTCCTTGAACGAAAGCTCACGCCTCTCCCAACTTTCCAGAACCCGCTAACAAACGCGAACGCAACGCTGAGCGCGGGTTAGAGTTGTAGCGCCAAAGACGACGACAAAGATTAATGTGGCATCTGCGTACATGATAGAATGAGAAGAAAGCACCCAGACCTACTCCTTTCCCACACACTGTTTCACTGTAACAATGAGTGCGGTTTCTGGCATGGTGGCTTGGCGCAGTTAGAAAACCGTGCTGGCGACGGCGTATAATATGATCGACATAGATTGCGGCGTACTATTTTAACAGAAGATTTGTTTAAGCTTGGGCTTGGTCCGTTGGCGTCCCCCCCCCCCCCCCCCAAAAAAAATACCAAGAAAAAAAAAAAGCTCCTCCTGCGCGCCGGAACCGCTCGACCTTTGAGAACTCTCTGCCCACTGCCCAGCGTTCGTGGCGTGATCTCTCGCATGCTGTTGTCTTCGCTAGTTCACGTGCTTTCACGCCTGAAGTGGGAGGACGGACGCCGAGTTCGCGAAGCCGGTTGCCACCGGTTCTAGCGCGTGCTAACCCGCTCCACTTTGCGAGAGATGGGAAAGCTTGCGGACTTTTTCATCCCGCCGCGACTTGTCGTCGTATCTCGTTCGCTGTCACGACGTCTGGCCACCGCCGCAGTCGGGCGAAGTAGCAACATAACGGACCCTAGAGCCCCATAGCGTAACGGGGTAACACAGAAGCTTCGAAAAACAAGTGGTTTATATAGCCATAACCGTTCGTAACTCCTGAGCCGCTGGCACTTGTCATACATCTCCCGATTATTTAGCGCAAAGAAAACTCCGGTACATTTGAGGCAAAATCTGTGTAATTAACCGGCAGCCCCCGCGTTCATTTAGTTAGGAACGCTCGTTGTGTCGGTTTCAATGACAGTAAGCGAAAAAAGTAGCCGCGGAAGACACTCGTTCCAAAATTGTGCAATTACGCTCCGGCACGTGTGAGGTGAAATCAAGCACTAAAAGAACAGAGCACCCGCACGTGCTGTTGAAGGCAGAGGGCGCGCTGGCACTTCAAAGCCGGGAAATTTGAATTGCGTTGGACAGACCTCTGTTCAATTCATCAACAGAGGAGTGAAACAGGGCGGCGAAGAGCGTGATGGGTGGTAGCAGTTAGCGGATAACGGCGTCACAGCCCATTAAGGCGAATCACTGCTCTGCACTTCCGACGGCTTACAGATTGAGTTGAACCCCTTCAATTTTTTTAAAACGATCCGTCTCTGCCGGTCATGGAGAACTTTCGGTGGCGGGTTCGGAAATCCCTGTTAGGTGCAACAGCCGGGACTCCTACGAAGGAAGAGGGAATGGCGGCTATACTCATGCACCAGTTGTGCAATCTGCGCCATTTTTTAGCCCTACTGTGCGCAGTTTATGGAGCTCCGCGCAGCGACATTTTATGTGTGAGTCACAGGAAACTGGACGGCAAAGTCATGCTAGGCAATAATGTTTAATCATTGAGCTCTTTAACAACCAAGCATACAGCCGTCTGGTTATCAGAACAGTGCGCCAGTATTTCACCTGGTGCGCGGAGTTAAAAAAAAGAGACAGATGAAAGAGAGCTCCGCCGGGAAATAAGTTAGGAGAAAGTCAGCACAGCAAAAGGATTTACACCCTTTTGTCTGTAACACCCTTACACTCAATCAAGAAAACAAAGTAAAACACCCTTTGAAAGGGTGTAAAAAATGATAAAATAGCCTTTTTAAAAAAGGTGAATTTTGTGTTTTAGGGGTGAAGCCCCTTACGGGTTCGGGGTGTCAGACTCTCTGGTCGTCGTCGTAGTCTCATGTAGTTACGGGACTAAACACCAAGATCCTAGTTTTCTAACACCTCACGCTAGAGCATAACGCGTACTGAAAGAACACACCGGGACTCTCGTTTTCCAACGTGTCGCGCTAGAACGCTTCATCCCCGTGTGCAAAAACGCGTACTAAAATAACACACCGGGACACTCGTTTTCCCACGGCTCGCGCTAGAACGCTTCGTGCTTCAAAGACACGAGGCTTTTAAAGCAAAGCTGTATAGCTCTACCCCCGAACGGTTTAATCTCCGCGGGCAAAAACGCAAGGCGCCAAGTATGCACTTATACACTGCATGCTTCGCCCCTCCCCAGGTTTCACGTCAGTAGAGATGACCCGTGATTTTTGTTTTTTGCCAATGTGTAAGCGTGTTATAAAGGACGAAACAACACCACGAAAAGGTGTTTTCCTTCGTCTTCTTTTTCGGTAGAGTGTAAGGGTTTTAGTTAAGACAGTGATTTACACCTTTAGGGGTGTAAATCATTTTACAGTGAACAGCGGTGTAAATAATTTTACCCTAAATATAAATAATGTAGGCCCAATCGGCCCTAGAACGTGGCAGAACAACTGTCTTGTTCGTGGACAAATATGATCTGGGCAAATATTATCTGGCAACTAGCGAAGCAGACCGTAATGTGTCTGGGCATGGACGGCATACTTTCAGTACTTTTCGGGCTCTAAAAACAAAATCATTTGTTTTTAGCTTTATCGTAACCTCTTTCTTAAGGGACACTAAAGGACGAAAGAAATTTTGTTTTAACTGCAAGATCATACGTTTCGTAGCTTTCCTGGCTTTGTTCGACGAGCATCATCATCATCATCACCAGCCTATCTACGCCCACTGCAGGGCAAAGGCCTCTCCCGAGCAATGATGCGTTCGATGCGTTCGACGAGCAATGATGCGTTATTTGATAAAAAAGTACATAAAGCTGGCACTTTTCTCTTCCGCTTCCATTACAAGTTTTCGTGACGTAGCCTCTATGTCACGAAGTAGGAGCAAGGCAACGGTGCAGAATAGAGCGTAAACTGTTGGTGATAGTCGTTCTCACGCTGGCAGCGGTAGCTTTTATGTATCCAAGCCATGGCCGACCTCGACAACGTTTCTCAGGCGAGAAGGCTGGCTTGGACATCTATGATTTTTCTCCGGCGGAATAAGAACTGCCTTCAAATGCTCGAGCGGCCGGTGTGCGCGCCTATACCGGCCTCCCAGACCGCATCAAGCCGCTGCCAGCAAAGCCTCCTATGAAGCAGCAAGCAGCGTTTCGAATATCAAGCGCGGCGTCCCGGCTAGCGCCGTTCAAGCGGCCCGTTCATCTCACTTCAAGTTTCGATAATAGCCATCTCATTTATCTTCTATAGCACGAGGCTAGCGTGAAATAAACACTAAACACTCTCTTTACGGCCGCGGTGTCGAGTAGTCGTCGTTGCCCGCGCTTCCCTGGCCCAAACATAACAAGGGCAGAGCGACGCACGCTTTACGGTTTATCAACGATGGTTCGCGGCGAACAGAAGAGCACAAGGTCGGATCGGTAAGTGAACCACCCGCAGTAAGTAGCTTTCACGGGCGATAAGGTTTAAACTAGTGTCACTAGATAAGGTTACAGAGTATCGGCACTCTTTTCGCGTATTGTTTCGGGCCGCCGCCGTGATCATTGGTCAAGTTCGCATCACGTGACACTTGTTTACTCTGCGATGGTTCATGGGCGCCGCCATTTTGTTGCTTATGCGTTTTCTGTCGGTCAGCTGTGGTCGCTCCGCTTGTTCTTTTTGCTCTGCGGCTGCGCGCGACTGGCGTCGTTCCGATGCGAATCAAAGATAACGCGCTTCGCGGCATTTCAGCTGCAGAAGTGTGTTCGAAGATGCCGTATTGCTGCGTCTTTGGCAGTGTTGTTTACAAATGACCTCTCTTAAGTCAGCGGTGACGCCGCAGGAGCGGCAATCTGGCAACCCTAATAAGACACGAAAATGGCCGCTGCTGCTCGCTTGCGTGCCTCAATGACGGTACTCCATAGAGTTTCTTAGTAAGTATACTAGAGAGTAAACTGCGCCTGGTAAGCCATGTCGTCGTGGAAGTTTTTGGGAAGACCCCCTTTTTGGCTTGGGCTTGGCATGACAATTGGATTCTTAAGCAGTTTTTGGGATTTGCTTTCTTCACTATGCATTAACACGTTTACCGACTACAAGGAAGCCGAAATCCTGCCGTTTCTGTGGTAGCCGGTTCGGTGAAACAGCAGGCAGTGCGTGATCGTACCTGACGTTATTATGCCGCAGTCGAAGGACGTATGACTGAGCGGGTTATATGCCGCCGCGAAATTTGTAGCCGACGAAAAGAAGAAACAAAACGTACTTCGACGAAGACAAGATACGACAGATACGGGCGCGTGTATGCGTCCTATCTTGTCATCGTCCACGAGTGTTTAATGCCACGTTTTCTTTTTTCTTTTTGAACTAGTTGGCGGTCGTTGCACCGGTTCACCACGAAGGCAATGTTTCCATAGGCACGCTCAAAAAGCTTTCTAAACTCTCCAAACAACGTATTGTTTAAAATAATGGTAAAATTGATAGAATCAGAGTCTCTAATTAGTTTTCCCCCCAAATCTTAACATTATTCGTAACTGCAACCTTAGCCTGCGGAATAGCAAGCACAAGGCTGTTCCGGCAAAAATACACTTTACTCCCTTTTTTCTTAGTTTTAAAACAGCCTGTTTTTATTTTCCACTTACATAATTGCACACTATTCTTCGCGTTTTTTGGGTACTTTGTTTAAATTTTACGTTCCACTAAACGTTTCATTCCAAGCCAGTGGTGGAACTAAGGCGAGCGCGTGATATAATGGCGGTCCATGACGACACAGACGGCCTTGATGTGAATGGCAGTAGACGCTAGCGCCAAATTCGTCTCTAGTGTATATTGTAAGAAACTCTATGCGGTACTCTGTATCTTATAGTGACACTAGTTTGAGCCGGGCGCGGGCTGGTTTTACCGATAGCAACATCCGCGCGCGGAAGAACGGGTGATTAAAAGCTCACGCGGGGTTGCTTATTACGCCTGCAGTTTAGTCTTGTTCCTTTTGCCTCTTTTGATGAAGGGACTTTTATCCGCCTTCCTGCCGGGGATATCGCTTGCAGAAGCTCGGACGTTGAGCATCGTACGTTATCGACTCGCTAATTCTGCACCAATGCTTGTCCAAAACGAAATTGAAAGCATTATGGCTTACTGAACAGTGGGATAAGCCGCCTGCCATTCGTTATGTTAAAAAGCTGTAGTTTGTGTTTTTTAAACGACATCTTTGATTTGCATTTACTTCACGTGCTGAACCACTTAGGAATGGTTTGTTGCAGGAAAACGTCCATAGATGCTTCTCCAACGAGCTCTCGCCATTCACAACTTTTGTGACGTCACAAACCGCAGTGTCAAATTACATACGGGTCATCGACACCTGTTTTCATGTTTCGGGCTTTTTCTGCCTCAACAAACAACTGCTAGTGGCGTAAATGGTGCATTTAGATTATCGGAACCGTTATCTACCAATACAGGCCAACGTGTTTCCACCCTTTAGTGTCCCCTTAAAGCATTATGCTTAAAACGTAATTTTAATCCACCCTTTCGTCCTTATATGATGCCACATAGTATTTGGCGGGACTTCTTACCTCGTCACACGGATCGTGGATCAAGTGCATCGACATTACCACTAACTCGCGTATCAGAAACATCGATATTCCGGTCGTCATCGTGACGCCTCTACAAGAAATTCGCCGCTGCTGACAAGACGGGGCACTCCCTCAATAAAGGAGATTGTAGGGAAATTGATCTTCAGAGCTGAGGAAACGTACACCATAATTCTGGAGCCCATAATGTGCTTACGCTTATCCTAAAGACAACAAAAAATTAAGACTCGTGACTTTAATCCCCGGAAATTTCAGCTCGATGATTGGCACGCGGCTGGCGATTCAACCTCTGAAGAATAGGGGTTCCTGTAAACGGTCAGTGCTGAAGCGATGGAAAGACAGCGTTTGTATACTGGGCTAAACACACGCAGGTCTAGCTGCAAGGTCTGGCTTGGTCTGGCTGGCATAGTCTGGCCCGCAAGGAATTTCTAAACGAAGAGGCGGGAATAATTTTCATTTTGCACAAAAAACTGAAATCTGAATGGTGTCTAAACTAAACATGACACTAACTGTATGTGTCCAAACAACTCCGTCGGTTTCAACGCGTGATGCAAAAACCAGATAAAGGTATAGGAAAAATTGCACATTGTTGTGGATTATAGCTGGGGACACCTTTTTAAAGACCTCTTTTAATCTCACGTGCAGTTAAAAGTATGTTGCGCCCAGCATTCCTTTTGGTGGGACACGCATGGCTAGTAAATCTACAAATTCTGATTTCAACAGTTCTAGAGCGCTATCAGCAAAGTCGTTTCGGGTTAAGGCGTTTTAAGTCATGCCCTTTCATTTGGGACAGCAGAAAATGTACTGGAATAAACCGGGTTGTCTATCCCCTTAAGCTGTTAAAACTGACACTCGCTGGAGAGCCAGCCCAGAGAAACGCTGCGGTGTAGTATGGTGTTCCAGATTTTTCGTACCTCTGCTGACAGCCATCATCCCTGTACATTTCTCCGTAAGCGTAGTCGGAGCTGTCCGGCGACACGATCAGGTGAACGGTCCCGGCGGAGCTGCAGGTATTTTCAACGTCAGATTAACATTTCCTGCTAAGCAACTGTAAAGTACAATCCGCCTATAATCTAAACCACTATGTTTTTTTATATCTAACAGAAACACATGTTCCCGTGGAGAGCATACTTAAAAGTTTTCTTACTAAGTTATAACACAGGTAAGAAATGCTACGATCTGAAAACAAAACATGTCTGCAGAAGATAAGAATAGCATTGAAGAATTATACAAAAAAACTTTCGTTCTCGGAATTGCTAAAAAAACTCTTTGCAAAGGTTTTGTGCAACGGTTTTGCAATAAACGGTTTGTGCAACGCACAAGCTATTCGCACAAAGCATTGGAATCATTGCGTGCAAGCGCGAGATGTTTCTGATATAGACACGACAATGCATTCGGTGGTTGGAAATTCCATGGAATGTAAAAACTGGGAGACACGCTACAGAAAAGAAGGAGATTAAGGCACTTCAAGCGTTTCTTGTTTAAACGACTCTCCTCTGGCCTGAAACCCCGCCACCTCTAAGCTAAAAATGCACTCCGTGATGCTTGTTCCCAATGCTTCTAGAAGAGACTGCAGTGTTCTTGCAAAGGTTTCGTATTAGCAGAGTCCTTCAATGAAAGACTCTGGTATTAGTGAGAATGTTTTATATGTATCTGCAAGGGCTAAAACGCTTCAACAATAGAATGTACGGAAGTCCTGGGACGTAAAATGTTCAGCGTTTCAGCATTTGTACATGGTTGGTGGGCTGATGTACACGCCCTGTGGCAACCTGATAAACTTAAATGAGACAGCTTTCGTGGTAATGTTTATGTGTTTTGTGTTATGAGTAACGAAAATAATTACACGCTACTTGTATGGATATATACCTGCAGCAGGCGAAATCAGTTAATTCCCTCCCAGAAGATTTCGCACTAATAACATTATGAGTATGCGAGCTTGAATTGTGGGTAAACAAATAGGTGTAAATAAGTACGTATAGGTAACTGTACCTAAGTAAGTATAAGCAAGCCAGATGAAAAGTAACTAAGTATAAGTGCAAGTACGTAAGTGAGTAAGTAATAAGTGAAGTAATGACGCATGCGTGAGTACAAAGAAGTAAATGCCTAAGTACGTAATTAAGTGTGGGAGTAAAAGAAGTAAGTGTGTAGTTAGGTGTAAGGGAGTAGGTAAGTGAAATAACTAAATGCGTGAGTAAATAAGCAAATCCGATAGGAAATAAATTAAACAAATGTGCGTAAGTTCAGTGGGTAATCAGATAAGAAAGTTAGCAAGTGTATAAAGTAGTAAGTAACAAAAGAAACTACGTATAAGTAAGACCATCTTAGTAACAAATTAAGTATAAGTGACAAAGTCAGAAAAGTTACTAGTTAGAGTGTAAGCACGTAGTATGTAAGAAAATAAGTAAAGTAATTAAGTAAGCACTTAAATACATAAGTAAATGTCTAAGTACGTCATTATGTGTTCGAGTAAATAATTTAAGTGGGTAGTTAAGTGTAAGAGAGCAAGTAAGAAAAATATTTATGTAAGCGTGTCGGCAAATAAGTAAATGTGCATGTAAAAATTCAGCTAGTTGTGTCAGAAAGTTAAGTAATTAGGTGAGAAAGTAAGCGAGTGTAAAATGGATTCAGTAAGGAAATTACGTGTGTAAGTGAGGAAAAAAAGTAACTGGCTACGGGACCATTATGAGTAAGTTGTCGACGGAACTACCTCCGCCACCCTGTCGTGCGTGTTCTTGATCACAGCTGCCCACTTTATTACGACTAACTCGGATAGCAGATGTTAAAAGTTTGCAGTACTCCCTTCGTCCTTCAATAACCACAAATAGGCTGGTGGTAACATTGCGAGCCTTCCTGGCTTGTTCCTGTTGTACGCTGCAACAGGATCTACAAGTTCCGAGGGACCACTGCTTTACACACTGCACTGGCGTACTTCCAGTTCCGCTGCTTGCGGTGACGGCACTTCCGGTTTAGCTAACGCTGTTGTCAAATATTTGCATCAGCGCTTCGGTTCCTAATGGAAAGTTCTCGACCATGAAAACCTCAGGGTTCTTGCTGTGGCCTTAACGTGGCCACATGGGCAGCTTTATGGCGTCGCGTGATGGACTCGTGCAAGTCAGTTGCGGATGCAAAAAAAAACAGGACGTGCAGGTTGCATCTCCATTAGAATCAATGGTAATTGGTGGATTCTTACCTAGTATTGAATTTTGCTATAAATTTGGCGTTGTCGCAGTGCCTTTCCCAACCCCGGGCAAGGTTACAGCGAAGTACACATCTTCCAGTATTAAGCTTCAGAGGTAAAATAGCTCCCACTACGGTGTCCACAGATGCGAGTTCGCGGACACTCACGTGTTATGCGCCCATCCGGGAATAATTCTCCCTCCGCGGGTGAATAGGGCCGCCATGGCACTGGGTGGCCTTGCGAGCACCGTCTGACCCGTACTGACCACCGGCTGGCTGCTGTACCAGTCGTACCAGACGCCCAGAGGGAGGTACGCTTCCACTGGACCTGTCTTCTGCGAAAAATAACCCCCTTCAAAGTTTCCCCACGGGTTCACGTAGTCTTGTTCTTTGTACGATAATTTCTAAGCCCAACGAGAACATACAATGTGCGAGGGCCTCAATCCTGAGAACTAGCTCCGCTGTCACTGTTATTGAATCGTGAGCTACACTGGCCGAGGTTGAGCAGTTTCGCGTGGCTGCTGGAGAGCCGTGCTGCGCATGAGTGAGGGGCAGTGACGTCTCACGGCGCACAGCTGGCGCGCCTGAGCTGCCGCCGCCGCGACTGGATTCGATTGGAAATCGTTTTAGCAGCAGTAAGCATGATAATCAGCTAATCCTAGACAACCAGGAAACCTAAGAATAACCAGCTGAACCTTAGCTCACGCTACGTATATCCTGGCATAGCCGAGCTAAGCCGCTGTTTAATTTTTTGAAGGCGCGCGTGTTGAGGTGTGTAGCCCTTTTGCAGGGCTGGCAATGCACTGCAAACGTTGTCGAAAAACGACAATAGTCTGCCACTTCTGCCACGTAAATGCCTCGGTTCTGTCCCACGCCCATATTTCACGCTCTTCCCCTGCCTTCTAGCTTCTGCCCCCGATAAACAGGGCGGAGGTTTGCTATATTAAGTCAATACAATTTTCCCGCTTTCCGCTGCTCGTGCGCTATCTATTAGAACTTTTCGTTACTGTTGGAGATTGGAATGTCGCGTGAGGTCTAGGCTCGGGCCCGAGCTCTTTTTCTATTTTTAGTCAAAACGTTGTCTTCAACGCGTATTTTTTATTTGCATGCACAAATATCAAGAACACATCTATTTTCAATTAAAAGGACAGTGCCAGTACCAGTTATGTATTCATTTTTTGACTAAAATATGCCTCATGGTTTCTTTTTAGTCAACAATGTTTATATGTATGACGTATTGTATCAGATTTAGTAGTTTCTGAACGTTTTGCCTGTAAAAGCTACTTGTTCAAGCATTACTTTAACTTTTGGACGGGTGGCTGAATCTAGGGACAGACAGACAGACAGACAGACAGACAGACAGACAGACAGACAGACAGACAGACAGACAGACAGACAGACAGACAGACAGACAGACAGACAGACAGACAGACAGAAAGCACAAAATTTTTGCGGTTATGCAGCCCAAGGAAAACTATCATCTTGAAAAATCCTGCAGCAGTGACTGACTTTAACTAATTCATTATCGCCTTCATCTAATTCGGCTGCGACAAGTTTGCGCCTCCCGTCGTCCCTCTTCGGATCAACATATTAAACTGGAAATTTCGCGGAAGGACTTGCGCTGCGCGTAGTCAGCGAGGTCCTTATCTAGGTGCTAAGGTTTATGATCATTTCACGCAGACCTCAATTTCCCCGTCTCTGGACACAAATCGGGCTTCCATTGTGTCAAAACTCTTGCTTGATAATCGCGAAACAGGAACTGTTTTAGATAAGACAATACACGGATCTATCATGACAATAGTTTACCTTTATCTCGTAAACGATGTATCGGTATACATTTATATCATTCGTAGTATTTGTTTACTTAGTGCGCAAAAAAGTAGGCGCATGGGTTCATTCTGAGTTCGCGATTTGGTCTTTGAAGGTTTGAATATCGATTGGTAGCACTTTCAGCGAAGATTGAACGCACTTTTTTAGCGAAGGTATTGACGCATTTTTTACGCAGTTTTGATGTTAAAAAGCTTTCGTGTTTCTGCTGAAGTTTTGCTTCACTGCCGCGATACCACGTGACTAAAAGGAGGTAAAACGGCTGCTTTGCCTGCAATTGATGGCTCAGCAATAGCTGGGCCGCCTGTGAACGCGTTTACACGCGTTTAGTGCCAGTGGACCACGCGACTAGGCGAGCGTTTATTAACGGCTGATTTGGTGGCGCTTGGTGTCTCCGTCTCAGCATTGATGACACATCGGATGGGCTTTCCGGGTGAGCCCTTCAGCGGAAGCGAAATGAAGAATCAATCATCCAGTAGATATACCCAGATGGCAGGCTGCGAAATATTAAGAAAAGGCAAACTTTCACGGAAAACTGTGTGCATAGTATTTGGTTTCGCTCGCGACTTCTCTATGGAAGGGTTAGACCCGAGTCATTTTTTTCTAAGCGCTGGTGACTTGTAAAGCACCATTCACCAAGGAGGCATCACACCACCACTCCCGGGCTGAGTGCTTCCAAAGGCTTCGCTGCCCAGAGCACCCACGTAACGTGTGTGATGTCCCTGCGCGCGCTATTCTTTTGAGGACCTGCTAAAACAAACCCACCGTTCCTGTAGCGTCGATGTAGAATACTGATTACTGGCGCTGATGGCTTGGGTTCGAGCCACAGCAGGGCTTCATGTTTGGGGCGCAGCCAATAACAACGTTGAATTACCGTTTTCCATCGCGCGAACAGACATGTCCCATGTCAACGCAGTATTAAAAGGTAGCAACTTAAAATTCATTACGGCTACCCACTAGACGTTGTTCGGTGAGAAAAAAAAATCACACATCTCCACGCCGTGAACGATGCCGAGGGTGCGAAGCACAGGGACGCAAGTTGTGTATTGCCTTTGGGATGAGTATCGTCGTCTGCGCGCGCTGATGCACTCTGAGTTTAAAATGATTTTGACCTGCAGTAAATGCACTGTAAATGACAAGCGCCACACGAAAGACAATTCGCGGCCCAGTACTTCGCACCCTCGGCATCGTTCAGGGTGTGAAGATATGTGATTTTATTGGGCGGAATTGGGCTGAATTGTACATGAATTATCGCTCAATAAATGCGTTAATGAATGGACGAACGTGTGTGCACTGTATATATACAGTGTCGTATTGACGGTATTGGTGGTACGTTGTGACGAGTTTCGGGTTCCGTTCCCCTTCACGATCACTGCCTTGTGATCGGTGAAGTGCAGAGACAGTGGTTCTTCGAGCGGGGCTAGATTGCAGTTGGCAAAGACGAGGTCGTCGGTTGATTCCGGAACGCGCTTAAATACGCATTGCACTGCAGCGCGCTCTCGTGTAGCTCTGCTGTAGTCACTGTAGTTTCAACTGTAATTGCAACTGCTCTTTTTCCGCGAATTATCGTTGACAGTTTATGCTTTTTGCTTTGTTTTTGCGTTTTCTACCCTTTCAAATTCGCGCTCTTTCCTACTGCAGTTTGCAGCGCTCTCTCCAGATGGCGTGCGGATGGTACTACAGCATGCGCCGCTCTCGATAGATGGCTTACAATGCTGTGCGCACGGACAACTCCACACAACAGCGCGGACATTGCGAGGTTCTAAAGTGCTTCGCACTTAAAAAAAAGGCAACACTGTCAGCACTAACAGTGGCGGAGGATGAAGGTGCATACCGCGGAGATTTTCGGGACGACCAGAAGACTGGGTCCTAGCATGAACTGGCTGGCGTACTGGTGGGTCTTTGAGTCCCCTGGAAAACTAAAAAACACAGGCGCGCTGAATTTTAGCTGATGCAAAGCGAAGCAGGTTAAATATGCTGTGCTCACCACGCAGTCACATGAATGTAAAAGACCCCGTGAAAAAATAAGAGTGCAGAGAGTACTACCGAAGTTTCTACGGAAGGTGCGATGTATTTCTGTCCATTGCCTCAAATTTACAATACTTTTCATGTACCAGGAAATGTACTGTATATATGTCTGTGTTTCCTTACCACTGTTGTTAAGATTGAATGTATCGTGTTGATTGACAATATTTTTGTACACTGGAGTCTTACGTGTAAACGCGAGGCATTGGTCTCGTCAGGAGACGTTTGGATCTCATTTTGCCTTACCTCGTGGACACATGCAATTATGTCAAACTTAAGATTTGATTTGAGTAGATCTGATTTGCGTAATCATACAGCTTATAATTTAGCATATGTTAGCTTTGGATCACACGTAACATATGTTGATCGGTACAAATATGGCAATGAGGATGACGTTGCGGTCACTGACCAATTCAAGGTGCAAAACAGAAGCGACTTACTGCTCTTGCCTGCTTAGTGTGATCAATGAATGCGTACGAGCTCCGAAACGTCTCTGTTTTTCACCTTGACTTGGTCAGTGACAGCAAATTCGTCCTCATCATGATTCCTGACTAGACAAACTTTCGCCGAACTCTTGACTACAAATATGGTAAGTGTGAATGATGCAGCTACTCGCTCTCGAGCCAACCAAGTAAACATGGCAAGTGGTGCCCTTACTTACCTACAACCGTTACTGCAGTTACTACGGCCAGACCTGCCCCCGCCCCTCTGCCGCATGCAGCGTTGCGGTTGTCGCTTACCCTGTTTTACTTGATGCTAAAGCCCCTGCCTAAGTGGCGCCATCTAGGTTATGTAACAGGAAACTGCGCAATACTCTATAGCTAAGTTGTCGTACAGGGCCGCCACACTAGAAAAGAGTGGCGAAGTAAGCGCATAAAAGTAAATGAATTTAAAATATGACATTTTAGCGATGAGGTGAGTGCGAAAGTAACAAATATATCACAAGAACTTGCACGAATCGTAGGGAAGCCTGAAATGTAGATGGGCGGCAGTGGAGTCTGTGATGGCGCAGCAAGAATCAAAATTATGAAGGACGCTTAGAACTTTCTACGTGAAGGCGAAAGCCTACTTAGACGTTCTGTTGATCTGCTGTTCAACTTTCGGTTGAACTTCCATGTAGCTGTCGTCGGTCCGCTGGCGGAGCTTCCTCCATAGCCCGCTGGCGTTTCTCTTCGCAGCAAAGCAGTCGGCGTCGCTACGACGCAGCTTACGCCAACTGTCGGCACTTGTTAGCATCACGATGTATTACTTCGCTTCAGCTCCTCTAGGCGGCAGCAGCATCTGCGTCGATGAAACTTTTTCTGGCGTTTCTCCTGTGTTCATTGTGCTGTCGGCATTTCCGTGATGAATATGACGTCATCAAAATCTTGGTGTATCCAGGAATACAACACTTTCGTGTTAAGAGCAACCGACAAAACAAATTTATAAGCGCAATTTGCTTTCGAAACGCGCGCGCGCTTTGATATCCGTTTCCGACCCTTCGGCGGTGTGATGAACTGCATGAGGTACTGCCTTCCTTAACCTGTACCCGAGTGTAGCCTCTTCCGCCGAAGAGCCCTTTCTCTCCCCCCTCTCCCCCTCTCCCCCCCCCTGAAAAGAAACGAATTTGTCTTCACGCAGGATATGAATTAGGGGTCTACAGCAGGAGCCGAGTGCGTTACTACTGCTCAAAGCAAGCTTTAGCCTGGTAATATGAATTGATGAATAGATTTTTGATTGTGAGGAGTAACACGCCGACGTGACACAGGCGATGAGGTGCGCCGTAGTGGAAGGATCCGGATTAATTTTAGCCACCTGGGGATCATTAACACGCACCGAAATCTCGGACCACGGGCGTTTTGGCTTTTACCGTCCATCAGAAAAGCGGCCCCCCGGCGGGGAATCGAACTCGTGACCTCGTGCTCAGCAGCACAATGCCTTGGCCACTTAGTCAATTGGTGAATATGCGTCGGCACACAATTATTGGCAAATAATTAAACATGATTACAGCCAATGACAACTTAATTAGGATTGATTAGTGATTACAATTAGGGTAGATGGGATGGAATAAAGTTGATCAATATAAATCAGAATGAATACGCGGAATAAGAGCGATCACGTTGAATTCAAACAAATTATTGTGGACTAAGATGAATTAGGGCGGAATAAAAGAGAAAAAAGTTAATTGAAATAAATTGGACAACCGCCGCGGTGGCTCAGTGGCTAAGGCGTTGCGCTGCTGAGCATGAGGACGCGGGTTCGATTCCCGGCCGCGGCGGCCGCTTTTCTGATGGAGGCGAAAAGCCAAAACGCCCGTGTGTACGAATTTCGGCGCACGTTAAAGATCCCCAGGTGGTCAAAAATTAATCCGGAGCCCCCATCATGGCGCGCCTCATCGCCTGCGCTGCGTCGGCGCGTTAAACCCTTCAATCAATCGAAATGAATTGGACAGTAGACGGTAAAATAGCCGGGTAGCTGGGTCGACGGGTGGACGTGTATACAAAAAGTACCCTTCACAATAACCCCACGCTCTCGCCTTGAGAGCAGGAAAGCTCCCTTAGGTATTCGGTAAACAAGAAACGCAGTTGACTTCCAGCGGAAGGGAGTAGTCCATCCTTCCCCGTACTCACTCAAAGTAGGTTGGCCGCGCGATCAGGCTTCCTGTGCGCCAGCTGTTGAGAAAAAGCATGTACATGTAGGGCAGCAAGAAGCGTCGCAGCGCCGTGGCCTTGGACGCCATCTCCACTAGGTGCCGCTGAATAACGCTTTGTGCCTGCGAAGAGACAGGGAGAAAGAAAAAAAAGTGACGAGTTCACCTAAGCACCCCTTAAGACACAGTGGAGGCGAAATCATTATTATCAAATTTCCGAACGTACAATCTGCAAATTGACTGAACGTATGATTAGCAACCGGATGCAATACCACGTCGTAAATACTTCTTGCTTTCACCCTGCACAAAGGGGACTTTGACCCAAGCTCTGCATGAAGATTACTTTTGCTTCTTCGACGTGTGCTAAAGGTTTCGCAAGCATTGTCCAGACTACTTGTTAGTGCTGGACATGCACAATGCCTTTGATAGAGTAAGTCGAGAAGGCATTTTACATGAACTAGTGCTTGCCTTTCGCAGCCAGAAAACACACAGCTGGATTAGGAGTTTCCTCCAACACAGGCCGATGCGCCTTACAATTACAAAGGCTGTGTTCCCCCTAAACAAGCTATTTGGATAGAGGAGCCCCCCAAGGATCTATTGTCGGACCTCTCCTCTTCAATCTCCCTATGCATGAGTCGCCAGAACACTTCAAGAAGACACATCCCTCGTTTCGCTATATACGCCGACGACATAGTGGTCTGTACGGCATCTGCTGAATATTTCCACCACATGATCGTGCAAGTGGAGCTTCAAGCGGCTGTCCTCAGCCTAGAAAAATCACTTGGTGACTTCGTCTTCAACTATCTGCACAAAAGACAGAATTTATCAATGTGGATAGGCGTACCTCACCAAACCCGGCCTTCCGAATACCACTGAGGATAGGGGACACCACCATTCAGTATAATAATCGAACAATTCGTTTACTCGGAGTGCAAGTCAGTAACTGCCGTATTCCGAACACGTGAGCTCCGTTCCAAATGGCGCCCGAGATTTCACCTCATTACTCGGCTGTTAACAAGCATGGTAGACTGACGCATGCGCCTGCCTCACACTCGGCCGAGCACTAAGCCTCGGTAGACTGACGTACGGCTTCCCCGCGTATGAATTTCGTGCTCGTCACGTCCAGGATCTCGATGTACTGTTCAAGTGTCTCTTGTTCGCACTGGTCACAGGACTTCCTCACCTACTCCCGAATAACTGTTTTGGAAGCAAGCCCTGCCTCTACCTTCACTCAGTAACTTCACCGGAGAAGCTCAAGCATGGGACCTATATAGAATAACTTATTCATCAGGGCTTTCTCAGATAATGAATGGCAGCCTACCATTGTCCCTGAAGAATAAAGTGTATGACAGCTGCATCTTACCGGTCTTCACCTGCGGGGCAGAAACTGGGGCTCACTAAGAGGGTTCAACTTGAATTGAGGACGACTCAGCGAGCAATGGAACGGAAGAGGATAGGTGTAACATTAAGGAACAAGAAGAGAGCAGAGTGGGTCAGGGAACAAACGCGTGTTAAGGACATATTAGTAGAAACTAAGAAGAAATGGACGTGGGCAGGGCATGTAATGCGAAGGCAAGATACGCGTTTGTCATTAAGGGTAACAGAGGGATTTCTAGAGAAGGCAAGCGTGGCAGGGGGCGGCAGAAAGTTAGATGAACAGATGAGATCAAGAGGTTTGCGGGGATAAATTGGTCGTAGTTAGCACAGGACCGGGATAATTGGAGAATAATGGGAGTGGCTTTTACCCTGCAGTGGGCGTAGATAGGCTGGTGGTGGTGATGATTCATCAGGGCTGTAAGCTGCAGAAATGCGACAACTCGAATCGGATCAACACTCGTTCTTCTCCGTTTCCCCTTGGAAAAAGCCAGCTGTTGGAATTAAATGCAAGCGGCCGATTCCCAGCATTCGCCTCGGGGGCCTGTGAGCGGCCTCTGAGCAAACTGAGTGCAGAACACTTGCTAGACAAAGTCGACATCTTCACGGACGCCGCCGTAATGGGTAGCGAGGCCGGTGTAACAAGGAACTGCCCCGACCTTCCGTTTCTCAACTGATCAAATCGCATGCTAAATGATTTTGAGTTAGTGGAAAAAGCGGAATTGCATCGTATTCTGGGCGCCTTGCAAGGACTGCAGCAGGAGGAATCCAAGCTAAAATGCTCCTGGTGCCACGCGCTTTCAGATCATCACTGACTCCCACGATGGCCCTTCAAGAACTGAATACGTCCCCATTCACAATGGCGTTGTAATCCGACTTATTTCCCTAATTAAAAAAAGCACTGAAACACTACGGGGAAATCGTTTAAAAATTAGACTGGCTTGGACACGTGCCCATTTCACCAGTGTTGCTCGGAATTAGGAGGCACATGGCGCTGCCCGGAAGAGCCTTCAGTCTCCTTAACCTTCGAATGACCCGCACTCGCACGAAACGCAACCATCCTATACCTGGAACCAACAGCGTCGCCAACTCCATACCCCGAGCCGTAGACAACTCCACGACGCGTCTTCGCCTGGCTTCTTAAAGCGAACTGTCCAGATCAATTGAAAATTTCGCAAACAAAGCACATGCGAACGCAGCCTACCTCTCAGACGTCCTTAGAAAATGACACTTTCTAATCGTCACCGGGCCGACCTTCTGCCCGTTGTGTGACACGGCCACCATTCCAAATCTGTGCCACATTATCTTGTGATGCTTCGCCTTCTCAAAAGGACGTGATGCCCTAATGAAGAATTTGACACCACCATCTTCAGAGTAAGCGGAAGGGTCAGAGCAAATGGCACCCTTCCGCTCTTGAGTGTGGAGAACTACGCGATTGCGAGTGGCCTGTTCAAGGCAGTGTGATGTGCGCCCCGACTGTGGGTCCGGACGCAGATATGAGACGAGAGCTGAAACTGAATTGAAAGTTGGACAGCGATTTAAGCTGCATGAACTTTTGTTTTTGTTCTCCTTGACCGAATCCCCAAACAAGGCTTAAAGCCTCCTTCTCAATAAAGCCCTTGATTCATTTATTCATTCCAACTCTCCCCTTTCCCAGTTGGGGCACAGGCCATTCGTTTTACTGCGAAGCTATTCAGCGTCCGCTACTGTGGCTTGGCGGCTTCGTCGGCCCCGTAACCGAGCTAATATAGAAAAAAATCGAATACAGAAGGGAAACGGAGGAGGAAAGTGTCGAAAAAGTGTGACGGAGAGAGCGGCATGCCGAGACGCTGCCACAGAGTCCCAGCACGCGCTACGTGATGCCCGTACGTAATACGTCCTTCGGCGTCCTCTTCTTTGCTCCTTTCTCTTTCAGAAAAGCTACTTTCGCTCTCTCTCTCCTCACAGTTTCGGGGGTAATCCGAACCACGAGACATTTGCCATGGGGGATCAAACACTATTTACAGCAACATGCTCAGCGGTGGTGACGCGCTGCGAGGTAACGGCAGGGTAGCGCACGCTGCCGTGCGTTCGCTGATCGCGCGATTGCTTCCCAACACGCAGCAGCTATGCGCAGTGGCTAAAGACCAGTAGTTTGCGCTGCGCAAAAATTTCGTATGAGGGGTTGTCGGAATCGTCCGAATTTTTTTTCTAACCATCTAACCAAGTTCATCGAAAAAAGTCTTCCCCCATTTGCACTGCTTTCGCGCTGTCTGTCAGGACAGCGCACGTCGCATCCTTCATATTGCGCTCTTGTTGAGCTTAGAACAGCTCGAGGCCACATCTTTTGTTTTAGCATTTGCGTTCATCTGGCATTTTTTAAGACACCGCGTTGAAAGTGTTCTTTCATTCATTATCATAAGAACGTAGCCCACGCGTATTCTCAATTCAAAGAACGCCTGTACTCACGGTAGCACATGATAGCATGTTGTGTGCCGCCTAAACGCTGTTTTAGGGGCACTCACTCACTCACTCACTCACTCACTCACTCACTCACTCACTCACTCACTCACTCACTCACTCACTCACTCACTCACTCACTCACTCACTCACTCACTCACTCACTCACTCACTCACTCACTCACTCACTCACTCACTCACTCACTCACCACTCACTCACTCACTCACTCACGTCACTCCCACTCACTCACTCTCACTCCTCACTCACTCACTCACTCACTCACTCACTCACTCACTGATTTGAAATCGTTCGAATTTTACTTGCCGAAGCTACGCCTGGGCTACAAGTCTTGCCGCAGTGGAGGGGCTCCGGATTAATTTTGGCCACGTGGGGATCTTTCAAGTGCGCCGAAATCTAGACGCACAAACGTTTACCTTTCTCGCCTCCATCTGAAAAACTGCCGCCACGGCCGGTATCGAACCCGGATCCCAGCTCTCAACACCACAACGCCTTAGCCACTGAGCCACCGCGGCGGGAAGCTTCGGTTCCCGTGGAGAGACAAAGTTTGGGTCCGCTTAGGTTAAACGGCACGCGTGTACCTCAAGGCTTTTTTAAGGCTAGACTAATTCCGCTAGCGCAATTTTCACCAGCGCCGAAGACGCGGCTCACCTGCGCCAGTTCCTGGTGAACGGGAAAGAGGGCGGAGAGGGAGAACCAACTCAGGCAGAACTCGACTTCCGACATGCTTCGTACTTCGGTCAGGTTGCACGCCGCCGCCCCATAGAGAGGCACCCCCAACATGTTGTGCGTCAACATATCTGCAGGAGGGAAGGAAATGCAGCGAGGCTCAGGTCTTACATAGGTGTCGCAATAGGGGTAAACACCATTATAACCATAATCATCATAACCATAACCATCGCAACCGGCATAGTAATCATCATCGTCGTCGCGATGATCAACATCGCCGTCATCATCGCCTTCGTCACCAGTACAACTATCCCCATTACTACCATTGACATTGTCAGTTTTTTTGCGTTCTCGTAAGAGTCATAAAATAATCACGGTGATGATGGTTATAAAGATGGCGTGGAAGAAGTTTGCAGACAGATATATTCGAACTAGCCAGGATAAGAGAGGTCCTGGAAGATTATTGTAGAGGTCTTCCATTTCCAGAAGAATTTAGCAGGATGGTGGTGATGGTGATAGTGGTGGCGGCAATGGCAAGGTTGGAAGTTTACGGTAGAGGCATTCGCCATTAGTCATTATCAAGATGATGGTTATGATGATGACTACGTGGCACCTAGAAGGCTGAAGATCACTGGAAATGCCTTCGTTGTTCAATGGACATTAGCATGATATGGATAATGACGGCGATGACGATGCTTATGATAACAGAACAAGGCTGCCTTCCGGTCGGCTTTTCTGCGAGCATCACTCTCCTTACCTGCCAGGGTGTCCTGTAGCTCTGACCAGTTTCTCGGAGCTTGCGGTCTCCAGTACCCGCTGAATCTCCCTTGGCCTGGATACGTACGGTCGGTCAGAAGCTTGGAGCGCTCGTGAGATATCTTCAGGTCGTACCTGTTACAGAGAGAAGTTCGTTTAGTACCATGAAGCGCTAAATCACCTTCGCAATCATTAGACTACTAAGGTCCACTGCAGGACGAAGGCCTCTCCCATCGTCCTCCAACAACTCACGTCCTGCTTCGCTCAAGTCCAGAGTTTACCCTGAATTCCTTTATTTCATCTCTCCATTGGGCTAATGGCCTTCCCCTTCTTTCAGACCCATCTCTTGGTATCCACTCTGTAACCCTAATTGTCCACCCATTGTCGGTTCGTCCCATTACATGGCCAGCGCAAGTCCATTTCTTTTTCAGTATTTGAACTGTGATATCTTCTACTCTAGTTTGTTCTCTTATCTACGTAGCTCGTTTCTTGTCCCTGAGTGTTACTCCCAACATAAGTTGTTTTACTCCTAACATTAGTTGTTCCATGGCCCGTTAGGAAGACCTAATTTTGCTTTCTAGTTGTTTAGTAAAACGCCAAGTTTCAGCTTCGTATGTCACCACCGGCAGTATGCACTGGTTGTAGATTTTTCTTTTGAGTGACAGAGGCAGCTTACTTTGTATTATTTGGGATCGCTTGCCGAATGTTCCCAGCCCATATCTATTCTGCGCCGGATTTCTCTCTCGTGGTTGGTGTCAGCACTAACCATCGTGTCCGAGGTAGTTATATTCCTTTACTTCTTCTTGCGTTTCGTTTCCTAAGCTAAAGAGGACGCTTTTGGCATGCTTATTCTTCATCACTTTAGATTTATTCATAATTATTTCTGGCCCCACGGCCGTGCTTTCCGATTGTAGTAACTCAAGCATTGTTTGCAGATCATGTGCAGTCTCACTCAGCAAGACTATGTCGTCCGCAAACCTTAAAGGAGCCATGAAGACAAAATACAAGTTCGGTTTATTAGGAAGACTGCTTAGTCCCGATCACAATGGATACCAATATCATCGCACTCTGGAACAAAATAACGGAGATATTAAAGAAACGTGTGTGATTCCAGTCGCGGACCCCCCGAGCCAATTTCCGCCAAACTTTTCTATGACGTCACGGAACCTTGTTTGTGCGATTGGCGGCCGCCTAACTGCCCTGTCGCGACGACACACGACTGGACGTCTGTAATGGGGCCTCTAGTTTCATTTGACCGCATCACTTGAACGCTAACGTGCAGTTAACGCACTGAAAATTATGTGTTATTGTTGGCCCGTATGACGTCATTCTTGCTCATAACACGTCACTGTGGCGCAAAATTTGAAAGTTTTAAATACATCTTGGCTTGTTTTCGTTAAAAAACATCTTTTGTGGCTGTAATGGAACTGAGTGAGATACTGAATCCTAGTTCTTTCAAATTAAACGAAGTTGTATTTTCTCTTAATGGCTCCTTTAAATAGCTCAAGTATTTCCCCCTTTTGTCCTTAATGCGGTGTTCTACCAGTAAAGCTTTCTAAACACCCCCTCCAGACATGCAGTGAATAGTGTTGGTGAGATGGTACCTCCCTGTATTACTCCCTTTCGATTCGGGAATTTATCGCTTCGCTTGTGGAGGGGTATGCGGCCTATATGTCTTCTAGTTCCAAGTCTTCCTTGTGTCTCTTCTATTCCCTGGTCTTTTAATGCTTCTAGTACGGCTACAGTCATTACAGAATCAAACGGTTTCTCATTACCTCTGAATACGATGTAAATGGTTTTAGTATACTCTGCGGATTTTCAGTCATTTGATTGACGACATGGATTTTATCAGGGTTGAGTACCCTTTCCTAAACCCAGCCTGCTCTCTGGGTTGTTGGAAGTCCAGGCTCTCACCTATGCCGGTAACTATAACTTCGGTATACAGCTTGTAAGCAACTGAGAGTGTGCTAATGGGTCTGTAATTCTTGAGGTTCTTGGTATCTGCCTTCTGATGAATTAGAATAATGTTGGCGTTTTTCCAGGCGATGGGAACGTTTTGATAGTAAAGCAAGCTCTTCGAGTAAAATATCTCCTACCTCCTTCGAAAGATCCACGGTTATGCCGTCGTCACCTGCCGCTTTTCCTATTTTCATGCCTTAATTTTGAGAGCCACTCCAACTTCCTCTTTAGTTACTAGTGGAAAGCTTGTACTCTCAGTAGTTTGCCCTGGTGTAACGTTGCTAGCAAAAAGCCTGGTGTAGGTTTGTTCTGATACCTTTATTATCTTGTCCAAGTTGTGCGTAATGTTACCCTGCTCCTCTCTGAGTGCGTAGATCCTGTCTCTTCTCTCTCTTAGTCGCTTTCTCTTAGTCACTTTCTCTTCTCAGTCGCTCTTCTCTTAGTCTCGTCTCTCTCTCTCTCTTAGTCGCTTTCAAGCTTTCCCATATTTACAGCATTTCCTCGAAAACTGTCATGTTAGATGCACGAAGGTCGTTCGTCTTACTTCTGTTAATCAGTTTTGACGGTTTGGCTAATTCAGGCTGATGTGCCGTACTTTACACTTTCATTTTCTAACGTTTGGCAATTAGTTCCATCGTGTCTTAGTTTTTCAGTTCGTACCCCCCATTTTGTTCCTGCCAAAGCTGCTGCTGATTCTCTGATGGCCGTTGTTAGCTTGTCATTTAGGCTGTAGACACTGGCCTCGTTTTGCTCGTTTAGAAGAGCGAATTTGTTTTCAAGAGTCAGTTTAAACACCTGCTATCTGCCTATGAATGACTCCTTGCGGGGTTCATAGTTTTCACGAGTTTCCTTCTTTCTATGTCGGGATTCAACCTCACCTTACATCTAACCATCCTATGATCGCTGTTGTCAATGTGACCTAGCACGTCTATGTCTCGCACAATATCTGGGTTGTCACTTAAATTGAAGCCAATTTCGTTTTTCGTTGTACCATAGGGACTTTCCGTGTTCGTTTTTTGTTCTTTCGTTTGTAGAAGAATGTGTTAACTCATCAACCTCAGGTTATTTCTCTCTGCAAATCCCAGCCAGTGTACTTCTTCAACTGTGGCGATTGTGTATATCGAAGGTTCCCACTGACATTTCTCTCATTTGCTTCTTACCGATCTTGGAGTTAAAGTCTCCCATCAGAATCGTGAACTTGTTGCCTTCTTCATTGCTGATTCGGAGTCCTCGTAGAAGCTGTTTACGGCTTCATCATCATAGCTGGTTGTTCGCGCATAGGCCTGTGGTATCTTTAACCTGCATCACTTGTTCAGTATGATGACAACAGCCGCGACTGTCTCCGTAATGCTGAAAAACTCCTCCACGTTCCGCGATATTTCTCTGTAAATTACCCCCCCCCCCCCCTCCGCGTGTTCTTCTCTTGGGGTCCACTGTAGCACAGCATACGCCCGCTGGTGAGCTCCATGAAGAAGAACCAAGAATTGGGCGAGTTGGTACTGATTCAGGCTGACTTACAGTTGCACAGACGAAACACAGAGGCAAAGAAGGTCAGCGCTCATCGCGTCGCCTTCCTTGCCTTTGTCTGTGCGCGCTATTAGTCAGAATGAAGCTCCCTGAATCCTTCTCCTCTCCTTCTAACTTCGCTTAACTTTAACATAAGCGTTCTCACAAAGTAAACCTTTACACTCGATGCCAAGACGCGCTACACTTAATAAAGTTTGATTAAATTACCGTTAAAGTAGAGCAATGTCCCGAAGTTCTGATTATGATCGTCAAACTTCGGTTGTTTAATGAGCTTGAGCTACACAGGGACTATGAAGCGCGCCGTAGTGCAGGGCTCCGGACTAATCTTGCTCACCCGGGCATCTTTAACGTGTGCCGAAATCTCGAACACGCCAGTGTTTTCGCTTTTCACCTCCTCTGAAAAAGCCATCTCCGCGGCCGTAATCGAACCCGCCCCCTAGGGTTCAGCAGCACAACGCTTTAGCGACTGAGCCCGTGCGATAGAAGGACATGGTTTTTTAAACTTTGGAATCTGGGTTGGTGATGTACAGTGGTACATTCCCTTGGTTCGGTTGGCTGTGCTCCCACGAGGCCTACTTCCACACGGTCACTACCCAAGCTAGTGCGGTGCTATGAAGCGTGCAGCAACGGTGACCGTGCCCAATGCAATATATATGATTTTAATGAACATTATATTCTTTAATTCTATCTCTAAACTATGACTCTTCGTGTTGGTTTAGTTTAAAGGGACCCTGCAACACTTTCGATAAAAGTACTCTTTCCTTCGCGTCTGAAAGCACTGTGAAAGATACAGTTATCGCCAGAACGGAACGGCACTGCATGATTTGCTCGTCGCATGCCAGATACTCGTTGCGTTTCTGCTTTCTTTCGGTGGCTTTATTTTTAAAGTTGCTATCGAAAAGCGTTCTTTTCTGCAACTAAAAGAAAACCGGCCAACAGCCGCTACATGGCCTCTGTGACGTAATCCGGCCCGTCGAAGAACGTCAAGACAGGGAAAGAGAGAAAAATCTTTCGAGCCAGTTTCCAAGTTATCTGATGAGCATATAGCAGAAATGTTTGGCTTAGGTACTTTGCGACCCCCTAATCTAAGTGCTGGGTGTGTTGGGTGACTACGTTGTGCAAGAATTTAAGATTTCAAAAGAAGTTTGAAAAAAGTGTTTCAGGGCCCCTTTAAAACCTACAAAAAGGAGTTGAAGTTTGTTGTTTTAAGCTTTTAGCTTAGTAATGTAGTATTTTCTTTATCTCTACCCTCAGGGAAGAAGTCCCGCCCAGGCAGCTTTTCCCCTAGCGGACACTTCTTCCTAGCTGGAAAATAAAAGACAAATTGCTGTATATACAGCCGAAGATCTGGGAACGACCGCCTCCTGGTGGAGCTTAAATTACTTCATTATAAACATCAATGCCTATTTTAGTGATGCAATCAATGAACAGAATGTGAAGTTGGAGCATGATATCACGCTGCGCACGGACACTGCCACCGCATGCTTTCGTAGCCTTTCACTGTCCTGCAACCATCTCATGAAACGGAGCATAGGTGGAGAAAACAGTGTAGGAGAACGGCTACCTGAGCGTCATCTCGGCGAGCAGGTACGGGTACGCGTTCCTCAGGTTGCCGAACGTGGACAGATTCATCCGCGCGGTGCCGCAGATGTCGGTCGGCTCGCCATTCACCGCGGCATTCGGACACTGGGGCGTGGCGGGCCCTCGGTGACGGCAGCGGGGTGCCTCCAAAAGCTGCGTGAAAAAGTGCGGCATGTCTTTCGTTCTTGAGGATGAAAAAGGAAACAAAATTAGCAGTGGCTTAGCTCGGCTATGCCAGGATATACGTAGCGTGAGCTAGGGTTCAGCTGGTTATTCTTAGGTTTTCTGGTTGTCTAGGTTTAGCTTGATTATCATGCTTACTGCTGCTAAATTGATTTCAATTCAATCCAATTCAATTCAATCTCATCCAATCCAGCCATAGCGGCGGAGGCTCCAGTGCGCCAGCTGTGCGCCGTTACACGTCACTGCCTCGCGCATGCGCAGCACGGCTCTCCAGGAGCCACGCGAAACTGCTCAACCTCGGCCAGTGTAGTTCACGCTACAAAAGTAACGCGAGTTCAACGCATGGTAAATCCACTGAAATAACGGAGCTGATTTCGGCACGTTGGTGGCCACCTCTTGCAGAGGCGGGAGTCGCACAAGACGGCACTCGCCGCGGTATGCATACGCGGCGGCAAAATTAGCCGGGGCCCGCGAGCGCGCGGCAACATGCACTACACCGCCACATGACGTACGTTGCACTGGTATGGAGACATTGATGTGCGCACGCGCGTCCAACTCAGCTCGCTGCCCTATATTTTCATTGGTGTCAAGCGGCAAAGCTTATCAGATTCCTAGATTATCTATTCCTAGTTATTTATTTATGTATTCCTAGCATATCAGATTCCAAGTTTAGAATTCATTGCGGAGGCGGTTGTACCAAGATATGCGAGCACGATATAACGCTGTGCTTCTGTTGTCAGTAATTACGTTGAACGTCGCTCGGTTTTAAAATTGCCGATGTTCTTTAGAAATTAGTACAATATTCCACCTGCCCAGGGTTAGCTTGTATATGAAGAAGAGGGCATGGACGTCGGTATTTTATGCCACCTTGGGTGCCAAGCACGCGCCACAATATATCTTTAAATGACCAAACTGACCCCCTGAAAGTTAGGGCCCGGGGCTGCAGCCACATAGCCCCACGGAGTCCAGCGTTACTTCGGCCACTAAAAAGTTAATTATTCAGTTTTAGTTAATTAGGCCACCTACATAAATAGTTATCACCTCAATGTGTGTCCCCCTTGGTGCATAACCTCACTGTAACGGTGGTCTTCACGTACATCTAAGCGCCTAATTAAAAAAAAAATCTGTCGAGTTATCTTTGATCACCCCGTATTACGCCTCTAAGCCTTTTAGATAACTTCGAAATGCGATTAGAGGATGTTTCTCTTTTCCTTAGTGTAGGTATTGTCAGCAAGTACAAGAAGTCACTCAATCCATGTCTCATCTATTAGCCAGTATCCCTTCAGCTGCAGCAATCATTTCTTTGGATAGCCATCTAATACCAAACCGCAACGAAAGTAAATCAAAGCTAGAAGACGTATTTGCAGCGCAGAGAAGAGACAAACACCGCAATGCTACTCTGTCCTGGCGATAACTCTGGCTTTCCAAGCGATTGCGAGCACGAGAGAGAGAGTGAAACCGTTTATCGGCAGTGTTGTCGGCACCTTTACGACAGACCCTTGGGGTAGCTTCACTGTCGCACTCGGCAGAGTAGATGAAGACGGATTAGGGATCCAGAACGGGCAACAGCAATTAAATCCAGCCCATCTTTCTTTTTCATATAATGGGTGACATGGCCAGTTATCTAGAGACGCAGATTTAGGCAGCGTTTTTTGAACCATGTTAAAGGGACCCTGAAACACTTTCGATAAACGATTTCACTTTTCCTTCGCGCCTGGAAGCACTGCGAAAGCTACAGTTATCGCCAGCACGGAGCGGCACTGCGTGATTTGCTCGTCGCACCAGATACGCCTTCCGTTTCTGCTTTGTTTTGTGGCTTATTTTTAAAATTGCTGTCGAAAAGCGTCCATCGCTGCAACTGAAGGAAAACAGGCCAACAGCCGCTACATCGCCTCTGTGACGTAATTCAGGCCGTCGAAAACGTCAAGACCGGGAAAGAGGGAAAAACCTTTTGAACGAGTTTACAAGTTATCTGATGGGCATAGAGCAGTAATTTTTGGCTGAGGTACTTTGCGACCCCCTAATCTAAGTACTGGGTGTGTTGGGTGACTACGTTCTGCAAGCATTTAGAATTTCAAAAAAAGTTGAAAAACTGTTGCAGGGTCCCTTTAACCTATGTTACCCAGCAACGATATACCGTGTTTTTACAATTATAACGCGAACCCCCCCTTTTTTGCTTTTACAATCGTCCTCAAAGCAGAAAGTGGCTTCAAAGCGGCAAGCCGCATTTCCATGTACACGAACGCCTCCAAAAATACAAATAGATGTAATCAGAAGAAAGCATTAAAGAATATTTTTGGAGTAAACTTTCCTGCCAGCCAGAATCAGGGGCGCGTTAGGATCGTGCAAGTACGGTGTTTACTAGTCTGATCGGTGACACCAGCGGTTAGCTTTATTCCAGTCGCGAAATTGCACTCGAGACATGTCACAATAATATTAAATTTACTGCTAGTCAAATTCTAACCTAGCCTGTGTTATGACTAATCAGCTTGTGGTTATGTTACAGGTGCAATGTTAAAAGCTAAGCTCAAAGAGAGCCTTTGTAGGGTTGCGCAGTGGAGGCGCAGCGTATGTTACCCACCGTGTGAGCACATTTGTCGGGAGTGGTCGTTAGTCGAATTGATTATATAGACTAGTTTGTGTTATATGACTAGGGTTGTTCGTTTTCGGGTTTATATATATTTTTTTAAAATACGGTGTAAAAATCAGGTGCTATTTTTCAAACTGATAATCACCCAGAAATCGTTTTTTTATAAAAGCATTCCGAAATTCGGGTTTTTCGGCAGATTCACGACGTAAGGCACTCAGTTTATTTTATCAGTGTGTATCACGAGCTTCCTAACTCCAACGCGTTAAAATTGGTGCTTGTTTTAAGTTGGTAATAGAGATGTGAGGGTTTTCTAGCAAATTTTCTTCGAAATTTAGAGGTTGTTTGGAAATGGATCAGTAATGACGGTCAGTAAATAGCATTGATAACTTCGAAGGAATAAAATATTTTATTTACAAAACCTGGTCACCGATTTTTTAGACATCCGTCTTTACATACATTATCATCTGCATGCGCAACATGCTGGTCTCCATTCGAGACCTCTCCGATCGTTGAACGTATCTCAGCCGGCAGAAATTCTATCGACATCACAGCTTCCATTGCCAGGCACTGTGGTAAGGTGTAGTGAAAGTGTGTGTGGTCAACCCCTCGGCTGGGCAGACGGCTGCACCAGGCTGGCCGAAGACTAGGAAGGGGAGGAAGAGAGAGTAGCGCTCCTACAACCCCCCCTCTGCCCACATTCCTCGCTGCGTGGATCTGAGGCGGGAAATCTCTAGCTGTGTGACGCAACCTGACGCAACTGGACACCGCGTGCGCATCGAGGAGTAGGCACGATGAGCACCACCTCATCAGCAGTCTCGGTTGGTTTCCGACACTAGAGACATCCGCGCCTGGACTGTGGTTTGGCGAGACGCCTTGAGGACTTTCTCCGTAGGCTTCTATTGTATATAACTGTGCGCGTGTGCCTGTGAGGTCCCTGTAAATATTCACAAGTCTTTCGTTTCGTTTTTTTTGCGTGGTTAGAATTACAAGTGATGGTGACCTACGACGGAACGAGTCGTTAGGTCTGGTGCGAGGTGCTAGTTGGGCCTCTGATCCTTACAAAAGTTGCCAGCCCGCCAGGATTCAACTAGCATATTGACCAACAGAACGTAAATACCATACAGAAAGGCCTCACTGTGGACATCGAAAAGCTTAACAGCACTAGGCGTCCAGCACGGTTTATCTGGGCGTTAGCTGCGCGAGTGGGTCAAGAAAGAACGCGCCGATCAGCACCCGGAACGATTCGCTCAACGGCAAGCAAGTCGCGAGGAGGACGATAGGCAGAAGGCCGCGGACGAAAGGCGCAAAGAGCTTCTATTGCTTGAGCCCGGACTTTGGGGAACGCCGTCAAATGTAGGGTCCCAAGGGAACCTCAGCCACGAGAACGGCGTTGGACCGATCGGCACGCCACCCCCTGGGGTCATGGTCAAACCTCAGAAGCTTCTACCCATCTTTGACGAGCACCGAAATGACTTGCATGCATATCTACAGCGCTTTGTCCACAGGAGAAGTGGGCCACAGCCATCAGCATGTGCCTCTCTGGGGAAGCTTTGACCGTGATAGGCCGTATGACAGCTGAACAATCTCTGGATTGCCGAACGGTCAAGAAGGCTCTGTTGCAGCCCTTTAACTTACTGCCCAAGGCTACCAAGAGAAATTCAGGAAAGCGCGAGCCATGGATGGCGAGACTGGACGACAGCTTGCTGACCGACTCTCAGGATACTTTGCCAATTGAATCGAGACGGCGCGCGTCGTCCGAAAAAACATTAGCAGTGGCTTAGCTCGGCTATGCCAGGATATGCGTAGCGTGGGTTCAGCTGGTTATTCTTAGCTTTGCTGGTTGTCTAGGATTAGCTTGATTATCATGCTTACGGCTGCTTCAATGACGCACACACGGCGTACGCATTATGTGACATGTATATTTATGAAGCGGCTCCGGCGCAGCGTCACCAATCTCCCCAGAGCTAAGCTGGTTCCACAGGCACACGCCGGCGTTGCTGCGACGCACGAGCCATCGGTTCCCCACCCGGCCACCCCTCGTCGCATGATCACCAAGTGGACCGGGCTGTCACGTGCAGAATGGAGGTCGGCGAAGACGCTGGGCGCGTGGGGTGTGTGAGAGACGCCGGGCAGCGAGCAACGTTATTTGCGCCGTGTGAGATCACTGCTCCTCGCGCATGCGCAGCACGGCTCTACAGAAGCCACGCGAAACTGCTCAACCTCGGCCAGTGAAGCTCACGCTACAAAACATTCGAAGGACTCAGGGACCTTGTCTCCGAGCAGTTTCTCAGTGTTGCAACGCCAAGCTCATTGTATTCCTGAAGGGGCGGGGCAGCAAGACGCTGCGTTCTCTGGCTGGCCACGCAGACCGCTACCAGGAGGCCCGAAACACCACGAACCTTGGGAATAACAGTGAAGAAGAGACACCCAGAGACGCAAGTCACGCCCAAAAGAAGCCGCTAAAACGCTACTTATGCGACCGCATCGGCCACACGGTCCCTGACTGTCACGTCTCTCCAGGAAGCCCACAGAAAGGCAAGAATACAACAGGCGTTATCAATCACATTCTCCTCGCTCAGATCCCACGGCCGCGAGGCTCGTCGAGCCACTACGGGGCTGCAGGAAGCGCTCCTCAGGGGACGGTAGACAGAGGGTACGCCGGGCACTCTCGCCGGCCCGGAGCGGGAACCACTGCAACGATCGAGCAGCTTCATTCCGACCGTCTCCTCCTTCGAGCGCCTCCGTCTTCTCTTCCTCCTCTTCCTCGTCATCGGCCAGCCTGATGCATCCGTCTGCCCAGCCGAGGGGTTGACAGCACGCACTTTCACTACACCTTACCACAGGCACAACGATGTCACTACAGCATTTGCTAAGCTGGGTTGCATGCGGTAGTGTAATCCCAATACGCAATGAGTTGGAAATCTGTGTTTGTGGGGACTGCTACCAGAAAGTACTGGTCGAAAATGGCGGACCGTCAGCGCAAGATTGTGCAGATCGCCACTTTGAAAAGGTCCATTCGGGGAGAGATCGGGTTTAACCCAATTCTCCTTAAACATGTTCGGGGTGTAAAAATCAGGTAAAATCGTGCTTTACCCTAAAACGAACAACCCTAGATATGACTAATGTTTAATTTTCACGAACTTCACTCTACCTTAAGACATCCAATCAGGTGAAGCGAACGAAGGCGCACGGGCAAATAAATTACAGTCAAAGGGAGGAAAGCTCGCAGCTTTCCTCCATTTGACAGTCGAATAGCCGAATGATTTGCAAAGTCAAGTGACTACAGCAGAAAAGGCAGCCATCGCCTTGGATCTTCCTCAACCACACGTTTGGCTGGTAGTTACCGATTCCCAACACGCCTACCGGAATAACCAGTCGGGATGGGTGTCCCCGAGCTGCACTGCGTATGTTAAAAAACTACTCCTCAGCCCGTTCCATCGAGCTGATCTGGACGCCCGCTCACGCTTCCACTAAGGGCAACAAGTAAGCAACGAACAATTCTAATAAAAGTATTTCCTCCTCTGCCTGTCCCTAGCAGCAGCAGCATGGGTCACATAGCGGCAGCTAAGGGCTGTTTAAAATTTGTTTTAACGAAGATAGTCTTTCCTGGGCTATTTAAACGTACAAATTTTGTCTGTATGTCTGTTTGCCTGTCTGCGACTCGATTCAGCCACCCGGCCAAAGTGAAACGAATGCTGCGCAATAGTCATATACTCATAGCCAAATCTAAACGTCCAAGCCCGGTGTCAGTGTTCATACTTGTCATCCTTGTTGAACAAGAACAAGACATTACGCAAATATAAGGCAGCAAATCAATACGTGTGATATTTGCAGTGTTTCTTTATTAAAACTTCGTGGATGCTTGGTTTTTGCGATAGCAAATGGAATACTACATCAATGGCAGAAAACCGTCGCCTGCTGTTGCCAGCTCTACCTCCTGGCGGCATTTAAGAAACCAAACGGCAATAGCAACGAAAGGTTCCACTAGATGGGAACCATGTTCCGCTTGGAACGCTAGTGGAGTAGGGCAACGTGGTTCTATAAAATTGTAGTAGGGTGCCTCAATTCACGCGCGTCTCCGCCGTACGGCGGAGCTGGCGTCGAGGCACTAGACTTGGAGCAATGGAACGGGGTAAATTTAAACTGACTTGAGCAAACTTCTAGTGTGTTATCTTGGGAGGAACGAGATTGGAGAGGAACATCATGGGAGGTGAGCGGGAAATAGAAGGAAGGCATTTACTTGGCAGGGGCGCCAGTCGACTATCGTCTTGCGTCGACATTTGCAACAGAAGGAGCAGATGCGCGGCGAATTTTTTCGTTCAGTTAGGCGCGACCGGGAGCAGTTGGTTGGATCCGATGGGTTTGTACCAGCCAAACACAGTTATTTGTGCTGGTAGAGTCGGCAGTGGCTGACGGCGTCTTTTTCTTCGTTTAGTTTTTGATGAGTTTCGCACCTCTCGGGACAGCGCGAGGTAGAGTATTTCTTTGTTATTTTGCGTTTTTATATCGCTTTTACCTTCCACTCTCTTGGACGTTGTTCTTTATTTACGTACAAATCTAATACAACGGGAATTTTGAATAAAAAGAACACTGTCGCCTTAACCTATGTACTCATGTTCTCCAGCAAATTTGCCAAATGAATTGCTTCGCGCCAAGCAATGTCGACACGTATGAGCCGTGAAAACAGCGTAGTAGTTTGTAAAGGCCTTGCCTTTAAGTACTTCGTGTCGACGCTGCTGGCTAAGACAGAAATTCTTATTGCAACGGAATCTGACACCGGCTTCAAAGGAAAGGCGATCGCAATAAAATCGATGCTCAGAAATAAAACAAGCCTCCTGGAGTTTGCGAAGATGGTGTTCGCGTAAAAAAATTGTGATTCCAAATAAATTGGGCACACAGCAAGGCCAAGGTAGAGCCTCAGGGAGTCACTTACCAAGAAGTCGTAGGAGCTGTTGACGATCGTGGAAACATTAGAGTAGTCCAACATCCATACCCAATGATGCTCTGCCATGGGATGCGTGAAGTCTATGAAGTACACCTCTTTCTTTTTCTCGTCCTGCAAAAGTATACGGAACATGTATAGAACAGACAAGACTAGAGTCTTGCGAGGGCAACGTGAATGCTCGGCCTGCTCACAAGTGTTGTAGTCTGACGTTTCAAACTTCCAAGCTTTCTATAGTGACGTCACCGCATCACGTGGTTTTCATTTTTCAAGCCGCCGCTATGAAAAGGACAGGCACTCGCACTACCGTATTTTTTTTATTTCTTGGCAAAACCAAGGGGAGGCTGAGACTAAAGGCGAACGTGGCCTTAAAGAGGCCTCAGCCACCCGGTTTATAGCGTACATAATAACACGTCTGTTCACAAATTTAAGCAATATAGCACAATCGTAATACAGAAATAGCCCAAGGCAAAGTCATTACTACATTTCCTTAGTATTATACAAAGCATAGGTCTAAAATTCACAGAAGGATCACAGTGTACACATAAACGCGGTAATTCGTACGCATTAACTTTCATCAGTTACACTACAATGTCACAAACACGTATTAATGTATTTTTGTTTGTAATTGTTTTTAATTTCTACCTTTAGGGGAACATATAGAGACATACTTCAAACCCTTAATTATATATCAGTATTGCAAGCGTTTTGCTTAAGCAACACTTCTTTGACCTGTTTTTTAACGTAAGTTCACTGGCGTAGAAGTTTAATTTTTCTCCCAATTTATTTAATATTTCAGTTGACTGGTACAGGAAAGATTGCTCACCATAGTTCGTTCTTACTTTTGGAGTGTGCCGTATTGTATGCCTGAGATGGTAGCCAGAAGATTTATTGTTAACTTGATTGTGGGTCTTTTGCTTATAAATGGTGTGCAGAACCTTCATGTAATAGATTTGGTCAGCTGGAAGCACTGAATATTCAGTAAATAAAGGACTTGTCCTCAAATCTGCGTAACAGCCACGATAATCTAAATATATGCGCAAAATTCTTTTTTGCAATACAATGATCCTGTTATAATTAGTTTTGGTTGTGGACCCCCACACCAAAACCCCGTAGCATAGCTTCGAATGTTAGAACATTGTATAAGTTTTGTTTCGACCATAGTGGTATCAAATGGCCGATTCTATATATGAGACCTATACTTTTAGAGAGTTCGGTGGGCAGGTGAGCAATATGCGCATTCCACGGAAGTTGTTCTTGAAATCAAACACCTAAGAACTTCTGTTCTGTGACTCGGTTTAACTTGGTTCCGTTGAATATAATCGGTATTTCTTTCTCGACATTTTTATTGTATGGCCTAAATATCATGTAAGTTGTCTTTGTAGCATTAAGTTGTAATTTATTATCTAATAACCCATTTGATAATTGTTCCAAGTAAACATTTACCATTGAGTGAAGTTCAATTATATTATCAGACGTGAAGAATACGTTAGTGTCATCCGCATACATTACAAGTTCTTGCGGACCTTCTATATTTGTGATGTCATTTACATAAACTATAAACAGTAACGTGCCTAACTTGGAGCCTTGCGGGACACCGTGTTTTAGCTCTAATATGTCCGATGCAATGGAGTTTAGTTGAACAAACTGCTTTCTTTAAGTCAAATAGCTTTTTAAAAGGATACCTGACATGCCACGTATTTCATATCTCTCCAATTTATTTAGCAAAATATTATGATTTCTCGCGTATAACCCACCCCTGCATATAATATGCATCCACACTTTCAGTCCGCCGGAAAAAAAAATCCTGGCGTATTGTCCGCACATTTGATACAGGAAAGGCTGCACTGAAGCTACTTCTCAAGCAACACATCACATACTATGTAGATAGAAAAAGTGTATATTTAGCAAGTAGAATAAATTGACTGCAAGGCGAAGGTCACAATTCACTCATTGTCACTGCTCTCGCTAAAGCTATCACTTGAGCCGCAGCCCTCACTTTTGTACACAAGGTCATCTCTGGTTCCATCCATGTTGTTTGTTTTGTTTGTTTGTTTGTTTGTTCGTTTGTTGCTTTTCTTCCTTGTCCTTGTATGTTTTGCGCAATCGCTGGCATGGAAGGCTTAGTCAGTGTTACTGCGTTGGAGCTACACGTCACAACGCAGATTGCAGTGAAGCTGCACTATAAGGAAAAACTCCGCGTATTATCCGCCCCCCTATTTTGCCACTGAAATTTTCGCATTTTTGGTGCGGCTTATACGCGCGAAGATGTGGTAAATAGCTCCGTATGACGGCCATCTCCGTCTCTCCTTATCGTCCGGCCACTCTGGGTCGGCGTAGGCGGAACAGCAACAAGCAACTTCCGACTAAGGCGTTGCGCTGCCGAGCACGATATCGCGGGTTCGATTCTCGGCCGCGGCGGCCGCTTTTCTGATGGAGGCGAAAAGCAAAAACGCCCGTGTGTTCCAGATTTGGGCGCACGTTAAAGATCCCCAGGTGGCCTAAATTAACCCGCAGCCCTCCACTACGGCGCGCCTCACCGCCTGAGTTGCGTCGGCGCGTTAAACCCTACAATCAATCAATCAACAAGCAACTTCTTAATGCCATCAGAATGGGCAATTTTCGGCCGCAATGTACGGTTATGAATTGGCCGCTATGACATTGTAGGTGCATCTCCCCCTGAGCCATTCCATCGTGTTAGGTCAGCCGCTGATCCTGAATTATCTTTGAGATATAAGTGGAAAGAGGGTAAAGGGATGTGCCCCTTAGCGCAGTGCAAGTTCGGGGGGTCACATGGATGGCTGGGGAAAGGGAAGGGGTCCTGGTGTAAAAGTTGTCGATCACATCATTCGCCGACCCCGCCCACTCGGATCTGCCAGTGATTACAGCGTTTTTTCTCGTGTAGTGAAGTACCGTTACATGCTGTCCAACCCCCAAGCAAACCGAAAGCCGAGGTGAGTAGAACTCGAAGGGCGGAGTGCCAGGTTCCGTAATGTTCCACTAAGCCTATATTTTATAAACACCGTCAACATCTCCGATCAAAATTTCAAGTATTAGGAAACAGTAAGGTTGAGGTTTGGTCTCGTTGGTTCAATATCATCGCGACTACAGCGCAGAAAAAACGCACAAAAGGAAGGAAGGGGACGTAATCTTTGTACAAGAATTTTCTTTTTCGCTAAAAAAACGTGCTGAAAATATTTACTCCAACCCATGAGTGATACGGATACATTTTTTGCTATTCCTGTCACAGACGACACAATTTCAGATAAGACAAGTAACAATCTCAGAATAAGACGACTCCTTTGCTCTTTTGGGAAAGCCGAAGACGCCGCATTGGTTTAACCATCTAGAATTCAAATTCATATATTATATGCGTGTCCGGTTAGCCGCTAGAATGAGTAACTTCTTTCTCTTGCGCGGGGTTAGCGAGGCCATTCGGATAATTTCCCCAAAACGTTCCTCCTCATTTTGTCTTATCGAATTGATAAGTAGTGGTTGATATCGTGACGCATCCGTGGCACGGCCGCATGCGTCGGGCTCATAGATGCGCTCGAGTGGTATTTTACCGGCTGTTTCTTCAAATGCGCATCAGTATCGACGCACTTGTATCGTGCTCATACAACCACGCTCGCTTTCGATGTCAAAACGTCCTGTAAAACTTACGTAGCAGGTGTAAGGCCTCTCGCCACTGCTGTCTTGAATGACGACTTTGGGAGTGATGCTGACGTTGAGCTTTGTGATAACCTTCATCAATCCCAACCGGTTCACTGCGGCCTGCGATACAAAGAAACGAACGATCAGGGGTGGCACGCTGTAGGCTAGTCGGTAACCGCCTGTTTATTGCGAACAAAAAAACTATTTCATATTTGCCGCGCTTTCGAGGCGCTTTTTCAAAGAAAGGGCTACGAGTTGTGCCGCGCCTTCCGCCAGACGGCGCACGGGTCCCGCGACCGAGAGAAGACGCAGTGAAACATCCCCCTCGCGAGGGGCACGATCAAATGCAGAGCATTTCCGGGGCGCACGACGTTAAGTAGTTTGCGTTACGTTAATGTTGTTGCACTTGTGGCAACTGCTGACGAGAGAGCGCTCGTCAGCAGTAATTTGAATGAGTGAACGATTTAAGGCGCGTTCGTAGTGTCCCATTCTGTGTCGGCTTTGTGGCGCCGTGGGTAGAGCGCCATGTACATTGCGTTCCGCCCGCAGGGACGAGGAATCGAAACCGGGCGCCGGATAGTATTTTTTTTATACAGTAGGGAGGGGTGCGGTGCGGACTACGGACGTCAAAGCGGGTGACATCGTGAGTTACTGAAATGCTCTGCATTTAAAATATGTTTCCGTGTGTGTTTCTTAAATGAGACATGAAGACAAAGTGAAATGCTGTCCAAGTTGAAGGAAATAGCCTTCGGTCATTCACTCGGCTCCATTCCATCCGCAGAAGACGTTTCTAACACAAGAAAAACAACAAAAGACAAGAAATATAGAGAACTCCCAAATTTAGCGCTACACTGACGTAATACGGGGAGTAGTGACACAATACCGTCCGGCGCTAAAAAAACATCTGCACGTTAGCGTCTAATGGATATAATAAAACGGAACGGGAGGACTTCCTACGATCGTCCAGTCACGTTTCCCGGTGGGCTTAGGTCAGCGGCCGCCGATCGTACAAACAGGATTCTCTGAGCACGAGATCGCGGGTTCGATTCCCGGCCGCGGCGGCCGCTTTTCTGATGGAGGCGAAAAGCAAAAACGCCCGTGTGTACGAGATTTCAGCGCACGATAAAGATCCCCAGGTGGTCAAAATTAATCCGGAGCCCTCCACTACGGCGTGCCTCATCGCCTGCGTTGCGTCGGCGCGTTAAACCCTACAATCAATCAATCAATCAATCAATCAATCAATCAATCAAACAAAACAGGATTCTGGGACGTCACAGAGAAATTGCCGGGAAGCAGCTGCGGAGTTGCATCTCTTTTATCTATTTTAAAGAGACGCTTTTTACCTCTACCCCCCAAGGGTTCTGTTGCGACCGTTGTTGTCAACAGAAAACTTCCGCGAACAGACAAGAGAAGCTACTGGCACAGCCTGGAATCGAACCTGGAACGAATAGAGGAATGGAGCGAAAGCCCGTTGTCTTACGGATTGAGCTACAAGCGCACGCGGAGACACGGGAGACAGACGGTGCACACATCTGTGGGTTTACCGCCTGCATTGTTGCAGAATGCCATGTGACAGCGTCACGCGACCTCTCGCACCCCTGTGAGCTCCACCTACGGCACGTGTAGCGGCCGTGGGCGCGCCTTGCGCATGCGCTAGGAGCTAAAAAATTAAAGGAAGCTGACATCAACGCACTTCTCCCCGCCTGTGCCGCCGATTTCGTCGCCTCCGTCGGTGGCGGCAGAGACGGAGAAGTGAGTTCGTTTAACGCCAGGTTTGAGCTTCCTTTCGTTTTATAAAAATAGTTTCCACTCATGTGCTTCACAAATACAACTCAACCAACCACCTTTCATGAATCATGCATTCATTACACGTTAGCAAAGAAAATCTCCTGGGGGTAATAAAAGGTGTGGTTGAGTGCATTTCACTTGTCTCTGGCTTCACTCTTTGTAGAGCCACATGCGTGAATCCAAGTGACGGCACGTGGGTAATCGTTGTGGGAGTCGTTTATAGCTTCGCTTTTTACCCACTTCACTCAGTGGATTCGCGCGCTTTTTTTCTTAATATCTGGACAATTTTTTTGAAGTATCTGATAATATTTCTATTTTTAATGTACCAAACCTTTGTTACGTCTTCATCGCCCCTTTAAAGCTTTGGCGTTTCAACACTTAGCAGCACACCTCAGCTAAGCCCCATCCTGAAAGACGCCTACACTGACCGCTAGCTGCTCGTTGGTAGCGATGCTGGCGAGTGCCACGGGTCCGCTTGACGGCAGCGGGTAGAGCAGCGTATTCATCGAGGCGAACGCGGGTCGGCCGACAAGCCACTGGTACTGCTCCGCGACCACCATGGGCGCAGGTCCAGCGAAGACGAACAGGTCCAGCTGACCGCCGGTCGTCCGGAGTGTCATCTTCCCGTGCGGGGACGTCAGCAGTTCTGGACGCATACGCATGCGTATTCTGAATGTAAGTAGTGCTGCTATCCGGGCCAATTGGTTCAGAATTGAAGGTTGGGAATGACCAGCGCAAAAAGATGCAAACGCCAAGGTGAGTGGAAACAAAACACACGCTGGAGTAGCAACTGATATTTACTCCAAATAAAAAATCAAAGCCCCTTTCTTGAGAGAAGGATGGTAGAAACGCGAAGCTTACTCCCACGTACGCAGCCCCTGCGGAAGTCAAATGACAAAATCCAAACTGCTTCGACCGTGACGGAAGTGCGCCGTCGCATAGAAGTCGGTTTCATAACACTTGAGAACCAGGTTCGACTCCGACCACGAGAAGCGTTTTTTAACTGCAGAGCACTTTATGGGCTCGCCTTGTCGTCGTAGCTCGCTAACGGTCGATGTCAAGCGACTGCCGGAATCAGGCGGCGCAGCGAGATGACGGACCCAAGTAGAGCCTGGTGTACCGTCGTCAGGGAGCCACGGTGAGGCTTCGAAAACTACGTGGTTTAATAAGTCATAACCATTCGAACCTCGTGACCAGCTGGCGCTTGTCATACATCTCCTCGTTGTTTAGCGTAAAGAAAACTGCAGGTGCATTTCAGGCAAAATCTGTGTGCATAACCGCCAGCCCCCGCGTTCAATTAGCAAGGAACGCTCGTTGGGTTGGTGTTTACTATAGTAAACGAAAAAAGCGGCCCCGAAAGAAAAAAAACGGGGCGTTCGAAATGACGCAGAAAGGCTCAGGCCGCGCAAGAAAAAAAATTACGTGTTCGAAATGACGCAAAATAGCTCCAGCCTACGAAATTAAAGCAAGCACAAAAAGAACAGAACTCCCGCTGGCGCAGTTTCAAGCGGGGGGCACGCGAGCACTGCGAAGGCGGGATATTTGCATTGCGTATTCATCAAAAGAGTGAGACAGGGAAGAAAAGAGCGTGATTGGTGGTAGCAGTGAGCGGATAACGGCGGCACCACCCATTACAGCGAATCACTGCTTTTAATTTTTTCTTGAGGCGCTTGATGTGCCTTCGCTTATAATCACCATGGCTTTTTTTAAACCGCTGTATAAAGTTGGGTTTTCTGCAGTGCGTTTTGGCGCGACACCGAACGCCTTGAATCATTTTTAAAGCTTCGCTTTAGAAATGACACAACCTGCGAACAGTTCACGGCCAACGCAGGCGCCACGAGTACGAAAACTTTAGAAATGACACAACCTGCGAACAGTTCACGGCCAACGCAGGCGCCACAGAGTACACATCTTTCGAAAAGAAGTGCTATTGCTCTACCAATTTTTTTTTCACTTGACTTCACTCGCTAGTCCAGCGTTAGCGCTGCCTCTTGCCCCCTTGAGGTTGCGTCTTTTTTTCCTTAACCTTCAGTTCGGAACGTAACCCCTCTATTCCCAGCGGGGTTTCAATTCGTTAGTACGCTCCACAAAAAGAACATTAGGATCACATTAATAAAATTAGCGTAAAAAGTGAGTAGAGGGACAAACGCGTAATCCGCTCTGCTATAAAGCGAGCCCCTTTAAAGTCGGGTGTCCTACTGTGCAGGAACTTATTGGTGCTATAGGGCGTTTCAATAAATATATCCATGTGCGCTATGTATGTTTTATAGAACCGCTATAAAACAAGCCCATTTAAAGTCCGCTTCACATCTTCTCTCAATTCCATTGCTGGGAAGACTCTCTTAAAGGGACTCTGCAACACTTTTCAAAATTTTTTTAAATCCTAAATGCTTGCAGAACGTAGTCACCCAACACACCCAGTGCTTAGATTAGAGGGTCGCAAAGTACCTCAGCCGAAAATTGCTGCTCTATGCCCATGAGATAACTTGTAAACTCGCTCAAAAGATTTTCCTCTCTTTCTCTGCCATTGGCGCTCTTCGAAGGCTCGAATTACGCCACTAAGGCCATGCAGCGGTTGTTGGACGTTTTTCCTTCAGTTACAGCAATGACCGCTTTTCGATAGCAACTTTAAAAATGAAGCCGCAAAACAAAGGAAAAATTGGAGGCGTATCTGGTGCGATGTGCAAATCACTCAGTGCCGATCCGTGCTGGCCATAATTGTAGCTTTCGCATTGGTTCCAGACTCGAAGGAAAGAGGGAAAGCGCTTATCCAAACTGTTGCAAGATTCCTTAACCATCGGAGCTGTGTTAGGCCTGACAACAGTCTCTGCTGCTATCGTCTGACGCTCTCTCCGGAGCAGGACTCCCAGCTGCGCCAAAAGTGGTTTCCAGTGAGGAAATCACAAATATTCTCCTCAAATCACTCAAAAAAAAAAAAAAAACCCTAGGGCGGCCTTCATACACCGTAAAATAAGTTACACCCTTTTGTCTATAACTAACGCACTTACACCTTCAAAGGGTGTAATTCGCGATAAAACACCCTTTTAAAGGGTGTATTCTTGTTTTTATAGGGTGTAAGGGTATCATAGACGAAGAAAACATCCTAAAGGGCGTTTTCTTCTGGATTTTTTGCTGGGGGTAAGGGTGTTAGTTTTAGACCGTAATTTACACCCAAAGGTGCAAATGATTTTACAGTGTATCTCGGTATAAGACAGTGTATATAGCCACGCCTCCCTCCCCTCCCCCCCTCAAAAATACAAAACGTCCCTCACTGTTGTGGAATGTATCTAGAAAGAAATTATATAGCTATAAGGCGCTGAGACAATTTCACCATTGGGCCGAGTTTCATTTACTTGCCTTAATTAGTTCACGGTGAAGTTTTAAACATAACAGAATTACTGTCTCCTGTAAATGCATGTACATCTACGGAGGGAGTGTGGTTACAGAAAGCGGCATGTTGTATCACCGAAACTCTCCGGAAACAAATGATATGACCATTAGAGGCTAAAACGCCCCCAACGTGGCCCACCACAGCATCGCTGGTCATCTTTCATCACAGAGTAAAAGTTCACCGAATTTCTTCGTACCGATTTGGTTGCCATTGTTGAGAAACAGGCCGTGGGCCGCTCCCGTCTGGGGCTCCACGAAGATGAGGAAGGGGTGGTCCGCAGCGTGCGTGTGGGCGCGATCGTTGTGCTGGTCCAGGAAAAGCGCGGAACGTCGATCAGCAACCTTAATCTAAGTCACCCATCCGTTACACGAAACATAGCCGAATGCGGTTAAGCAAGCGTGGTTCCCAGCCAACCATGGTAGCCTGTCTTAGCTTTTAGTTCTGGTACCTATAACGCTGAATTTGGGCGAGTGCAACTGCGGTGCCAGTCACACGTGCGTAGTATTTGTTTTGGAGTTAGAGTTATACGAGTATAAAGAAAAAACAAACGATTTCGAGAATGTTTGAGGTAATTTTCCAGGTTAAATATTATTGCTTCAATTTGAATTGGTTTAGTTGGTTCACTCGTCATCGTCGTCGCCATGACGTCGGCACATTCATCATCTTCATCCCCATCGGTTTGATGCCCCTGTAAGGACGATGACATATCCTTAGACACCCTATCGCTTTTTTATGCGACATCCCCATCTATTCTTTGTCCCCGATAGTTTTCTGAGCAATTTAAGATATTTAGAATTCCTAAGCGCCACAATTTAACTCTTTTCTCTGTTGAATAATTAAGCTGACCTCCGTTTTATTTCAAGATTTTCTATAAGATTCCATATTTTCTTCCCATAGCTTAGCACTGGAAGCACAGATTGCTTGTACAGCTTTCATTTAAGTGGTACAGATAACCTTCCGCTGATTATTTACTTGACAGTGCTTTTGAACTGCAGGCGAGCGTTCACTAATTATATTACCGATTTATCTTTTGTGGATAGGATCATAGCTGACAACTTTTCGAATACTGCATTCATCGACTTCTTTTAGCACTTTGTGGAAGCGAAAGGATGGTTCACTGCTTGGTTGTTTGAAAAAAACATTATTCTCATTTGCCTTTTAACCTTAGACACAGCTTCGAGTCCACTTCTTCGGAAACTGCATACGTGAGGTACAGGCCACGAATCGTAGTTGAAAATTTTTTTATTTGGTATTCTTTCCGCCTGTGATCTCTAATCGTGCAAGACAATGCAAATGATAAACGCTCTTTCGCATAGTATCTTGCAGCTCTTTTCGGGTATTATGGTACCGATTCCTGTTAAACGCACGTGGGGTTACGCGAGTGCCGTTTATTCACCTGTGCTTGCCTCGCTAATAATATTCGTTACTGTCACATGCTCCTTACATTTCCCGAACTAAATTTCTTTCCGCCACATTTCTTGACCTCATTTTCCCTCCGTCAAAGCTACGTTAGCTGACTATCAGAAAAAAAAAACACTGCGTGCACTGGCATTACAAACGATAAGTAGTTAACCCTTTGGTGGACACAACAAGGGAACAATTGTTATCGCGTTGAAAACATCATAGGTTAGCTATTTCTCACTTTTTGATTATAACAAAACAAATCCAAAACCTAAGAAGTGTTCAATTGCTGAGACAAAAGGAAGACCCGTGTGTCCCACTGTCCAGTTTGGGTTACTTTGCTCAAGTGTGGACCCATTTGTCCCCGCTGCCCTACTTGGCGCAGATACTTCTGGTGAAATGGTGCGAACAAACTGTGGAATGTGTAGTTAGCATGAACTTCTTTTTTGGTCGGTTGAGCACTTGCGGCACCACCATGAGGTGAAGCTCCAATTCGTGGGCGCAGACTAGCTAACTGTCGACGTATACAACTGAAGTTTTTCCACTAAAGGTGCTTCTTCAGCTGGTGAATATTTCTCCTTTCCTTTATACAAAAATAACATCGGTGTGGTACGAGCAGCCCCCACTCTGTCGTGAGGCGAATCGCACCTCTTTCAATAAAAATCATCTTCGTTTATTTATACACGCTCATAAATAGGAAAAGAAAGCAATTGGTTGTTTGTAACTAGTTACTCTAGTGGAAGAAAGACCTTATTTGCTCACCACAGCTTTTCCTGCTTGAAGGTAGCTCACCAAAACGCACAAATTTGAGACATGCATATTAAAAACCAAAGGGTTCTGCTCGGCTTGCAGTGTAGTTCCCTTCCGTGGCAACGTTACGAAAATGCATGCGGAATGCTCTGCTACAGTTGGTAGGTGTAGTTCGTGACCCGTACGCAATGACGCGATATTTGTCACGAAGCAACAGTGCCGAGAACCTGAAGTAGAAAGTGGGACGTACGTGTCCCGCTGTCCAACAAAACGTCAAGCCAACCGAATTTTAATTCACTTCAAAACATCCCCAGCTTTCCCGCTCAAAAAGACGACCACTCAGGAAACCTACTAAAATCATAGCAGAAACGTTATAAGTCGCACACAGCAAGAAGTCGACTCAGGTATGAACACTATAAAAATCTTGGGCAGAACCTTGAATAGCCCTTGTGTAACTCGTTGCCCAAAGTTACTGCAAATGAAGTTCAACGGGATAGTTTTGAGAGCTCTGGAAACCTGGTAAAGGAAAAAAAAATTCAAACTTGAAACTTTGCACGCGGAAAACATTTGACTGTAATATCAGCTGTGACGAAATTGATTGCACTAGCGTTGAGTAACTATAGTGTATCACTTCTGAAATAATTGCGATGAGCCAGAAAGCTGCACTTGAATTCAGTAGCACGATCGCCCAGTGACAAGTAAATATGAACTTGGTTCTGCAACAGAAGGTTGACGTAAGGAGGCATCTTCCTGACGTGGGTTGCGGCCCTTTTTCCCTCACCGATATCGCAGCACGGTAGAAGAGGTGCCTGGACTGGCTTGCTCAAGTTCAGGAATGTCTCTTCTGTCGGTCCGCGCCGGATACCGTAGACGAGGCCCGCGTGCGGCTTCAGCGTTATTTGTTTCTGCCCGTCCGCGTAGTACAGGTGTGCCAGATTCAGCTCGAGGCTGCAGAAAGGGGAGCCGCGAGCCCTCAGACGAGCGGCCCTGGTTTGGCATTCCGCTGCGGCGTGTTACAGCGGTAGCTGTTAGCGCCGCTCCGTTACGAGTGGCACGGCGTGGCGTTTCGAAGAATTACCGCCAATAGTAGAGACGGCGTGGTCAACCTCCCAGTGGGATTGGCTGAGAAACATGAAAATTGAATAATTCATGCAGCAGACGATGCGGCTTTCATAGGGAATAGGCCAGGGAGCTTGCAACGCGCAACATATAGCTCAATTCAACTAGAACTTTGCGCATAAAAAATAGTCCAGCATTGACTGCGAGATGACGTAACCATATACTTTCAAACTAATATATATTAGAGGGAAGTCTGGTGCAGCAATCGCAGGCCGCCGTGGGGGCGCCATTGCAGCTGGCGACGTCGTTCCTCGCCTACTTGGCTTAACTAGCCATACGGCTTCTGTTTCGTTTCGAAGCCAAAATAAACAAAAAGGGTAACATTTTTTTTTGTTCTGCACTAAGCTTCTAAACAATCGCGGCAATTACATCTTACTGAAGCTTCAATTTTATAACAAATCAAATTTGAATAACGTTTTACAGTAATATTATTACTTTTTTTCGCAGCCAGAAGCAACTTTCTAGCCGGTTTATGAGCCATGCCAAGGACAAGTGGAATGTGGCTGCCCGGTACATGACGGAGCGCTCGCTGAATCGCGGTTGCCCTAGACGGTGGCGCCAGATTTACCTTTATTATACATAAGTATGAAACTCTAGACGTAACCATCGGCGCCAAAGCAATACACAATGGTGAAACATACAGTTGTGTGTCAGAAGTGTCCAGGCCAGGCGAAAAGTTAAGAATTCAACGTACGAGCTTACCTTTTAAGCTATACTTAACTGTTTCACGCCGTAACGTTGGCGAAAGCGCTTTGGTTTCACACAGACATAAAATGTTTGGCTAGCATCCGAAGGTTAAGCTATTGCTTGGAATTTTTTAAACTGGAAATCATTTGGTGTGGCCTAGGAACTTTTGACAAATGCTGCACATTGTACTCATGAGCACCACCGCTCGCATGTTTTTCAAACAGGACACGCAAGGAAGTCTCACATTAAAGAAAAGTCTGCAATACCTTTGTGAAGTCCTTCTAACGACTCTAAACTTCGCGGCGACTCAGTTTTGTCGCGTTTCAATCTTTTATCCCCAAATGTTGGGGACGACCAGCTCCAGTAAAAAAAAAGAGAACGGTTGTCATCTTGATTGATGTGGTCGGCTCTTTGCTTGCAGAGGTATTGCAGTTGTGCGTCAGACTTGTGCTGCTGAACTTAGTTTCTCAACCCTATCTCCCATCAGGAATGCAACGGTGTGACGAGGGTCCACCGTTAACGACAATTACACAAGTATTCTCTACTGCAATGAATTGGCAGGTTATAATGCTCCGTATCACACCACCGTTAAGTGTGGCAAAAAATTAGCAGTGGCTTAGCTTGGCTATGCCAGGATATACGTTGCGTGAGCAACGGTTCAGCAGGTTATTCTTAGGTTTCCTGGTTGTCTAGGATTACCCGATTATCAGGGTACTGCTGTTAAAACGATTTCCAATCCAATCCAATCCAATTTAATCGAATCCAATCCAATCCAGTCGTGGCGGCAGCGGCTCCGGCGCGCCAGCTGTGCGCCGTGTGACGTCACTGCTTCTCGCGCATGCGCAGTACGGCTCTCCAGGAGCCACGCGAAACTGATCAACCTCGGCCAGTGTAGTTCACGCTACAAAACAGACGAAATACGTTACAGAGGCGTTCCTTCTCTGTCCCGTCCACGTGGTCCCGTCCTTCGTCTGGTTGTTGCTGCGCTTAACGGTGGTTCCTTACTTTCATCTGCGAGCCTAGTACCAATGTTTTGACACGAAGGGGCAAACGGGCTGACGCTTACAGTGTTCTGTTGGGCTTGTCCTTGGAGGTCACCCTGAGCAAGTCTTCGCGTTCGAGACGGACGGAGTAGGAGACCGGAGTGTAGCCGTCTGGACTCGCGGACGCAACGGAAACGGGTGGCACGAACTCGTGCCGGCTGTCGTCCGAGATCTGCGTTGAAAACCCAAGTGCGTGTGTTTCACTGTCACGTACAAAACACAGTGCTATAGTGCTATAGCAATAACACAGTGCTATAACTATACGACAGTGCTATAGTGCTATAGCTATAGTCATTCCATTACTTTATGGAATGACTTGCCTCTTTCTGTTAAAACGATCTACATTGTCATCATTCAAAAAGTCGCTTAAAGTTTTCTGTTAAATTATTAGCCGCCTGTTTATGGGCTTTTTGGAGGCATTGGGTTTTTGGTTATGCAATTTAGATAATTGTATTTTGATTGACAGTGTCCGCCATTAAACTTGATGTAATTTTTTTCCGTTTTTTCTTCTTCTTCTTATTTTCTTCTTTCCTTATTTGCGTTGCTGTTCGTTGCCTGATGTGTCACTTAGCTTATAATGATTACTCACCCCATTATATTGTATAATTGATTGCCATTCACCGTTGCTTGTTTACTTTCAATCATTGATTGTTGTAAGCATCGAGGTCCCGTTACAGTTTTTAACTTTGGGACCCTGTCTGTATAATGGACATGAAAGGGTGCTAATTTCTGTGGAATGTTTAAAACTGAAACTGAAACTGAAACTGAAAGTGAACTAACGGCATGTAAAATATGCGTGTTATACGCATTCCCTCAAAAACGAAGACACACAAAGAAGCAAACAAGGCCCCTTTCTTAAGAGAAAGATGGTTAAACGCGAAGCCTTCTCCTATGCGACCTGAGCTAAAGTCAAAATACAAAATGCCACGACCCTGTCGGAATGGCGCAGTGCCTTCATCAGGGGCTCTGTTAGAATGACACACAAACTTCTGTACACCCGTTCCATACGCGGGACTCCTTTTCTTCTCACCCTCGTCAAGAAAGGAGAACCCTTGTGGAAAGTGAAGCAGAGGGAGAAGTAGCAACAGCATTGCGTAACTATACAGAAGTGGGAAGTTGAACGCAAGGTGTAGAAAGAGAGGGGATAAAAAGAAAATAGACAGTGGCCAGTGGGAAGTAGCAACGCCGCGATTGGGGCTGCTTCCAACTGGCCACTGGCTATTTTCTTTTTTATCCCCTCTCTCTCTACACCTTGCGTTCCCACTTCTGTATAGTTACGAAATGCTGTTGCTACTTCTCCCTCTGCTTCACTTTCCACAAGGGTTCTCCTTTCTTGACGAGGGTGAGAAGAAAAGGAGTCCCGCGTATGCAACGGGTGTACAGAAGTTTTGTGTGTCATTCTAACAGAACCCCTGATGAGGGAAGTTCCACTTCCGAAACGGTTGGGAATTAATAAGTAAGAAATCGCAATAAATGAATAAGAAATCGCACAACACGCTATCGTCTCCCTCACTGTGCTATATATATATATATATATATATATATATATATATATATATATATATATATATATATAGCAGGCGACGGCGGAGTAATTTTTTTTCTGCAGTGGCTGAAGTATTTTTTTTTCGCAAAAATCAAGCAACTATGAATTTTTTCATAAAGAAACACTCTAAATATCCCTTGTGTGTTACTTTTCTTTCTCATATTTGCGTAATGTCTTGTTCTTGTTCAACAATGTTCACAAATCTGAACATTACACCGGACTTTGACGTTTAGATTTGGCTGTGAGTATTTGGCTGTGAGACTATTGCGCAGACCTTCTTTCACTGTGGCCGAGTGGCTGAATTGAGTTACAGACAGACAGACAGACAGACAGACAGACAGACAGAACCAAAATTTTTGGGTTTGAGTAGCCCAAGAAAGACTATCGTCTTTAAAAGCTCGCTTTCATAACAATATATCCCAGGAACGAAGGACGAAAACGCAGCTGTAGAGACGCTAAACTTACGAGTATCCTGACAACGTCGTAAGCGATCTTTGCGATCGCCACGTTGACGACGGCCGACTCTTCCGGCAGCCGCGTCGGAGCGATGTGCCGAAGCAGAAGCCTGGTGGGGCGGCCGCTGGACACGTGAGTGGACTGCACCCGGTAGCGGCGGAGCGCCGGAGGCATGTAGCAGTTCGGTCGCCACACTGGGAAAATGTTTTGTGGCTTTTATCCCGATTCTCACTTGAAGCGAGAGCAAAGGAAGGGGAGTGGTTGACGTGTTTTCCCTTTCAGGCTTGGAATTTTTTTAACACGAAAGTGTTTTATTCCCGGATACACGAAGATTTCGCTGACGTCATATCCGTCACGGAAGTGACGCCAGTACAACGAAGCAAGCGGCCTGTAAAGGGTGCACCCATGCACGCAGGGTCTTCTTGCGGGGAAGCAACCTTTAGTACAAATGAGAACTCTATACCTAGGGTTGTTCGTTTTCGGGTTTTATATTTTAACACGAAAGTGTATAACGCAAGGTACACCAAGATTTCCCTGACGTCATATCCGTCACAGAAATGACGCCGGTAAACCTTTGTCGAAGCGACCCGCCAGCAGGACGCCGCTCGCCAGGCACGCCCACAAGACAGCCGCCGACCCGGAAATTATGCTCAGCTTCAGATTTCGCTGCACATTTCCCTTTGGTGTTTTACTGATTCCTATGACAGAAGAATCAACCACATTTTTTTGGATAAAAAACACTTTTTCTATGTTTGCTGAGTATTAGCGCTCCACAAGCTTAGAATAAAAAAATTGAGCTGTAAGTGCAAGTATTTATTAAGTTAAAGGAGTGAAAATTAATTAGGTAATGAGGCAGCTGAAACTTTTTTTTTTGAAGAGAAAAAACGTTCCTTTGTTGTCTTAAAAGGAACACCCTCAGCCCCCAAATAAAGATGGTCGTGGAAGTACTAATATATTAGGGGACACTTTGAGAAATCCCGTTATTGGTTCCCTCACCTGTCCCGTCGTCAAACAGTGTTTCCTCTCTACCTTATTTTTTAAATGCGACTGCATCTCATTCGCTCGCCTTGTCCCTCCATACGGCGTTGTCCGTCCACACCCCTCCCCCTACACTATAAAAAAAAAATAACAGTTAGCGGCGCCCGGTTTCGATCCCACGACCCTGTGGGCGGAACGCGAGGTACATGGTGCTCTTCCCACTGAGCCACAAAACCGAGACAGAATCAAATGCTGCGAACGCGCCGTATATCCTTGATTCATTCAAACTACGTCAAGAAGCTACTGATACAACGCATGATGGGGCAATGATTAACACTTGCAATAAAAGAAAAGAAGCTCCTACTCACAGCAACAATGATGGAGTAAAGGTCGTTGCGACAGCGAAGCCCCAAGCATACCACTTAGAGAGATTGACCAAGATTGGCCAATAAAACATAATAATAATCATAAAACATAATAATCATACGCGTTCCCGACACTTTTCACGCGATTTCCGAATCAATCCAACGGAAACACCAAGTGAACCCCACGATGCGTCGTATCTACACAGGGTTCCCCTCGCGGGGAGGTGGGCGCAATTTTTTTTAAAGCAAAGCGTTACTACTCTCGTCCAGCAGTTCCGCCACGGATGCGCAAGCTCACTTTTTGGCCGCAGACACATCCTCTGGGACGCACCCACGGACGCACCCATTGAAGCGCATAACGTGACTCACCAGGCCCGCTTTCGGCGCTGCGCACAAGACCCAGTTTTCAGTCGTTCTGCTCAGCTAGCGGCAGTGGCCGCGGCCGATGCGGCCGATCAGCTGACAGCCATCCGGCGAGCTTCGCAGCCTCCCGCGCATGCGCCCCTGGATCGTCGGGGGCTACGTGACTTGTTTTGCGCATTGTGAAGAGGAACGCCGCGTTCGTAGTGAGTGAAAGCGAGTCCGGGCCTCCTTTTGTGAGCGTTGCACGGGACAGAACGGCTTGGAGCCGTCGTCGGCAAAACAGCTACATCAAAGGTTAACCAAGTAAAACCAAGACTCAACCAGACTAAGCCAAGCTTTTGCTTTGCATATCTCAGGTTAGCTGAGCTAATCCGCAGCCGTTTTTTTTTTTCAGCTCTGCGAAAGCACAAAAATGTTGTCGCAACTGGCATCCCTGAAAAACTCTTCGCCAGAGGACTAGCAGTTTCGGTATTGTTCTCCAGGCTCTAGCAGATATTTTGTGCGGTATTGTCGATCGACGACACCAGGGCCGAAAAGGTTAGAGTCATGGCAAGACTAAGTCGGTGCGGCGAAGGGTGCATGGAAAGTTATTTGCGCTGGGCGCAGTCCATTTCGAATGCGCTGATTGAACAAGTATCATTAAGTACAAACAAACATGTGCCAGCATATAAGCAAGTACCAACCAGCTCCCACCTTAACGAAATTGCGCCCACCTCCCCGCAAGGGGAACCCTGTGTAGATGTGACGCATCGTGGGGTTCACTTGGTGTTTCCGTTGGATTGATTCTGAAATCGCGTGAAACGTGTCGGGAACGCGTATGATTATTATGTTTTATGATTATTATTATGTTTTATTGGCCAATCTTGGTCAGTCTCTCTAAGTGGTATGCTTGGGGCTTCGCTGTCGCAACGACCTTTACTCCATCATTGTTGGTGTGAGTGGGAGCTTCTTTTCTTTTTTGCAAGTGTTAATCATTGCCCCATCATGCGTTGTATCAGTAGCTTCTTGACGTAGTTTGAATGAGTTAAGGATATAAGGCGCGTTCGTAGCATTTGATTCTGCCTCGGTTTTGTGGCGCAGTGGGAAGAGCACCATGTACCTCGCGTTCCGCCCTCAGGGTCGTGGGATCGAAACCGGACGCCGCTAACTATTTTTTTATAGTGTAGGGGGAGGGGTGTGGACGGACAACGCCGTATGGAGGTACAAGGCGAGTGAATGAGATGCAGTCGCATCTAAAACGTTGCCAGCCGCAGTTACGTGGATCATGCTCGATACGACGCGGTGGCTCATAGTTAATGCGTTGCGGTACAGAACATGCTGTCATAGGTCCCGTTCTCAAGCTATGGTTTATCTTTTTTCGATGAACACCTGATTCTAATTTTAAGCCTAATTGTAATTCTAAACGCCCGCGTCTAATTTTACTTCTAAAGCTAATTCTCAGCAATGCAAGCCACCGTATACAAAAATATAAAGGCTAGGACCTTTTTAAAGCGAAGCGTTCTATGCCTCAGTGATGGCGACCGTCCCATCCCCAAAACGCACGGCAGAAAAGCCAACTTTACGAAAAGAGTTTCCAAAAATGATGATGCTAATGAGCGAAGGCACATCAAGGGCGTTAGGAAAAAAAAAAGACAACGCTTTCTGTGGTCGGAATCGAACCTCGGTCTTCCTCGTTTTGACGCCGACGTCCGTCCGATCGCGCGTTTCAACAGCTTTGATTTCGATTTTGTACTGTGATTTTTCAGGATTTGATTTCGGACTTTCACTTGTACTCAGGTTACATTGGAGAAGTCTCCGCGTTTTAAGCATATTTATGTTAAGAACAGGGCTTTAGTTCATTTTTAAAAAAACTTTTTCGTACGCCGAAAATTGTTGGTCGACGCTTGGTATGTCACCAGAGAAGACCTACTGGATCCGAACTATTGCTTCGCTGGAAAAAATAGGTCAACAACGCAGAGTGCGACCAGCAGGAAATCCATGGCTGAACCCTTCCCTTTGCGGAGGAAGCAAAGCAGGCTTCACTTGCTGTTTTCAGTGTAACGCAGTGGCTACGGAAAGGGGGGACTAAAAGAAGAAGAAGACTGGGAACTGGAGGACAGGTGACACGAAAACCTGGTGGCAAGGAATGTGTTCGGAGGACGAAGAAAAGAGCCTGTTGGAAGTCAGTATCCGAAACCTTAGTACTGCAGTAGGCTTCAAGTAAAGTGGTTATGATGATGATTGTGATGATATACTCACGATTGGAGAGGTCACCGGGTTGCCAGCAGCACCCTCGACGCAAGCACTGCCACTCGTCGGTGCCCGAGCTCGGGAGGCACTCAACCCGGGGTCCAGCCATCTTTTCGATCTTTCGACAGGCCGCCGCAGTCGCCACCACATCGAACTGGGTTGTGCGGTTGCCACCATCGTGTACGTTGTCCGCCTGTGAGCGGGGTGCCAAAGTTTTGAAATTTCATAGGGCGTGCTTTGGGCATAAAAACTAATGGAAGATTTCTTAGTGAATCGCCCATCGCTCTCCTTCACAAAATTGGGGCTCGCAAAGATGCCGGCAATGTTTTGGTGACTCGCTCAACTCGTTGTGCTGCCCGAAAAGGTTTTATTTTGATAAAACAAATACAAAATCTTGAAAAATATTAAACTTTGTGCTACAGGGCGCCAGCGGTAAGGTAATTTGCCTAATACTAACAAGAGAGTTATCGGTGTGTCAACTGTACGTTTGCAGCCGAAAGTGAAACGGTAAAGTGGAACCTGCTTCGCGGAGACAACAGTTTGGGTTGGTATTTTGTCAGTGGTGAAAACGAATAGGTAAACAACCCACAGTCATGAACAAATGAAATGTGAACTCAAAAAATATGAACCGGAACACTGAAAATTAAAAAAAAAGAATACTGTTCGCGGATGTGAAATAATGGCGGGCTGTTGGTGCATACGGAACGCCCACATTTCCCAACTTTGTTGCTGTAATAGAGCCACGCGTTAATTCGACGTGAACGGAAAGAAATCGGGTTATTTCAGTGTTCTGGTTCATATTCTATTGGTCGCGTTTCATTTGTATATGACTGTATGTGCTTAACGTGCGCATTTATTTGCAAGGAGAAATATCGCCCACCCAAAGCTCTTGCGAACTGCTTACGCGGTAAAGATCTGAAGCGATGCCGAACTTTAACGGGAAAGGCCAGACATAGAATTCATCCTTTAACACCCGACGTAAAACCTGGCGCGGAGAGAAGCCCGCGTACGCCACATTGAGAAACGTTACGGCAACGACGCGCAGTCACGCTACACGGATATTGCACATCCCTCCCCCCATTCTCCGGCTACGCTAGCCACCCTGGACACTTCTGGCAGCATCCTTACCACGGTCACTTACCGAAATATGCCTACACCAGAAGCCGAAGCCCCGGCCATCGCCCATACCATTACTACACGACCCTGAGCAGTGGGAGATGCCGATCTGACAAGCTCAGCACCAGAGCGACAGCAAGCCCTAGTGCAATGATCTCTGGACGCAACTCGGACTCGCGGCCCCCTGTACATAGTAAGCGGAACGCGTCCTCCTGTGCTGAATAAAGGTTTATCTCCTCCTCCTGCTCCTCTAACAAAGTCGAGCCAAGACGATGCCGTATTATAATTTAAACCACCCCAACAAAACTGCTGGTCACGACATAAGAACAATAAACTATTGTCATCACAACGTGAGGAGGCCATTCTCTTGGGCCTCAGCTTGATATATACTGTAGTTCCTCCTGACTTACGGCACTTTATAGAGTAGAGCGGTCAGTCCTGGGGACACATTAAATAGAAGAGCAACACTCACCCTCATCGTGCTGTTCTTTTCTTCGCCTGCAATGTAAGACTTTAGCTCTTCCTGAAGGCGCCAGTCGAGTGTATCGGATTCATTACTGGGTGGGCTCCTGAAAGAAATATACGAAAGTAAAAGCCTTCAATGATACGATGGGGTTGCCAGTATAATGGTGGCAGGATGTGCTTTTCCCAGTGGTGAATGTGTAGGTGTAGGTGAAATTGTACGATTTCTAGTTTAGAGCATTGTTTATGAATAATTGCAGGCGTTTGGGTAGTAGAACTGACTCCCTTAGGAGGATATACTGTGACAATAAAAACCGTTTCCGGGTTGCAAGGAGCTTCTTTAATAGGCGTAGCGGGGCGTAGAAGAGCAATGACGTGAACGATAACGTGGGTCGTAGAAGAACGATAATCGTCTTTTCACTCAGAAAGGACGATTAGCAGCAATAACTTACCAGGTCTGGGCATTTGTCAAGCGTATTTGCGCGACAGTATGCTTGACAGTTCCAATGTTGGCGAGGTCATGGAGAAACACCTGTGCTTGCTCTGACCTCGCGCCCTACTCTCCATGCAATGTTCAAACCTCCGCTGCTCCCTTTTGGTTTGGGTCGTTCAACTGCGCTACCTTATAGCAAAACCTCCATTACTCCGGGTACAAATCCAGAAAACAGGTCGTTCCCCGTAGCGTCACTTTGACTTTGTGTCAAGGTCAAACCATCACCTCGTGCGGTTGTACAGTGAAAGCGTCTAATGACTCGTTCGGTCCGAAGGGGGGGGGGGGGGGGAGAATGGGAAAGGGGGGAGAGTAAGGGTGGATGCCGTCAGAAAAGGACACAAGGATGCGCTGTTTTATTCCAAGTTCACCGCACATTCACGCCTACTGCGCCCAGCAGCGTCCGTGTTTTAACTGTGTGCGCATTCTGTGAGCGCTGTCGGTGCGAAGAGCGAGCTACCACTTGACAAACGTGGCTTAACCGGCTTCAAGTGCGCATCGCATTGACGGAGTCCGCCCAAGGGTCAGGCAGAGTCTAGGGCCACACTTCGAATCTTGCTTGCAAGGTAAATATAATTGAGTAGAGTTTGATTGTGAATTCCACCGAGTATGTACGTACGCCAAGAAAGTGCGAAGCAGCAACACCGCGAGCGGGACCCCGCAGACGAGTACCAACTTGCGCTGGTTGCGCAGACGACGGTGCAAAATCGGTACTCCGTGCACCCACATGATGTCCTGCAATGAAACGGTGCACATTTTCGCAGAGGTTTGCAAATGCTCGAAGCGGGGCGTTAAGGGGGCACAGTGCGGCTCATAGGGTTAATACACTGTAAAAAAGAACTACCCCATTTCTGTCTATATCACCCTATCTAAATACAAAAAGAACATTAAATAATAAAACACCCTTTAAAAGGGTGTTCCCATGTGTTTTTGCCAGGGCGTAAGAGTTATAAAAACGACAAAACAGCAAAACAGTGTTTTCCTTTGGTTTTCCTTTTGCTAGGGTGTAAAGTTGTAAAGTTATCGACAGTGATTTGCACTTTTAGGGGTGTAAATCAATTTACAGTGTTAAATGGAACTCTAGTCGAGCCCATCTAACCTGCAATATATTCGTTTGCCGAAACTCAGGTCTTTATTTTTTTTTCTAAACCACGATGGAAAGCACTAGGATGTCACCGCGAACAGTGGTTTCGTGAAATTCGGTTTAAAGGAGGGAGCTGGCTATAACTGGCCACGATTGGCTAGCCTGCGTATGGTTGGCGTAACCAGAAATATTTTTCGACGCCAGTAAAAAAACAAAAACAAAGAAACTTCGCCCCGCAACAAAATTTCAGTCATTTTTTAGGTTCATAAACCGACACCCTTCTTATTTTTGTTTTTACATTATGGTATATCCATTCGGTGTGTAAACAGCCCAGGCAAAAAAAAGGTGAAAGGAAGGGAGGGAGGGATGCGTGCAAAGGGAAATTTTTTGATCGGAAGTCATCGCAATTCACGGGTATGTCGCCGCAGCGTCGGCGTCCGCACTCGGAGCGCTCGCAGACGAGCTACCACTTGCACTGGCTTCAACCGGCTTCAACAGCATCGCGTTACTCCGTCCCACAGGGTCTGCAGATCTAGGGCCACATCTTCGCAATCTTGCTCTCAAGCGTTTAATCTGCGGCGCATGATCTGTGAACTCTCCCCGTAGTATCTACTACCTTCAAGAAAGTGAATATAACACGCGGGTACCCGAGCGTCCTTGCGCTGGTTAGTGCAGACGACTTGCAAAATCGGTTACTCCGTTGAATGTTCCTGCATGAAGGTGAATTTGAAGTTTCAACAGTCGAAGCGCGTTAGGGGGAGTGGGCTGTAAACCAAGCTACGCGTTTCGTCTATCAGCCCAAATACTAATAGCAACTTAATCCATCAAAACTAAAGGTGTTCATGTGTTTTTCCAGGGCCGGACGTTGAAACGCAAACAGCTGAACAGGGTCGGTTTTCCTGAATTGCAGGGTTAAAGTTGAAGCGTTAACTCGAGCAGCGATCTGCACCTTAGGGCGTAACAGTCAATTTCACGTCGTTAAAGAACTCAGCGAGCCGCACCGAACTTCGCAATTTTCTTTCCCAAACCAACTTTATTTTTTCTAACCACGATGGAAAGCACAGGAACACCCGAATGTTCGGATGGGAAGACTGGAACTGGCAGGGTTACCCTGGGAGATGGGGTAAAATTTTTTTTGAGGCGGGGAGATTCGGAATCAAAACAGCCCCCCCCTTCTCCCTCCGGCTACACCCCTGCAGCGCGTGACTACTTTTTACGGGTGGCTAAGATTGGTTACATTACGCATGGGTAAGGGAGAAAGGGGTGGGAAGAAAAGAAAACAGAAAGGAAAATGAAACAAGAAAATAAAAATAAAACAAAAATAACCGAGGCAGTCTATGCTACAAAAATACTCATCACACACGAGCACTAAAGCAGACCACCCCCTCCCCCCAAAACGTCCCTTCACACAGCCGATCGCGTATAAAAAATTTCAATTTTAATTTCAATTTAATTTATATTCGGACATAAATACATGCATGTAGTTATGTCCACGAGGCGTGGCAAAAGGAGGCTCGTACGTCTCCTGACGAGGCCACCGGCCCGGGAGTACACATCGGAAATCAGTGGATGCAGTCAAGAAAAAACAGAACTATGTAAAAACTCTGCACTCGAACAAAAAAAAAAACGAACATTTGGAATATAAGATATGGCAGAACAAGGAAGCACACTTGGTACAGTATACAAATAAGATGTTTATTACATGCGCAATGGGAGCTAATCACATGTCCGAACAATAGATTGCTGCAAACGTATGTTTATACAAGAGAAGCAGCTAACATAGGTGATGTATACCACAATAAATTGGTTATTACAATGTTCAACACGCAGGAAAGTCAATTAAGACCGGGTGCATCTAGCGTCCCTATTCTGGCTAGCCGTTTTTCATCTAAGCAGGAAGACAACACTGTGATTCCTCGCCGTCACCAATTAGCAAAAAAAGAATGCCAAAGAAAAAGAATGAGGTATATGCGGTTCATTGGTAAAGACCCGCACTTACAGGGTTCAGGGTTCTTGCAGAAAGTTGCATACGTTTAGCTAGGCATTGAATATTAAATGTTGTGTTCTCGCCCTAATTCAGTAACTGCCACGCAGACTGTCGTGCGATATTCCCCCAACGTCACTCGGCAGACAGTAGTAGTAGTAGTAGTAACTTTATTTTGCCTAAAAGTTGTGGTGATTACACCACTGAGCTGTTCACTCAGTCATCTAGACAGAGGGCTGCCGGTTGTTTTGGGAGCTCGGTGTCTTCAGCCAACCGGGCGAGGGCTTCTTGCACGTGGGGAGCTCGGCTAGAGATGGCAGTCTCGCACTCCGGTAAGGATGATATGTTTTGAAGGATGGGATGATTTCTTCTACGTGATGCGGATATTAACGGAAATAACCAAATGATGTGGTGAAGTGATGCTCTTTCCACAGAAGAGAAGGGGCAAGCGTCCTCATATGCCCCAGGATACATGATGAATATGATATGTGGAGTGGGGTATGATAATGTTTGAAGCCGCGTGAGAAGGTCTGCATGCCTTTGACTGAGCGATGGATGCGATGGTGGAAAAACTGCCCCATCCTGGCGGAAATTATCAAGAATATCGCCGGAAGTATAGAGGCGGTCCTTGTAACCGAAAGGTTGCGGGCTATATTCAGGGGTCCAACACGAGTCACTTCGCGAGGAGTGAAGGGAATTCGAGACCTCACGCGACCTCGCCCCGGAAATAACCCGCCGCACGAGGAGCGAAGAAAACGAGAAAACGCCGCCTCGGAGAGATCTGCTCCCCTTCTGACATACAGGGAAATTACCCAACATCTACGTCTGGCCCGACGCACCCTTCCCCCACCTCACCAACACATATCTATCGAGCAGGCACATCACTACCGTGCCTTGCAAACAAACACCTTTCCTTTGCTAAAAATTACGCAGCTGTTTGAATTGAAGCTCTTAACACGCATTTGCAACGAAATCAAACTCGATGAATCCGCCTTTTATAGACAGTATCAACCACCCAACATGTATTATACATTTAGGCACGAACTATACAAAACCCCAATGATTAGGACAAACTATGGGACCCAAACATTTGGTTATTTAATACCCTGAACAAGCATCCTGATATTCCGAAAATGGTCTACGAATCCCGTTCGATACATGCCTTCAAACGCGATGTCAAGCAGTATCTTCTTACCCGTACTATGGAATGAACTCTGCTGATGTTGTACCCGCGGTATGATTGCTGTTTTGCATTTATGTGTATTTGTTTGGCTGAATTGTTCTTTCTGTCGAAGTTCTTTGGTATTGATGTTGTTTTCTTGCATTCTGTGCTTTGTGTTCGCTGCTATCGCTGTTAGCAACGGTCATGTACGGGTGAATGGACCTTAGTCAGGCATAGTCCAACCGCCTTTAGCCCACTCACCCGTGAAGTTTTCTCTAAAAAATCATTTTGAAATCTCAAAAAAAGAAGGAAGAGTATGCCACTACTCCGAACAAATTACGTCCCCTCGCTCCCCTTTTGTAGAGCAGACTGCACTCTTTTCCACGTGGTTTGTGGATGCCCCTCCCACCCTCTGCGCAAACCGAATCCGTTTAACTCTCCTGAGCTCTGGAGGCGCGCCCTGTACAGCGCATGCCTGTCCGACCAGCTTCGACTGGTGGAGCGGGCTGTAGCGGCTGGCAAAGCATATGGGGTCCTGGACTCAGGACTCAACCTCCTGAAGAGTCCATGCAAATTTTGCCAATAGTAAAGCTGTTTGTCCTTTTTGCGAGGATATTATCCACTTCTCACTTTGAGGGAGGAGGGGAGGGGGGGTGTTAAGATAATGTTCAGCTCAAAACGAAACGAGCGCAGTTCTAGCAACTAGTCCCACTATTTGCTTTCGCTCCGTATATAGCTCGTCAGTCATTGCAAAAGCAGTAACTCTGCGCCTTGACGCAAAATAAGAAAGAACAGCTGCGGTAGCTTACCGTTCCGCCTTTCTTGGTTAAATCCTGGCTTCTTCTTCTTCTTCGTTCGCTGAAGGATCACTGCTTATCACGCTTACAGGGAAAATGACAACGACGAGGAGGGTAAAAGTGATCACGGTATGTTAATTCTCGTTTTTACCACAGCGAAATTTTAGTTCCACAGTCTAGTCTCTTCTATGGAAAATAAAGTAGACATACAAGCTCCAATCATAAAACAGTAACGCTTGTAGGCCTGGCCATTTTCCCCGTGTGCGTATGTTCCAACATACTGAATGAATGTCATCATCATCATCGTCGTCGTCTTCGTCATCTTCGTCGTCCCCGTAGTCGCCATTGTCGTCGTCGTCTCGTCGTAATCCCCCTCGTAATATTTTATTTATATACTTATTCATCCATTTATTAATTATTATTTTATTAATAAGGTTTATACTGTTCTGCGCCTTCTCCCTAGCCAATCCCTCTGAGTGGGTATGAATAATTATTTCTAGCCCCGCTACCACCATAGTCTCTGGCACACAAGGGAGCGGCGGCCTTTCTTTGAGGCATGTACAAGGCCGGTGCGTATTCTGACTGAGAGGAATGTTAAATAAGCGTGCTGACATGCTGCGCCTCTGCAGCTTAAAAGGTACCTAACGGACTATCCTGAAAGCCCCCATTACGAAAACTATCCTTAGAATTTAATAGGACAGTTTTGGAACGAAAAATCAGGCACCCCACCATTTAACGACAACGATGGTTGAACGCGAAGCTTTCTCGTTACTTACTGACTATCGTCAGCTTAAACGATGGGGTGCATCATTTTTGGATGCGAAGCAGCTTATGGTCGACCTGTCCCCCCCCCCCCTCCGTTGTGTGGGCGCCGTTGTGCGGCGTCCACACTCCCACTGCGCATGCCTGGCCAGGCACCGCTGATGATGATTGTGGCAGGATGCCCCTAGGATTGGCCACCAAAGAATCCATCACGTGACTGCTCGCGTTCAACCACCATCGTCCTCTTCCGTAGGGGAACCCTGAGTATATGCGAGGCATTCCTTCTCTCCTCTCCGACGCTTCTCTCCTCTCCGGCATTCCTCCTCTCCTCTCCGAAGCTACGCCTCCTCTCCGGAATTGCGCAACGAATGACAACACCTCCGGCTCCGCGCGCGATAATGCGAAGCAGCTTACTGGTTAGAGAAGCGACGGTAGCGGCTGCATACTCCGCTGGGGGCGCCATTGTAGCTCCGGTATAAATGACGCGCTCGCGCGCTCCGCTCCCTCATTTTCCTCCCGCAACGCCATGATCGAACTGAAAACGAATGGGAACTTGAGTGGACCTCATGGCTGCTTCGCATACTACTCAGGTTCCCCTACGGGAGATGGTGAAATTTTTTCTGTCAATTTGCACGTCCATGTCCCCCTCCAAATTCAACCACTTCGAACACGTCGAAATGGAGCACTCGGATGACGCCGCCGTCATAACGCGAGGGACCCGGTTCGATTCCAGCCACTGAAGCGTTTTCACTTTCCCTTCACCCGTTCTCGCGTTACAGACGCCACCAGTAAGAACACCAAAGCTTCGCTTTAAACATTAAGGAGCTCGGGAGGTAACGTTGATACTGCGGGGGGCTCAATTGTAGTGCGGTTTTCCGCCGTGCGGCCCCCTATTCTTGAACGCCGGGACAAGCGGGGTTTTCTTTTTCGCATATGCTCAAGGTTCCCTAAGGGGAGAGGCAAAATTTTTTTTTTTTGCACCCAGTTTCAAATTTCGCCGGTTGCCGCGAAATGGGCCTGGCATGGGTTTCCCCATAGGAAATTGCCACATAAAGGGGTTTTCATTTCCTTTACCCGTTCTTCACAGACGCAATAAGAAACCAAAGTTTCCCTTTAAGCTTGGTAATCTTAGTTTGCTTCAAAGTTTGGTGCCGTGAATTAGTCTTCCGGACAGTGGGCTTTCTAGCTCCTCAGGGGAATTGGGGGGCCCGAGAAAGGGGTGTATGTCGGTAAAGGATTATGCACCATTTGTCAAATGGGCAAGGGGTTTTGTGTATGTGTTTCCACTTCAGTGTGGACACATATAAGTGGGACAAACCGATAGGTTGTTTAAGCACCAGTGATCACTGAATAGAAATCAGGTCAGTCATTTGGCAAAACACTTACACACGTGCGGGGTTGCAGCGGTTTTTGAAGATGCCGCGATGTTATCAAAACAGAGGGATAAACCAATAAAGAGATAATCTAGGCATACCATATAAGACGAAAATCCGACTGCTGCATTCATCATGCCCTCCATAGCGTTGGGACGAAAGGGAATTCGCATAAAATGCACCTTTGTGTAACCATGTCGGGAACTAGATTACGCTTGAGCAGATGTGCCAGTGATTGTGTTTCGTTTGGTTTTTGTTATGATTTAGCGCCACGTGGGTGACTGAAATATGTTTATAAGCGGTGTCTTTTAAAAAATAAATTTGTTGGGAGTGCAACGCTGTGGTGTTCGTTTCTCGCCATTTTGTGTCTTGTTTTTTTTTCGCTGATCTGTAATGATGAATAGAGCGATGAATGATGAATGTTCTAAGCGAAGCAGTAGCAGTATACATGTCGTGCGGGGGTTGCACCCTTGTGGAGCTTCTCTACGCGCACGACACGCCCGGAGTAGCCGACAAGAAAAATTTGCCGCGATCTTCGACCCCAGCCCTGTTTTCGGTTTGAATTTGGCGCCAACTAAGATTAGATTCCAGCAACGCTCCACAGATGGCGGATGCTGTCTAGAGCGAAGGACCGGTGTCATCTAATCACACTCTTATATGCAAATCCTAGTTGCCGCAGTATTCAAATGGTCAGTTTGACGATGTCGACGTGATGACATGCAGAGGAAAAGTACATGGTTTCTCGTCCCTTTTAGTTTATTTAGCAGCAGGTTCGAGTACGGTTGCCTCTGAAACACATTCCTGGGTGAGGGAAGTACTTGAAAAAATTGGGGGGCCGTTACTCCGGAAAGCAAGTGGTGAGACCATCGCGTCAACTGTGACAATTGTGTACGTGCGTATTCCGCTCGGTACGGTGCGAGGACGGCTGACAGGGGGAAAGGGGGTGGGAGCGCACATGGATTGTCGGATGTGATGTCGCTTTAATTTCGGCCGGATGGAACTTGCATGTTTCTTATAATCTTAGAGATTATGGTGCCCTCTCCCTAAGAAGCACAAATGCACGCCATTTTACTTTACCACCTTCGAATCGGCTGCTGTCTCTCTTTGAGGGGTGCTCCGACTCCTGATTCTGTCTGTCACATTACGTACAGTGTACTAGAAGTAAGAGGTGTGTCGTTCGGGGCGGATTAGGGGGATCCCTTTTGCCACGAAAAATTCTACTGATGAACTTGTGTTGTAAGCAGTTATTCCCTGGCGGCCGCTGCTTACCAGTTCGTTTCAGAAGTTTTATTTGTTAAATTATTCCTTATTTATTGCACTAAATAGTCTTATTTTTTATTTCGTAATATTAAGTTGTATAAAACCTGTCAAATAACTGTTTAGTTTGATCTTAAAACTTATAGGTGGCGCTGGCTGCAACAGGAGTGGTCTGGGGAACGCCTGCGCTCCATACATTTCTTTTTATCGGAAAATGGACCCGCGCTCTCCATTAGTGTTTCCCCCGCACGACACGCCTCTACCTTCTAGTACACTGTACGTTAGGGAAAAGAAATTGCCCGGTTAGTGATGATGACGATGATGCTGTCCTGTGATGTAGGTACGCACGAAGCTGTTTTCACTTTGGGACAGGTCCGCATGATTTCAAGAAACCAAAAGATGCAGAGCTGGCCGTGTTTTTATATAGAGAACTATGGAGTTATTATTAGAGGAGAGTGACTGGTGAAAGGCGGAAGCAGAAGAGGAGGAGAGGGGAAGTGGAGGGAGGATATATATATATATATATATATATATATATATATAATATATATATATATATAAATACAAAGTACAAAGTAAAAGTACGCTCTTCGGAGCCTTTATGTCGACGTTTCGACCAGAGACAGGTCTTCTTCAGAAATGAAAGCTTTGGAGAAAAATCATACGGACTCAGTGTGGGGGCGGCGCCTCGTTTGTGTGTTTGTTCCTATGTGGCTTGTATTTCGGGGCGCCGCCCCCACACTGAGTCCGTATGATTTTTTCCAAAGCTTTCATTCCTGAAGAAGACCTGTCTCTGGTCGAAACGTTGACATAAAGGCTCCGAAGAGCGTACTGTGCCGGCTTCTCTGCATCGGGACAAGGAAAGGAGAAACAAAGGTAGAGGGCGAGGGAGTGACGATGGCGGCGGCGGTACGAGTGTATCGAGCGTACCTAATGTGGTACACTGCCCACCAGGGGCGTCCTATCGGCGTTAAGGGACGGTGGGGCTCGCCCTGCTGCCGGAATTCCCTAGTCAATTCCTAAGCGTACGTGCAATTCGTGTACACTTCTTAAAGCTGCGATCCGGGATCCTTCTTTGTCGAGGCCACGTGCCGAGGAAGCGTTTGCATCAACATAAGGAGACCAAGAACGGCGCTCCCTTTCAGGAGCACCCGTTCCCGACGAAGGCAATCGGGCCCGTTCCCAAAGCGCGCTTCGGCCGTAAACACAGCGTGGTTGCAAGAGCACGGACTAAACCGAGATCGACGGAGGTAAATAGGCACTTAGGGACTCGGTGGTTACGGAGTTGGTTGCGATACGTATCCCATAGAGACCCTTGCACGGGCTACTTCCGCGTAGTGGAACGCACACAGGATGGTCCATTCCTTACCGACGGCTCATTTTTCACTAACTCGAAGTTCTATCCTAAAATATTCTAGTTTAAGACAAATGTTCTCTGTATAAGCCCTCCAAAAATTCAAACTTGGTATGTTTGTAGGGAGCGAACATCGAGTCCGCTAATCTGTGTTGTAATGTTCGCTGTAATCGCAAAACGCGCTTGTTTTGGCACCGTGTTTAGTAGTACAACAGAAGCCACGCGTAGACTCCCCAAATAGTGTGGTTGCCGCCAGGGGCGCATCTAGGCGCCCACATTGGTGGAGGGGGGGGGGGGGGCAATTAGGCTAAAATATTATGATTTTGCTCGCCAAGCAATTTTTTCGTCAACATCTTGCAGACAACCCGTGGGACCAGTTTAAAAACAATTTATTGACACCATTGGGTATTGTGAAACATTGTAATGGCTCTAAAAGCTAAATACATATGAAATACAGGCATATGGATAATATCGGCGACAAATATCAACACAAGGGGAAGTCATAAAAAAATATACAAGCAACATTTACCAGGAGAGTGCGGCGATTTCTCCGTTTACCCTAAAAGCCCTGCCGAGCTATGCCTGTGGGGAACTAGAGGAATTAATTTGTTATAGTGAACAAGTAAACACTACGACATCAAAATTCCAATATTGTACAGATATCTGGAGAGAAGCAAAGCCACTTCAATAACGTCTAGTAAAAAGAAACATACAACTGCATAAAAGCATTGTGTATTTTAGTTTTAACTACACAGTCTATCCTGACATGCTTTCGGTTCAAACATTGTCATTGAGCTGATGATATAACTTCTTAGCGATCAAGTGCTCTTATTGCAGCACCAAAACAAACCCTCTAAAACTGCTTTCGTTGCTACAACGAGAGTTTACCCAGACACACCGTTTCTTGTCCATTTGTAAAGGAGTAAACGTAAGAGCGTTCGGTAACCTTCGTAGGAACTGGTGTTCTAACAATTGTGAACGTCCTTTGAAGACCTAATTCAACACAAAGCACCATGAGAGTGAGCAAACTGCTTATTACTTCCGATAATTTCGGTGTAATCAGGGGTGGTAAATATTTAAAAATCATAAGGTGCGCGGGCGAGGCGTTGCTGAAGGTGCCTACTCGGAAATGTTCGGGCTCTTTTACAGCAAAGCTGCCTAGGGCTAGGATCCAGCAGATCGTTTCCGGTAGCAGAGCAATGTAGACACGAATTGCTAGCGAGCGTAGCGCCACGTTGCGGAGCCCACTCAAATCCCCGGGATCGTAAAACTGCGTGCCACACGCCCGGCGCATAGAGAAAAAATCATATCAAATTAAAAAGGTCCTAGGGCCTTCATATTTCAATACATGACGGCTTATATTTTCTTTAAAAAATGGCTGGTGATTACGATACTCCCTACTGCGATATTTGGGTGCAGCTGTTCTGGCAGCTCGTTTAGCAGCAGCAGCAGACCACGCAGTTCCACCAGTTGCGTCGCTCATTGCTCTATAGAGTTTCATACTAATGTATACTAGAGGGAAATCTGTTGCTGCAGTCGCGGGCCGCCGTGGGCGCCGCCATTGCCGCTAGCGACGTTCTTCGCCTACTTGGCTTAGCTAGCCCATATGGTTTTTTTTGTCTCGAAGCCGAAATTAACAAAAAAGGGTAACATTTTTTTTCTTGTTCATCGTGTTTGAAGCTTCTACATAATCACTGACAAATTAATCTTTTTGGAGGTTCACTTTTATAATAACAAAACAAATTTGATGAACCTTCTGCAGTAATATCGTTGTTTTTTTTTTTTTGCAGCCAGAGCGCAGTTCGCGGCCACTTCCTGAGACGCACTTCGCGCCACCGCCGCAGAGGCTCACCGTCGCGAGAACCCACGAGTGAGTGCTGCCCCAGCGCACTGCAGCCATCAGGAGTGAGTGCTGAACTGCGAGTGACGCAACCGGTCGTGCGCATCTGCAGCGGCTGTTGTGGAACGCGCACATGCGCTCTCAGCAGTTCTTACTGAGCAATGTATAGAGTTTCATACTAATATATACTAGAGGAAAATCTGGCGCCACTGTCTAGGGGAGCCGGGCTTCGGCGGAGCGTTCCGTCATGTACCCGGGAGGCACATTCCACTTGTCCTTGGCATGACTCATGAACAGGCTGAAAAGTTACGCACATCATTGTCACGCGAACGCCCCCCCCCCCCTCACGTTTTCGCCAAGCGTCGAGCGCATCGTGCGGGCACAGCATACTGCCCCTTCCCTTCCCCCACCGCACACTTTCGGAGAGCGCTGGCTCGCGCCGCCACGGCGAGCGCCCTCCCCTCCCAATGTCCCGACGTTCTCCTCCTTTGCCTTCTTTCTCTCGTCGGTCTTTCCATCGTTCGCTCGGTCACGACGACGCCGACGCGGCTGAGCCCAGAGACGGGCGCCAAAGGGCTGCGCCCTAAAATGTCTTCCCAGCAATTAATTTGTGTTAGGAGGTGAAGCAGGCTTTAAGGGGATCGTTGTAAGCTTGATCTTTGTAAGATGGCTTTCCCACATCGAGTGTTGCACAGTGAATCACGTCACTCTTCGGAGAGAATACCATTACAGAAAGTGGCTCTAACGCTTGTTTTATTGAAACTATACGAAACAAATTATATGACAATTAGCCGCTAAGACGACTCTAACACAACGCCGGGTTTTATATAGTTTTCAAAATTACATGGTTCACAGTGAAGTTGTAAATATTGTGGAATTCTCGTCCGCTGTCAATACATATGGGATTCTACGGGAGGGCAACGGACAGCCCCATGTTTGTCCACCGGAACAAAACTCCAGTTTGTCAAAAGTTCATTCAGTTAATTAACAAGGAACTATGGTCAATCGCAAAGTACAAACAAACGTGTTTTGCTTCGTGCACCCCCTGGACGACGACCCAGTCAAAGCTCACGTTGAGGCTCGGCACCGCAGCTTTGCCGGTCATCCTTCTTCACAGAGTGGAAGGGCACTAAATTTTTTGGTACATCCGCTCGGGTAACTAAGGCTTACGAGTTTTCTTTTTTTATGAGGGAGTTCTTGTTTAACCGTTATGTTTAATCCTTGTCAGTTGGTGACACAGCGTCGAGGTGTAGTCCGTGTTCTCTAGGAGGTACAAAAATTACGTTTTAACTTTTCTTCTTCAGAAACAACATAGTTTAACGATTGCATTTGGTAGTACCGTTCTTCTGTGCATGGTGTCGTACACGGCCTCAGGCGCACAAATAAGGACCACGTTTTTCCTTCGTTTCAGCGTCACTCGTCGGGAAGCGGTCCGTCTCAAAACGATTAGTTACAACCCTGTGCGAGGAGTGACGCAGTTCTTTTCCCGGGAGAACAACTATAGCGGCTGAGATATTGAGATTCGCGGTAGTGATTTATCGAAATCACGCGTTATCCTTGCGAATATAGTGCAGTCCGTTTTCGATACGAGCGGACAACGCCTCCAGTCAGTTATTTCTGTATATTTGCACGTAAAATAGCGTATGCATATTCACAAAGTAAGAATTGCCTGTTCTTTGTGTGTCCTAATGTAACGCCTAAACCCACGCCGTGCCACTTTTCACCTACAAGTTACAAGTATATGTTGTTTTTCTACTGCAAATAGAATTGTGGCAAATGCATATATAGAGCAGCATTTATTCAACCAAGTAGAGTAGTTATATGTGCTAGCTTTTTTTTTTAATAATGAGAAGCAACCCACCGGAAGGGCTCGGTGGTTGAGGCGCGGCATATTGAACATAAGGGCATGGGATAACTAAAACGTCTTTTTTATGAAAATGGCCACCCTTTAACATTCTAAAAGTACCCAGGTGTTCTTAATCTTTTTCTAGACTTCCATTGCGCCAAAGTTTTCTTACCAGTACTTGGCTGAAGGCAGGCGGTGGCGAAAAGGAACACCGGAGCGGCGCCGAGTAATGCGGCTTCACCGGAATAAAAGGGGACGGGGGGGGGGAGGCAGGGGGGTAGACATATACCGCTTCTCAGTAAAAAGGAAAATGAGCACTCAATTTATGCTGAATAGAAACCCCTAAAAACGAACGATCAGGATTTAAAAAAAGGAGACCCGTGTGAAGAGTGCACGAAGAGTGCACTCTTCACACGGTGAAGAGTGAAGAGTGCACACCAGAGTGAAGAGTGCACACCGGGGTGAAGAGTGCACGCCAGAGTGCACGAGAGTCGAAGCCAGAATGCACAAGAGTGAAGAGTGCACACCAGAGTGCACGAATCCAACACCAGCAGACGTTAACGGGGGGAAAAGGTTTTCGCGGCTGATGGGCTCTCACTTGGACCGCCCAACGAAGTTAGCCAATACTCTATGAAATGTTTGAAGCTCATTTCGTGTGATGCTAAGGACCTGCACTACATAAACGGGATTAGAAACGAAAAATGCATTACACATTTCTGCCCGCGCAAATTTAGACAGCTCCAGCCCTATCCATGCCTGCGTTTTTCGCTTCACAACGGTAAGCGCAGGAGACCAATGAGGTCTACTGTTTCGAATCTGATGTAGAGGAAGCCCAAGGAACTGTATTGTTTCAGAATTCCATGTTATACCTCCTGATTGACGCGGTTGCGCACCCCACCAGGTCTTCCAAAATCCTCTTGATTTTTCAAGGTTAACCTCAGCTCCACTTACATAGCAAAACCGCTGTGTCAGTGTCATTGCCTCCAAAACATTTTTCTTGTCGGTACAACAAAGGCAAATTCCTTTGCGTAAGCTTCCTGTTCCGGTTTTACCAGCTTCGCGTTTTAACATCTTTCTTTTAGGAAAGGGGCTGTGATCCTTTCCTACTCGTTTCGAGCAATAAATTTCCAGGAGGTGAAGCAGTTAAGAGAGTTCGACCTGCGTTTCTTAATTTTCCGTAGACGTCTTTTCTTTTTGTGTGCCTCGGTAACCGCAGGTAACGAACGGGAAGTTTCGGTATTCATGCACGCTGCGTCATCAAATTTTCGTCCCAGGCCGGCGCATGTTTCCTTCATCGATTCAAGACGACGAACAGCGGCTCGTCTCTACGACGACCTTGTCAAGCTTATTGGGACGCGCAACAACTGGAGCAAAAACATAAAGCACTGAAAGCATCCGTCTAAAAGAGCTATTTCAGTTGTATACTCTTCTATACCCACGAGCCACATTTTTGGGGAACATTTCTTTTTCTTGTGTAGGGAAATGTCAATATATAGGCGTGCTACAACGTTATGAGAGTGATGGTTTCGCCCCGTAACAAAATAAATGTCTACACAAAAAAAGCAGCAAGTACAATAACCCCAGGTTGGAGGTTTCCGCATGTACGCGTAGCAGCACCGACACCAGCGTTTCAACGAATTTCTTGAGTGATGAAAGGAAAATGAAAGAAGACCTTCATCATGCGCTGCTACTCAGTATTTCAATATGTATTCAAGCACTTGTTTTCTTCGCACACGTATATGATACTTCGGCCTATGCATGCTGGGATGCACGTACGTCCACTGTAGAAAGTGTCCGACTCTTGGTTTTGGTTTTGCTGTTCGGTATTCGGTATAGGCAATTGAATTCACTTTCTCTTGAAGGAGCGCTATATTGTATCGCGGGCGCTGCAGTGTTTTGGGGGTCTGATCCTGCGCTGTCGCATACTTTTTTGTGGGCTTGAGTGGAGTTTATTCCATGATGAAAGATTTTGCCTCACTCCTGGTTAGAATACTGAAATTACTTTTCTCCGAAGGCCGATTTTGATGTGTATGCGGCAGCTGTTAAAAACTTTATTTCGTACCGCCACAAAATGTTTTAATAATATCGTGCGAGCGTGGACCGGTGGTTGGGTTAGCACATTATCATGGCAGAAAGCTGAGAAAGGAGCGAGAATAGATCGCACACTGCGCAGAATGGTCCCACAAGTGCAACCGTCGTCTGCTAGGGTGTTCCAGAAAGTGCGACACAACCTCTTTCCGCTCGTAAATCAGCCGCCTATCTTCACTGCCGCAAAAAAAAGATGCACAGAAAATTTCTGTCACCACCCGGCAATGAAGATTAGCGGGTGATTACAAGAGGAAAGGGGTTGTATCGCACTTGCAGGAACACTTTAGCAGACGACGTTTGCACTGGCAGACCATTCTGCGCATGGGAAGTGTGCGCTCTATTCTCCCTCCTTTCCCCGATTTCTAACGAGATAAGGCGCTGATCCACCAGCCGATCGACGCTCGCACGATATTATAGAAACATTCGGTGGTTGTACGTAGTTTTTCAAGTGCAGGGCGAATGACGCTTTCAACTAGTACTCTGCACTTGCAACTCAATCCATTTAGTAGTCTCTCATAATATAGTGGGAGACATCCCCCATATTGTTTGAATTACGTTAGTTCTCATTCCGCAGAATGCTCACATGACCCGAAAAGCTTCGCTTGATTGCGAAGGTCTAAACCAGAGTCCTTCAATGCCTTTCTGGTCATGAAACTTCGCCGTCACGCCATGGGAGAGCTTCGTACGCTGCCCAGGGAGGCCGCACCGCGGCGCTGGTGTTGATCGGAGGGCAGCCGGGGGCGTGGTCAGAGCGCGTTTGGCAGGGAACGGACTACGGAGTAAGATAAAACAGACGGTCGCCGCCTTATCAGCACTGCGCTTTCGCTTTACGTGTCGTGGGCCGCTCAAATGGACTTGCCATTTTGTGAGTGGCGAAAAATTATGGTGCGAACGGGCATGCTGCTACTGCGTTCCTGCCTGCCGGTCTGGCTACAGAGCAGCGGCGTCCGCCCGATGCCCTCCGATCTGCGGTGGCGCCCCTCGCGGTAGCCTTTGTCCCCGTACGAAACTTGGCCGGGAGTTTCATGACCAGAGAAGCATTGAAGGACTCTGGTCTAACTAAGGTACCCTCAGTGGTAGTTCGTTTTTCCATTCAGTAAAACCCCCTCCTTATTCGTGAATTTGAAAGATGTCGTTCTTTTTCATGCAATGTAAAACACGCCAAGCTCAAAACGAAAATCCCCTTTCTCTCTCCCTCTCTTACTCCCTCCCCGCTTTTTCCTTGCTTGAATGAATTTATACCCTTCTTTTTTTGATAGCGATAGTGTGCCGTTGGGCAGAAAGTTCTGACTGTACAAGTTAGCACCCGTTTCCCAGAGGAAGTCCTGAAGACTGCGGTGGTGGGGCCCCCACAGCTATCGCTGGAGATCGGGGGGTCTCCCAGGATGCAGGCCTGTGCCGCGGAGGTGTCGGGATCTCGCGTAGGGCACGGGGAAGGGCACACTCAGGGAAGGGCACGTCCATAACAAATGAAATCGACTTTACCAACACCCCACAGGTGTATATATAGTCTGGAGAACAAGCCACGCGATATCAAGGACGTTGTAATGGAGGACAAAATTGAGGCCTCGGACTTACCTAAAAATTGAAGATCTCTTGTATAGCCACAGCTACGTCACATGAAAGCCGCAGAACACACTGCTGGGAGTAATTCGTCGCTGAAGTTTTCTTTCTAAGGCAACGAAGACTGAGTAGGCATCTTTGGAGGTAGCGGCGAAGCGTGTTGAATTGGAAGTACATACGAAAAAAAGGGTTGATATTTGACGGAGTTACAGAATCAAACGAATTAACACGTTAGGGAAGGCAGTTAATCAGAACATAACGTGGACATGTTGCGAAGCTGGTCGCAGTTTGAGCTCATTACGCTCTTCTTGAGCCTGCTTGATGTGCGGCCGCGCCACCGAGCCTATACATAGTTAAAGCTATTGCGCTTCTGAATGAGAATGAGCTCTGCTTGGTTTTGTTTATACCAGGTGGGGTTTTCGTTCCAAGTAGTGCGTATAAATTACGGTCTGCCGTTAAGTTCATTTTGTGGATCGTCATCTGACGCTCAACATGCAGGGTGGTAATCAGCGGAAGATGGGAGAGTAACAAATACTTGATGTGGGTGAGATGGTACATGACATGTGGTGGTAACTACGGCAGGGGAAAACGGAAACGATGGAAAAAGAAACGCGTACAGCATCGTGCTGCTGTATGTGTTCCTTCTTCCGTCGTCCTTATTTTCTCCGCCGTAGTTACTACCAAGTAAGACGTGACAAAACGTGCAGTTTTGTATTTGTTAATGACCCGTTCAAAATTTTCGAATTTTGAACGGGTGCATTGACCGTTCTTTCATCTTCAAATTTATTAGTAGCTCTCTTGTCTTTGTTTCCGTAAAAGCATCGATTCTAACGTGGTGTATTGAAAGTGCCACAAAGAAGTTACTTCAACAGTTAAAGCCGTTAAGCCTGCCTCGGGCAAGCAACGAACGCTCTCAAGCGACTGGGGATTTGCAAAATTCACATAACGAGCATCTGAAGACCAAGACGTAATGTCGTCCATTATTCAAAGCAGCCAATTCGAAAGGAGCACTCAAGGTGAGCACATGCGAACGCATTAACTTTCTGTCACCTCTGCAATACCTTCTTCAAAAGAAACGCCCGGATCGTTCTCATATCCCGTCTTTACCTGGCGATGGCGACACATTTCTTCTGAGTAGCGATGCCCCGCACGGCGCATGCAGAAGGGCACAAACTAGCCGACGGAAGTAAGTGCCGGTGCACTCAGCGCATGCCAGCTTCTTAAGGAAAGCGGGAGGGCTGACTAAGCGGGAAGAAGATCTCCTCGAAGGAAGCAGCATGCTTGCTAAAGCAGAATGTAGAGTATGCGAAGCAGAAAAACCGAAGGACAGAGTCGGAGCGGTTGAAGCAAGAAAACTGGCTCTTCAGTGGCTTTAGTTACGTGCCAGCATTGTGGGGTGAAGTGAGGCGCTGAAAGAGCAACGTATAAAGCCTGCTTGAGACGACAGCGTGTGTTCGATTTTTAGCTTGGCTGTGTCGAGTTAACTTAGCTCGCGTAGTGAATCTCGGCTTCGATCGTTAGCCGTCTCTTCTTTTTGATCCGTATTTTTTCACGAGTGTCTGCTTTGTGTTTGCTTATTAGGTGTGTGGTAGCTTGGTGTTTTAATACTCTTTCGATTGTGGTTGTATCGGATCTTTGTTGGTGTACTGGCTGAAAGTGTGTCACCATTGCCTGAGCGCGGGCAGATAGATGTGTACAAGTTCTTGACTTCTGCAGCAGAGCCGATTTCACAGCATGTTTCTCCTCCGTGCTGTGAGTATGAAGTTTTTTTTTAATGAAGAAAATTTTATTCAACTAATGAGTTTCAGTCGTTTTACGCAAAATGTTCCCGTTTGTTAAAAAAAGAACCAGAGAAAGAGGTGCTGAGGACAACCTCTTTGTTCTGCCATGTACCACCGAGTTTCGATGCAACAGCAAAACCCTGTCTCTACGGCCTTCGTCATCTCAACGACGCTTGACCTGATAAAAAAGCGACAGGGGCTGTTGCTGGGGGAACAAACTGATGTACTGAAGGTCGTAGGCATTCTGGAGAGCATCCTCATCTGCCTTTAAGTTTTTTTTTGATAGGATGTACACAAGATATACTTGTAAATGCTAAAGACGGGCTGTGGCAAGTTCTCATTTATAAACAAGCGCGAATTCCTTTGTCATACGGCATGTACTTGGAAGAAGGAGAAGGGTTACAACCGTGTAATCTGCAATCACCGCTGCGACAGAGGCCTGGCAAAAAGGCTTTGAGCAGTGCGCAGTACAAAGGCACAGTTACACCTAGTGCGCAGGTTGCACAGGCGGTGACTACATGCAACGAGGCCGTGAAGAATACATTACAGCAGTTCCACTGAACCTTAAAGCTGTATAGTGCAAGCTAGTGTCACCAGATAAGGTTACCGAATATGGGCACTCTTTTCTCCTGTTGTTCCGTGCCGCCGCCGTGATCATTGGTCAGTTCGCATCACGTGACGCTTGTTTACACTGCGACGGTTCATGGGCGCCGCCATTTTGTTGTTTATGCGTTTTCTGTCGGCCAACCGTGGTAGTCTCAGCTTGTCCTCCCTGCTCTGCGGCTGCGCGCGACTGTCGTCGTTGATTGATTGATTGTAGTGTTAACGCGCCGACGCAACGCAGGCGATGAGGCGCGCCGTAGTGGAAGGCTCCGGATTAATTTTGACCACCTGGGGATCTTTAACGTGGCGCCGAAATCTCGTACACACGGGAGTTTTTGCTTTTCGCCTCCACGGAAAAGCGGCTGCCGCGGCCGGGAATCGAACCCGCGACCTCGTGCTCAGCAGCACAACGCCTTAGCCACTGAGCCACCTCAGCGGGTCTGTCGTCGTTCCGAATGCGAATGAAAGCTAACGCGCTTCGCAGCATTTCAGCTACAGAAGTGTGTCCGAAGATGCCGTGTTGCTGCTTCTTCGGCAGTGTTGTTTACAAATGACCTCGTCCAAGTTAGCAGTGAGGCCGCTGAAGCGACAATCTGGCAACACTGATAAACAACAAAATGGCCGCCGTTGATCACTTGCGTCCCTCAGTGACGGTACTCTGTATCGTATCTAGTGACACCAGTGCCAACCAGTGATTCACCAAAGGGGCTGTGGACCCTCTCTTGACTAGTTCCAGTATCTGCCTGGCGTTGATACCGAATGTAGTCAAAAGAGGGTGCCGCCAATACTGAAAACGCCTTAGAAGGCATTGGATTGAGTTTTTACTAATTGTGTGTAAGTAATTCAATATACCATTTTTTCCTTATTTTATCATTGTGTACTTACTTGCAAGCCGAGGCACCTTGGTTCGATCCCAATCACAGGAAGCGGTGGCTTTTCAAAGCCTCCGTTTGGGGCCCGATGCTGCGCTACAACGGCTGTTACATACCGTGACCTGGGACGAGCTACGACGAAAAGCCGGGCCAATGCACTGAAGCAGGCGGCCTTCCCCTCACTTCCTCACACCCTTGACATTCGGCTCCTCTTCTCCTCCGATGTGATGCAAGGGCGCATATTCCCTCTGGAAAGAAATGTCTTTCCAAAAATGAATTTAAGTAAGCAGTGGAAGCCGACTTTAGAAATATCGGTGAAAGCTAGGTCTTTCTAAGCTGGCTTTCCCACATTTTGTGCCACACAGAAAAGTGGGCTGCACAGATAATCCCACTGAACCGTACCTCGCGTGACGGCGCTGTTTGATTGACAGTTTGTGATTAGTCAATACTTCACAGAACAGGAACAACATTTATTTGTCCAACATGGTTTTGAAGCAAAGGAGGCGAAGCCTCTTCACCCTCCTCATACGGCGGCCAGAAGTCCTCGGGCTCCGGCGGCGTCTTCGGCCATTTGGACTACCCTGGATCTGTACGGCCGGATCAAAGCTGCGCAGAACGGTCTCCCACTGCTCCTCGGTCTTAATTAATAGCAAAGCACCTAACGAATTCTGCTTCTCTAGACATTCCCAAATAATATGGCGCCGGTCTGCCCTGCCCGTTCATAGCTTACATGCGCTCGTGTAGGGCACCGGGTAACAATGGCTGGGCACGACCGGATTGGGGAATGCATTTGTCTGTAAGAGGTGCTATGCTACAGACTGCCATTTGTTGAGAGCACAGTGAGGGGAGGATAATTAACCCGGTCCAATCTGTAACGATTAATTATGTCTCTGTACGAGACCATGCGGTCTCTCCCTATCCCAGCGCGCGAAAAGTGCTCAGATATTTCCTCGGCGTGATCGGCTCGGGTAGCGAAACGTCGAGCCGCTACGCTGGTCGGCTAATGGCCGGCGAATTTCACACTTTCACAGAGTACAATGGCACCGAAATTTTCGTCCGCCCGTTTCTCTGCTCCACTCAATATCCCCAATACCAGCCGGTCGGTGACGTCACCCGGATAAAACTGCTATTGTTTGGAAATACCTTGTAAACTGGTCAAATTACGCAGCTTTGAAACAAAGCTTCAAATTTGAAATATGCGTTATACCAGCATGAATATATTTTGTATTGGGAAACGTTGTACGCCGCCGTCAAAGGTCATGTGAACTGCCTTAAAAGAGCTTGAAATGAAGGAACACTTTGCCCACATTGTCAGTGAGGCTTCTTACTACCTTGAGGCTGTGGATTATGGATAAACGGTGTCCAATGTGTGGTACCGGGGTTCTTGCACCCGGCCGCGGTTCCCCAGAAGGACACTGAGCCCCCTCGATCACACCTTTACTTGGAGTCCCGCTACGCCAAGGTACACCGCTCAGCCGATCCGGCTGCACACACGTCGCCCAGCCGAGTCCGCCATGTCCTATCCTCGCTCCTCTCGCGCCACCTCCTCATCCTCAGCCGGCACATCTCCTTCCCGTGGGATTGTCCCCCGCCACTATTGCCGGATTACCACAAATGTTTCGGCCGAAACTTTTCTGAACTGGCTTCCCAACACGAGCTCGGTGTCGACTGCGGCGACGACATCTGTTGCCTCTTCGATCGATAATCGGAAAACGGCACTGGTGCTTTCGAACAGAGAAGTTGACAGCTGTGCATATTTGTCTGGGCGGAAGGAGTGGGAAGCGGGAAAATATAAGACACAAGAAGCTACTATAAAGCCCTCCCCATAGAACATATCTCCTTCTTCCCCATACAGACATGGCTGGCACACTCTTCATACTAATCAATAATGTCTTGAGTCGTCCAAGCATTAATTCATTCCATTCGCTGGAAATAGTGACGGCCGTATTAGGTTTTGCAGGAGGGTGACCGATATCTTGAGTTGTGGATACGCTCAAACGTGTTTCCCTCAGAAGTGATATGGAACAAGTAAAAAAATAATCGTAAAGTGCTTTTTGAAACCAAGCTGACAATGCCTATAGTATTCGAGATATTATGGCATCCACGCGCAATACGCATTGTGGAAAAGCCAGCCAACAAGACTAAACTTACGCCTATAAGGTTTTAAGTCTGTCATATTTTGATATAAGATGACTTAATTTGCTACCATAAAAAGGTCCTTTACGCAACGCTAGTGTTTAACAGTACAGCCGTGTTATAGACGATAAGTGTAGGCTTAGTTTTTGTAAACTGGCTTTCTCACATTGCGTGTTGCACAGTGAAGCCTTTTTAGAAAGCTCTACCATGGCTTTCCTAAAGTTGAAAGAATCGCGAAGGCTTTATAACATCAAAACTATGCGAAAAATGCCTGAAAACCTTCGCTAAGAGTGCGTCCAACTTTCGCTCGAAGTGCGTCCAATAAATCGTCAAAACTTTAAAAACCAAATCAGAAACGAAGAATGAACCCATGGAACGATTTCCTCCGCGCAACCAAACGCATATGTGAACGATCTAAATGTATGTCGATACGTGGTTTGTGAGATAATAGTATACCATTGTACTCCTTCTTCGTGATTAACGGTTGCAGTGTGTTATCTAGAACCTTTGTTTTTTCGCGATTTTCGAGTAACCATTTTGACCCAATGGAAGACCGGTTTCGCACACGAACCGTGTGTCCACAGATCTCATAAGAGCTTTGCGGTCGACCAAACCGGTCAATGGGGAAATGCATTAGTTTCTGACAGAAAGCCATAGGTCCCACAAAGAAAGCTTTCGCATTAAAAGAACAATACAATACCAACCAGGCCCGCCAACAGTGACGCGAGTGCAATCGCCGACGATGGGCCAATGCTATGTGGCATTCCGGCGAGCGCTGCTCGTGACACGTCACGTAAGCGACGAGCGAGAACCACGAGGCATAGCGGGAGTCAAAGAATGCCGTAAAGCGTCCTCGGCGCCAATTTGCCACTTTGGGAGAGTCGAAGACCGTGTACGTCAGGTTTCAAAGAGTCTTTTTCGATCGTCCTTTCGGCTCAAGCGGTAACGTGCGCGACAGATTGTGGTTCGATAACGACCTTACCGCAGATAGCAAAGTCCGCGCTTCCGCACGTCTCGTGCCCAGCGCTCCACGTGACACGTGTAATGTCACTTCGCACTGTATTCTATTGAGTAACTGCTGAGCACAGCCAGTCGCTCGGCATCTGTAGCCTCGAGGTAGAGGTCCGGGCACTGATGCTGTACGGCCTGTGTTCGAGCTCCTGTGGTTCTTTCGCATTTTGGGCATTTGTAAAATGTAAAAACTTTTTCGAACAGAACATTTCATAACTCACGATGTCACAACCGCGTTGACGTCCGTATTCATAGTCCGACACCTTCCCACACTATTTTAAAACAAAAATACCAACCGGCCCCCTGGTTTCGATCGCCTCGACCCTGACGGGCGGAACGCAAGTGGATGGTGCTCTACCCACTGCGACACAAAGCCGACACAAAATGGGAGGTTCGCGCGCCTTATATCCCTGACTCATTCAAATTACTGCTCCGAGCGCTCTCTCGTCAGCAGTTGCCACAAGTGCAAACACCTTAACGTAACGCAAACTACTTAACGTCGTGCGCCCCCGTGCTCGCTTTGACGCCCCTGGGAGAGTGTTGACACTACCTACTTTGCAAGACCGAGTGCAACGCGAGAACAAGCCCACGAGCGGCGACGCGCCGTGGGTGGTAGCGCGCATCTGTCAGCTGCGCCCGGCGAACTACCATCAAGGCAGTCGAAACCGAACGCGCGAAATACAAACTTTTTGAGACCAATTCCACGCGCGGTTTTTGTAAGTAATGTTGTTTTGATATCCTTTAGCCGGATCTACTCCAGAGTGCGGCATATGACCTGCCTGAATTTACGTTCTGCATCGCTGGAAATGACATTACTAATGTCACGTTGATGGCGCTGGTAAGGAAAAACGCGTTTCGAAATGCACTGCCGGAGAAGCACCGCGTTCAAACGACCCCGCTCCCCCGAATGCATGCAGCATCGTTGGACAACCGTCTTGGACAGGCAAATTTTATTTTTAAAAATTGAATGCTTCTTTGTGCGATGTGAAATTGGGCTGGATATTATGGGTAATTTTTAAAGCTGTCGTTACAGGCTTCCGGGGTATCGTTTATTTGAAAATATATTTCAACCACGAGAGGGAAGTAAATCTTAATTCTGTTTAAAGAGTTAAAACAAACTACTGTAGCAGCGTTAAGTAGCCTTGAGCACCAGCAACGTTAAAATACTGCATGCGAATATCTTCAGGTGGGGAATATGATAAAAGATATTCAGACAAACGAGATTTCAATGATGCACGTTTAGAGTGACTGCGAATTTTGTCTGCGTGCTAGCAGATTCATGTTTTTGTGAAACTTATCTCCAGTAGTACCTCCATTAACACTTTTGACACACGTTATGAAAGCCACAGAAAGGTTATAAAGATATTCATATAACTAGACCTTTATATATTCTTTTCAAAGCAAGCCGCGGGAAAACATACCATCTTCTAAAAAAAAGAACTTCTTTAAATTTCGAGTTGAATAAAAAAGTTGCAGATAAAGCAGCGTTAACATTTTTAGCGCGTACAGAAGTGGAAGGCCTGCAGGAATTATGACGTTTTCCGCCCGCGTGAATGACGAAAAAGAACGAAGAACAACAAAAGTTACTCCTGCTGGTGAAGCGAACACTGCGTCGCTATTAGGTTACACAGACATTTCTGTCGACGTCGTTAGCGCCACCTTGCAGCTTCGTTATTTTGCGGGAACACGTGACCCTCTAAAAATGTTTACAACGTCGAGGATGCTCAGCGTGCGATTTCAAAACACCAGCCGCTCCTCAAACCTGCTTTTTTACGACAGGGCCACCACAACAACACCTCGAGCTCTCGACAAGCAACCCTGTTTGTGCTGGCGTGCATTCGCTCTGCTATGCAACCACTAAAGAGTTTGCCATCGTTAAAGAAGCGTTTCGGGAACAAAAAACACACAAAAAAAAAACTCCCGCTTTTGCTTTTGCCGTTCTCTTGCGGCTGCTTTCCCCCATTTACTCGCTAGCCACTTCGCTTTATACGTGGGGATAATGATCCTGGGTAAACACACGCATGAACTAGCAGACGCTTGCGCTTTCGTATTTCAGCCTTGGTGCCTCCCGTGCCGCTGAGGCTAAGTAACCATAAATGAGCCCGAGGTAAACATATAGCGGGGCGTAGCCATTCACGCCGTGGGGGCTTTGACGTTGCGTTTCTTTTCTCGGCTTGCTCTATACGAGGTGTGCGCAGAGTAAGAAACACGAAAATCTCGCAAGCGAGAATGTACGGTACATTGTGTATGCACGTACGCTAAAGTCAGGAGCACGGGTGCCGAAGGATTCAGTCCTGCTTGTACTCGCACTTTTACTAATGACCACGAAGTAGAAAGCCAAGCACGTGACGGTTAGCACAATACAGTGAGCAAAGTGTCAAAACCAACCATCAAGATACGCAAGTTCGTCCTCTTAGAAGGGGATCTTGCGTATTTTGAAGGCTAGTTGTTTCCAATGTGAATTTGAAAAAAAAAGGTTTTCTGCTACATGCGCGGTATGATCGTTCTCTTTTCCAAATGCCTGTTTTTCCGCCTAATAAATTTGGTTGTAAGACAGCCGCATGTCTGGTTAGGGCACGTGAGCCACATGCCGAGAAACGGGCCAAAAAATGTCACAACGTGATTGCGCCAGCTTAGGCATTTTTAAAGGGAATTGATAAACGCGGAAACACACCATACCACAACTTCATGTACACCCAAACACACCCCATGACCCTTTCTCAATGCGCTCCTTAATGAGAGTTAGAGGCCGTTGAGACGAGATTGTGTTTCTTCACTCCTAATTCCCCCTAAGTTACGTAAGAGCGGGATGCTCGCCTCCTTGACACGTTAGTGACAAGCATGTGAAGCCCCGGTTAGTCTTTGATGCCGAAAACTTTAATGTTTTGCTTAAGATTCTGAAAACATTTTAATGATTTAAAGAAGTTACCTTGATCAGCATTATTTATGGTTCAAGTGAATACAATAGTGCAAAGTTTCTATTGTTATCATTTTCACAATTTCGCTCACCTACCTGTCCACTAGCCCATTGAGCCCCGGGCTCGATGCGAGTTGACACACATAAACAAGACTTTTTTTATAGCACACGGAAGTACGTGCTGCCCTCTCTTATATAGATTTTGAAGGTCCTGGTACCTTTGTCCGTCAACAGATGGTGTTAAATGTCGAAAAAGGAAACACATAGTGTGAGAGAAATAATATTCAGTTGTTGCCCGTGAGCAACATTGGAATCAAGGGTTAAGGCAAGGTCATGGCGGTGGCAATGACTTAACGTCACGACGAACGACGTGCGCGTAACGTTTTTACAGCGAGCTGCGCATGGCTAGAACGGCCGGATTTTCTGAGATCGCGAACAAAAGTCCTCTCCTTGCCTATTCCTACACCACTTATGCAAGCAACCGTTTTGGGCGGTAGGCTCGGAAATAATAGTCTTCACACGCAACGCTATGGAATGCCGTCGTCCTTCAGAGTAGCTACCGAAGAGCAGCGTGCTTGGGGAATTCCATTTGTATTGTAGAGACGCTATGGAAGCACGTATACTTTGGATTTGCGAAGAGGAGCTCGGCTACGAAGAGTGACGAAAGGAATGGAGTGCGATCGACGGGATACTGTGTGAAAAGCGAGTAGAAAATCGGGCAGCATGGGCAACCCACCGATATTGCCTTGGATGAACACAGCCCAGATGACTGCAAACAAGACAAGAAGTAGTTCATCTAGTTAGAACTACAGTATAATGATTCACATCAATCAACCACTGTACATAAGTGAAACATCGACTTACATTTCTCTGAAATTTTAATATCGCGGTCCCCACTACTGAGAGTACAAGCTCAAAAGCGATGTCCCACTAGGGACTAAAGAGGACTGTTGGAAATGCTATCAAAAGCATGAAAACAGGAAAAGCTGCAGATGACGAAGGAATAACTGCAGATCCTTTGAAGGAGGGAGGAGATATTGCACTGGAAAAGCTTGCTGTACTATTTTCGGAATGCTTGAAGACTCAAAAAGTGCCTATAGCCTAGAAAAACGCCAACATTATTCTGTTTCAGTAATAAAAGAGGGTCCAAGGATCTTAAGAAATCACATACCCATCAGCCTACTGTCAGCTGTTTACAAGCTGTTTACCAAAGTTATAGTTAGCCGCATGAGTGGCAACCTGGATTCCCAAGAACTCCAGAGAGCATGCCTAGTTTAGAAAGGGTACTCAACCATTTATCGCATCCATGTCGTCAAGTAGTGATAGAAAAATCCGAAGAGTACACTAAACGACTTCTTTCGCACATTAAATAAACGCATCTAAGAACGATCTGAATATATAAGATATGTGGTCTATAAGATAGAGGTTATACTCCTGTACTCCTTTTTCATGATCCATGCGTGTATTGTCTTATATAGGACAGTCCCGTTTTCGCGATTTTCTAGTAACCTTTTTCACACAATGGAAGCCCGGTCTCACTCCCGTGCTGCCTTGTCCAGAGATCGTATCGACGTTTTTTCGGACGACAGAAAAAATGCATTAGTCTTATGACGGGATAACACCGGCCCCACTATGAAAGTTTTCACTTTAAAATGAAACAATATGTGGCAGAAACCATCTGACAGGCAGCCTACCATTGTGTATGGCAGCTCAGCGAGTCACCAGCAAGAAGAGACCCCATACTTGACGTGCCGTTGCTTCTCACAAACACTCCTGGTTTCGTAACTTTGACGCTCGGCAAATGCACGTTGGCGTTTCATATCACGGAGCTTAACTTCTGCTGGCGGTCGTCGCAACTGCGAGGGCCCACCTCATTGAAAAATATCGGGTTTTGCAACCACTTTGCTACGCAATATTTTACACCAGCATGACTTCACCCCGCCAGCTAAAAATTTGGTGATCGACTGGGTGCGAATGAGGAGTCCGTACTGCAGCTTCTCCATGCACACGTGACGAGAATATAGGCCCTTGTTTTGTTACCGAGCCGGAAGGGGTATCCACGTGAAGGTAGATAAAAATGATCCGCTTTAATAGAACAAAGCCGTGGTATCAGGTGGCCACAATCTTTGACCTACATTATCCATAGTGTGAACTTACAATTGGCATTGGGTTAAAGAAACGCTTACAACAAACACGTCAACAGTTTTTTTTTTGCAGATTCAGCGGCTTCTGCAGCTTAGCCGGGCCCGTCTCTTTTTATATCTCCATGCGTGCCTTGACGCCAGAACCAGCAGCCTCGACTTCTGACAGCGTCGTGCTATGCATCGCAGCATTTGAATATACAATCGCTGGCTCAGCGGGAGGCAGAATCCGATGCTCCGCTTCGGTAATCCCCCGCTGCGTGATTTGGTCCTCGCTGCCGGAATGCGGGCTCGCAGTCGATAGAGGCACGCGAGACAGTTCCAGGAGGTGGGATTGGCGAGGCAGGCAGCTACCTAGCTCACAACCGTTCAGGGGCGGCCTTGCGACACAACGGAGGCAGCGTCATGACTGAAGCAATGTTATCCGGAGCATGCCTCCCTGTGCTGTGTGACGATAATAATTTTCCACTGTTTTGAATCTCCCGCTTTTATCTCTCCGCCAGTGAAAAGTCCTTTACTGCGTGCTGTTGAGGTATTCGCTATTCCAGCAAAGCGGCATTGAATAGGGTGCATTCGAGAGCATAGGTTAGGGTATCGGTTTTAAGAGACATTTGTATGGAAGGGATTTATGTATTTTTCATGTCCGCTGAAAGTGCCTTCACTGAAAGTGCGTCCTAATCTATCGTCAAACCTTCAAATACCCAAATCTCAAACGAAGGAACGAACCCATGCGACGATTTTCTGCGCACTAGGTACACGCACCCACGAATAATTTGATTGTATAGGTGGTGTTCACTGAAAGTTTAGCCGGCGATTTCTTCGCTTGGCAACACTAAAAACCGCCATGACCGATGGACACTGCGCCTGGGCATGCGCTTTGCGCCCAGATCTCCCAGACAAAAAAAACACCAGCGTGCATCCTCTGCCGCGTTTCAACCTATTCTCGGCGCTGGCGTCAACAGATATATTAATAATTGCACCCACATTTATGTGATGGCGCCCTACTTGCCCTCGAACACTTCGCAACCATCGTCTCGGCCATGACGTCAACAGATATGAATAATGGTAGCGACGTTTTGAAGTGATTCTAGGATAGAATAGAAAAAAGTTAAGATTAGAAAGGCAAGGTAAGATTAGAGAATTGTAGTTCCACTGTGGTTGATCCCTCGCACACAACACGCCTAGAACACTGCTGGCTGGCGTCATGCTGCCTCCGGGAGACGAGGAGCCTGGAAGGAACGGTGAAGCGTGGAGGCTGCGAGCTTGCTGGAGGACGAGCGAAGTCTGCGGCGGTTTCCAACCACTTCGGAGTTCGCTGGAATGGAATGTAGCCGAAAGACGGGTACTGGAGAGCGGGAGCTGGCACTCGACGGCCCACACCAGCAGTGCGAAAGCCGAACGACATTCAAATCCAGAGCAGCGGCCCGCGGAGACAGTGGGCCGCCCAAACGAAGTCCCTCCGAGAGCACCCGATGGCGAAAACAACGCTACGCGATACCCGCTGGCTCCGCAACTGAATACGCGCGGCGGAACCACGTGAGAGCTGAGGGCGCATTCCGCTGCGGAGTGGAACACTTGTGGTACGTCGATTGAGTCAAAGGAATAAACCCACGTTTCTCCACAAGGTAATGTTTTTGATCTCAGTGGGACGGCCTGATGCGTGTGCCACCATGATGGTGGCCGAGCGTACGCGTTGTCAAGGCGACACACATAGGTTGCCGGCATGCGCGCAACGCCAGTTAATACAACCTACGCGGATACGTGGTTTGTGAAATCGAGTTATGCTATTCTACTCCTTCTTCATGATGGATGATTGATTGATTTTAGGGTTTAACGCGCCGACGCTACACAGACGATAAGGCGCGCTGTAGTGGAGAGCTCCGGCATAATTTTGACCGCCTGGGGTTCGTTAACGTGCGTCGAAATCTCGAACACACAGGCGTTTTGGCTTTTCGCCTCCATCAGAAAAGCGGCCGCGGCTGCCGGGAAATCGAACCCGACTTCCTTCATGATCGGCGCGCGTATTGTCTTTTCTAGAACCGCTATTTGCAAGGCCCCGTTTCGACACGATGGAAGCCCGGTTCCGCGGACGCGCCGCGGGTCCACATATCTTATCAGGGCTTTTCGGTCGACCAACACGTCTATGACGAAATGCATTAGATTTTTGCCACGACGCCATCGGTACCAGTAAAAAAGCTTTCGCTTGAAAAGATTCCCACCACATCGGATGTGTGTGCGTAGGACACGGTTTCTTGATGCCATTGTCGGAAGGCATTGTCACCGCGCTGGCTCTACAAGCCTGCGCTTAAAATAAATGGAAATGGCAGGGCGGATGGCAAATGCATCGTTTACGGTTTCCATCATAGCATTGCTTGAACCAGGGAGAACAAATAAGGCGCCGTATGATAAAGTGCTCCAGGGAGTGAAAATTGGTTCGTAATTGAAAACTTCAAGGGACCCTGGAACACTTTCTTTCTCTTTTTTTGAACTCTTAAATGCTTGAAATACGCAGTGAACCAACACATCCCGCACATATATTAGGGGGTCGCCATGGACCTCAACCAAACATTACTGCTCTATGCCCATCAGATAACTTTGAAACTTGCTCAAAAGAGTTTTCTCTCTTCCCCGGTCTCCGCGTTCTTCCAGCGCGTGTATGACATCATTTCAGTGGTATAGCGGCTAATGGCCCGGTTTCTTTCAGTTGCAGCAAACAACGCATTTTATAGACACTATAAAACGAAAGCCACAAAAGAAAAAGCAGAAACGGAAGGCCTCTATCTGCTGCGACGAGGAAATCACGCAGTGCAGCTGCCGGGCTCGCGATAATCTATATAGCTTTCGCAGTGCTTGCAGACGCAAAAGAAGCGTGAAAGCCCTTATTGTAAGTGTTGCAGTGTCCCCTTAAGTGGGAAATTCTGCTCTTTATTTGGAACCAAAAATGGGGTCTGCCAGAGCGCCGAAAAGTTCATTGGGCAAGTTCAGTAAGAAGATTAAACCCTGGTCATAACATTCTTGCTTCTCAAGAATAAAGGAGTTCGTTGCGTTGACCTCGTAATATACTGAACCATAATACGGGCTAATCCGCAGCGTGAAACGCCCACCGCAAAATACAGTGCGACTTTGAAACACGCCAGCCCTAAATTAAACGCATCTTACGAAGTCTCTTCAAAGCGTGATGCTGGCGGTACAAACAAACCTTGAGCGGCGTCTCCGATCGATATTCTCATTCCTGGCAACCCCATCCTCTGTGAGTGAGTCCTAATACTCTCGCGGAAGCAAAGGTTCCAAGACCACGGGTTGCATTTCCTTTGGTCACCTTTCACGTCGCCAGGGTTCCCAAAGAAAAACTTACACCATCTTCCCGTGGGGAACCTTGATGAGGATGCGAAGCACCATGGGGGTTCGGTGTGGTTCCATTGTGTTTCCGTTATGTTGAGTGATCTGGTGTTTAGTAGTGCCAGAGGGAATTCCGCGTCCGGGTCCACACTGGTGGCAAAGGTACGGAAGTACTGTTGTGTGATGGTGAGTAGGCGGGGTTTCGAGGCACCGAAACTCGTCCGTCATGTTCTTGTCGATGTTGTCGTCTCTGTGGTAGACTCGGTAATCTCCGTCAGCGTTGTTGAGGTAAAGGTTGTTGACGTTGGTGCACCGACTGAGAGCAACGTACACGCCCTCCTCTTAGCAGCTTTGTCTTCTTCTCCTTCTTCTTCTTCAGCGGTTTCCCTACGGGAAGATGACGACGGTGGTTGAACGCGAAGCTATCTCGTGATGGATTAGCAACGTACACGCCCTCCTCTTCGCAGCTTTGTCTTCTTCGCCTTCTTCTTCTTCAGCGGTTCCCCTACGCGAAGATGACGACGGTGGTTGAACGCGAAGCTATCTCGTGATGGATCTTGGTTGGCCAATCCCTAGGGGCATCCTGCCGCAATCATCATCAGAGGCGCTGCGGACGGGGCACAGACAAGTGACATCCCCCCGAGCAAGAGATGCTCCGCATCTAAAACCAAAAGTCGCCGTAGGAAATTTACGCTCCCAACATAGAAATGGGAGAAACAGCAGCACTTAGAAAAAAAAGTGACGAGTGGGTGTCACTTTTAAAAGCGCTAATTCCAGCTAAACTAAAAAAATTCATGTTTGAACTTGCCTCAATCCGAGAAAGTTTAGCCTGGTTTTGAGAGTTGGCCTGTCGGGGACGTGGTTTGTTGTAGCTTGGTAGTGGTCACCTGAGCTAGCGCGGAGTCGGTATGCTCTCGTCGGCAAACGGAAACTTTCTGGTGACAAAACGCCAGGCAGGTAAAGTCGTTGAACTCTACCCTCAAACTTCAGCGTGAGATTGAACGACCACAGCCGTTGGTTATTGCCGAAAGTTTCCGTTTGTCAGGCAGGACGGATAATTAAGTGAGCTGCGCTTGCAGCTTCGATCCGCCGGTTCTTGAGCGTCGTTGGAAAGGGCTGGTGGAACGCAATTACGCCAGTGCTTCGTGCGCAGTTAGGTTCGGCTGGTTGACGAGCGCGCTTTTAAGGGCTTTCATCGCTTACATATTGAAAACGCTACGCTTTGGTCTTGTACATGTGAGTGATATTAAGGCAGCGCGCCAAAATGTTATAGCAGCAGTCCCTTTATATAATCCGAAAGTATTAAAGGACCTATTACCCAACAACAATACGGCGTGCTAGTGCGACAGAGTGATAGTTCTTAATCCTTTGTTGCATGAAAAGAAATTATGCGCGCAAACTGTGGTGATTTTTGTTTTTCTATTATCGCGCGTCTAGAAAAAGTAAAAAAAAAGTTCACATCAAACGCTTAGTTTGCAAGATACAGAATGTCTACTACAGTGGACATGAACACTGGCTTTGGTGGAAGAAATTTTGATAATTTTTTTTCAGCAGCTGAGCTTCTTTCCTGCAAACTTCTACGCTTGAAGACAGAAATTGGGATGCGGTGCATGCTACTCAGAGTTATGGAAAAGGAAAAAAAACGGCTACTTTTGGCGTCCATGAACAAGTAAACCTTGGAATTTCGACAAGCGCTTGTGCTCTTGTGCTTCCGTTCCATCTTCTTACATATCTACTTCATCACTGCTGTCTCCTTCGCTCCTGAGATGTTCGTGATCAATGCCAGATGGTACGTTTTTGTCAAGCATTGACTGGATCCTCCGACAACGGGACTTCCTACAGTTCGTCGATTTCGGCAGCAGTGAAATTTAAATTTTTACTAGCTCACGGTATCCTATCAAGGACTGCGTTACTAAAATAATGTGAACATCAGAGACAACAAAGACGAGTCTACAAGAAGCAAGCACGACACGGCGCACAATACCCAAAAATATATGGGTGGCTGTACCCACAAAGGATGGTGTACACTTCAGTGGACATACTATAAAGATTGTTCTAAAGATGAAATTGGCTTTACTCAACCGCAGTTGTTACAGCTGTTGACTACGAATGTATCATCTGTCTCCTGCATGTGATAGTACACACCAAAAGATCATTTTGCTAGCGCAGGCAAATGATGAATGTAATTTGTCCGCGGGAGCAGACAATTGTCATCTTTGACGCCGAGTTTGGATAAAATCCTGGTACGTCGGTGTCGTCTAGTGCGGCAAAGCGAAACCCCTTCTGTCCACTGTAGTTGAGAATATGCACAAGAGAATCTCTAAAGAGGTGCACTCGTTTTAAACAATGCGTACATTTGTCCCTTGTGGTGGACAGCATTCAACAAGGATTAAAATGTCTTAAAATCACAATATTTACTGATTTTATTTTTAACTCAATTAGTTTGCTTGTGTGTTGCCGCTTTGTTAGGAAATGTGGCGCCATTTAGAGCATTCATGGACCCATTTTTTTTATTCTTTGAGCATTGCGCATTTGGCCATTTTGTGTACCTTCTGTCGGCTATTTTAGGTACCACGGACGCTGAATTTTCGTGCTGCATAGTCGAATAAGGGTTACCCATTACAAGAGAGAAGATCGAAAGGACTAACGAGACACACATCATGAACATGGTAATAGATTGCAAAATGACGCAGCTGAAGGGCTACAATTTATTAGCCATGCAAGCCTAGCCAAAGTTACTGGATATATACCAGTTGTGAAACTCCCCATACGCCCCATGTATCAAAAGCCGGTCTTGCGTTGTCCCCCCTGAGCCGAGGCAAGCACGGGGCAAGTTGACTAGCCTGTCGTCTGTCGGCAGGACGTTGAAGTAGTACTCAAGTACTTGTGACTGCTGCCGTAAGTCATAAAAAGAAAAGCCGCAAAAAACACAAGTAAATTTCACCTAATTAATGTATGCTAATTTAAAAAGCAATCTTTATTTTACAAAAAATTTTGAACAATAATAGTTTAGCGAAGTTCAGTTTTTGTCTCCTAGGTGCCGCGCACGTCGACTTGCCCCTCAGCTTCCATGGAGCAGGGGGGCTAGCGCCTCCCGGATTTCGAAGCGGAGTTTCGCAACTGTATATATTGAGTAACTCTGGGCCTAGCAAGGTGATTGACTACGCTTTTCAATCACTGTGACCGAGAGAAGAAGAAACGACGAAATCGGACAATGATCATGACGATGGTAATGAGAGGACGCAATCGCACCACTGTACGCGTTTCTGCACATCGGTGCACGCGTTTCGGTCTCTATTTCGTTATACTCTGACGCGTCCGCCTCATCACGTGGTTACCAACGGAAGTACGCCTCAGAAGAAGGTGCAAGGGAACGTGAAAATGCCACATGGTGAGCAAACAAGAAGAGAACCGATGGCCACAGCATACACGATTTTCAAATTCGGCTGTGTCTACAGCACCGTCCGACGGTATAATAAGCGCTCCACTATATCGACACCCACGGGCGTTTTGTAAAGAAAAATTCCGCGTCGTGCGCTACATCTCTCCAACGTAAAGCAAGGTAACCTAATAAACCTAAACTTACATAAAATGACCTAATAAACAGAAATCAATCAATTTAAAACACCAAATGCTAAGTTAAGCCATGCAAATTATGGTTCAATTTAAACATTAAAAAAATGATAGAGGCAAAAGCCACTCTCGAACATCCGACCTTGGCGTGAAGAAGGTAAGATGGAACCCCTACACCACACCCACAGACCCATTGGGCGGTGCTGGCTTAGTCCTAAATATTCGAATGTCGTAGGACAACATTCTAGCCATGCCTGCAGCGATCATCCAGAGCACAGTCGGACGGCGCTTTAGACACTGCGTTTCCAACTCAGAACCACTAGAACTGCTTTTGGTCTTTGCGCTGTGCGCGGACCGTGGTTTAGTTGCGATGGCACTACCCCTGTCGCTTTAGTCGGTGAGTGCATTGTGGACGCGTCGATATGGAAAAGGGAGTGGTTCACGCGTTTTGTGTTGCTAAAATTGTCATCGCGATGTAATACTAACCCGCCCAAGTGACCACCCAGCGGCGTACATGCAGCGATTTGACAACATACAAAATTGTGGCGGCAGTTGTGCGTATGCCGGTAAGCGTAGTGTCAGTCGATAAGGTATTAGAAGACTGCCACTGAGGCACGCAAGTCTGCGATGGCGGCTAGTTTGGTGCTTACCAGGGTTGCGAGATTGCCGCATCTCTGGCCTAGCCGCTAACTTCGACCGGGTGGTTTGTTAAGAACACTGCCGAAGATGCAGCAAAGCAGCATCGTCGGACAGACTTCCGCTGCTGAAAAGCTGCTACACGCGTTGTCTTTGATTCGCGTTCTGAATGACGTCAGTCGGAAGCAGCCGCAGAGCAGGGAGGGCAAAATAAGTCTCCCATAGTTGACCCACTAAAACACATAAACAACAAAACGGCGGCGCCCATGAAATGTAGCAGTGTAAACAAATGTCATGTGTTGCGAACTGACCAATAATCATGGCGGCGGCAGCAGAAAAATAAAGGAAAAGAGTGCCGATAGTATGTAACTTTATCTAGTGACACTAGTCCAGCGTATATCATAGCGACAACACAGCCATTATGATCGTCGTTACCTAATTAACATTATTTCAACGGCCTATACGAAAGTGTAAAGAAGGACAATAAGCGGAAATGATTTGCTGGCTGGAGATGGAAGAACCGTCATTGTCCTTTCCGCATCAACGCGTGCCACAGCCATAAAAACGTAACAGAAGTCTGGCGGCAAACGCGGATCGATTTCCCGGGAGGAACGGCAGAAACGAAGCGGAGAGCCAAAGCAAATCGAGCGAGGACCGAATCTGTGCGTACACATCCTTCTTCATCGTCCAGCATCGACTCCTAAAACGCAGTAAGAATACGTCGCGAAGTCTCCTTCAATGGCACAGCAACGCAACTGTCTTAAGTGCCTCCCGACGAAGCCACAGCCAGCAACTTCCGCATTCTGTTCCGCTCCCTTTCAGCAATGCCCATCGAAGTGCACTCCGTGTCTCTCACGCATAGTTTCCTCAAAAGGATCAATACGATAGCGAGGTGTAATGTGGCATGTTCGTGGGCTGTATAAGGCTATCGTTATTCCCTTATGGAAATAAGCGGACTCTGTCTGGTTGCTAACGGTACCAGACGTACCGAGGCGATAATAATTACCGTCAGGTTCCTTCCCTCTTTTAGATGCGGCGCATCTCTTGCTCTGATGCGTGTCCCTCCTGCGTCGTCGACGTCCGTCCGCACGCCACCTGCGCATGCGCGACTCTCCTCCGTTCGTCTCTCCCACAGCTGTGCGCAACACTCTCACTTCCGGAGGCATTAGCATAACGCCAGCTGGCGCGCTTGGTTGGCGCGCGCTTCGCTGCGTTAACGTCTGCGTTAAAGGAGCACTGACACGAAAATTTTGTTACACTTTTATTGATTTTATCGATGCTTAATGGTCAGGCGAACCTGAAACAGTACTTCAAATATCCCGAATTTACTAAACAAGAGGTATAGATCTAGCACGAAGCCGAATGTTGCTAACTTAGCATAACGTCATAACACTAATCTCGCCGGCACGTGTCTGTGATCAGTGCAAAACACGACAAAAACCAATTATAAGCATAAATATTCGGGGTCGTAGAAATGAGCCCGTATCTCGGCACTCGCATTTCGTGAAAACGCATCCGCTAAGCTGTCGTCGTCTCAGCTGAGTCCAGAACGGGGGTAGCTGCACGGAGGAAGAGATTTTCGACATTCGTGGACGCTGCCGCCTCGTTTCGCGGAATTAATTAGCTGCATTAGCTTCTCCCAAGCGTAATGAGAAATCCAACGCTTCGATCGGCCTCCGCTTTGAAGTCGGCTCTCCCCACCTTTTGTTCCTTCATCCAGGTTTTCTGCATTCCGCTCAAGAACACTGATAACGCACCTCGCTGGGGAAAATCTACTTGGATTAAACTTATTAAGGGGGAAAAAATGGGTTAGAAAATACAGGCGTTGCTTTAAACAGGTTCTTACGCTTTCATTTACTACACAAGTGAGTTAAGGCTTGGGTTTAATTGCTAGTTTATCATGGCTAAGATGGGGTCACGAAGACCTCACTAAGACCGTTTTTAGTTTTTATTACCTTTTATCTTCAGGAGAGTGGATTAGCGTCTAATACTTCTACCGGCCGAGCTCGAACCAGGAAGCGCTGATCCAAATGGGCCGGATTAAATTTATGAACGGGAAAAAGTGAAGGAAGAAAATTGTGTTTTACTTTTAACACCTCTTAGCGCTGGTTTTATACGCAGGAGAAATAAGATTAGGATTCTATAACTAATTAATTAGCGCTAGGTCAAGCTTTCTAGGAGCTCACTAGATCCTTATCCGGGGAAGCTTATTTGGTTTTGGTTCTGTGTACTTTCATGTATGCGCGTAAGATCTCCCGATGCTCCACCTGTCCTTGAAGCGCGGGTGTCGGAAAAGGAACATTCCGGTGCGTGTGCTATTAGCACGCCGTCGCCATTAACGTCGCACGCCGTTCAAAGCATAACCTGCACCTCAAGCTTATATGCTTTATCATTAGGACATGCACCTTGAGTAGATTAGTTAATATCGGGCATCATTTTCAAGATGAAGACATTACTTTGACCTCCACCTATGCCGCATCACTTTGTGTGCGTTATGAACAGTTCAGTTACCAATAGACACCATTTTCAATATCTGTACAGGCAAAACAACAGTGCGTCCGTGCATGTACGTATATTTATTGAGGATGATCCCAGTCAATGCTCAATCGAAAAAATATTGCTCACACGTTTCGCCTCAAGTCTGTGTCAGGTTCATGACGTACGCTCAAAAGCTTTGCCGGTCGTCCACCTACACACAGCGGAATGACACTACTTTTTACTTCCGATCTCCTTTTATTTTGTCTTCTGCTACACGATTCTCCCACCTTTGCCTTAACGTCCGGCTCCCGTGTATTCTCCGGGAACATTTCGACTCCTTTTATTTGGGAGACAGTTTTGGTTGTGCCTTCCTTTCTTTATTAATACAATCCCCCCCTCTCCCTCTCTCTCTCTCTCCCTCTCTCTCTCTCTCTCTCTCTCTCTCTCTCTCTCTCTCTCTCTCTCTCTCTCTCTCCTCTCTCTCCAACTCTGTCGCCTTGGCCTTATAGCAGAAACATAGCCCCAGTGACGCAGTCTGTATAGCGATCTTAGCGAGACACATATGGCAGTGTTCTAGGTCAAACGGAAAACACGTGTGAAGCGCCATCCGCGAGGACTGAATACAACTTGCAAATTTCGCAGCGCCGGAGTTGTTCTTGATTCCGGAAAATGCGAAGGATGGCAAAAAAAGCGTTTTCTTCGAGTTCCGTATCTGTCACTTTGCTGTCACTTAAGGATGTCTAAGTGTTCTCACCTCTTTCTGCTTTACCCGTGGCTCTGCGTCAATGGAGAGCAAGACTCGGAGAAATCCGGTGAATATAAAATTCGCTTTGCTGGCTGAGGCAATCCGTGGACGTTATGAGAGCACGCAGAAAAGATTGTTGAGTGTAATATTATGTCCGACATTGTTACTTCATCTTTCTCCCTGTCTCTCTTAAAAGCCTCTCTCTCTGAAACGCGGGCAGCTTTACGGTAGTTGTTGAGAGCAGCAATCTCCATTTGTAGTAACCGGCAGCCGGGCGAGAGTTGAAAACGTTGCTTTAGTTCCCGAGGCGTGCACTGGCAGCCTCACAATAGAAGAACGCTGCACCCAAGCCGGGTGCGCCAATATATACACAACACGTGCCTGCCGCGCATGCGCAGCCAGCCAGGCGCTGCGCTGATAACACTATCGCGACACGGCACCATTCTTTATTAGGGTGGCAAGCGGGCGGGATGTCTGAAATGACATGTTCACAATTCAGGTTATGTTTTGTCAGAGATTCACCGGGGGAACTCTGCTTCTTGATACGCGTTTTAGAGAAGAGGCTGGAGTTGTTATAAAACATGCTGCGAAGGACAATATATAAAAAAGAAACTAATAAATACGGAGAAACTGAGTAACTACGTTAGCAATAATTGAAAAAATAATAACTGATAATTGTAGAATGAATGAATGGATAATGAAATAATGATGATTTAATGAATGAATGAATTATTGACGGTCGATCGACACCACTCAACTCTCCAGGAGCCGCAGGTGTTTGGGAATATAGTAAGAGACGTACTGTGTTCCTCCCGAAAGACTGGCTTCCATTAAGCTGTTGCATTTGTAACGGAACTTATATGCCATTTTGTGAAATGTCTGTTGTGTCGAGGTTCCCCGCGCAGCATTCAGGGCTCTCTCTGCTGCCCTTAAGTGAAACGCTCACACTAAGGCAACAGCTTGTCTTGTAATGTGGCTGGGGGGCGTGCAGCTCCTGAGAGAGTAGAATGTATGAAGATGAATAATGACATCACTACAACTTGCAGCCGCATGTGCTCAACGGACTTGCCCACCTAATCGTGAGCTCTAAGTGTTCGAACTGCTCCATCTTCATTGAACGAATTTTGAATGTGAAATGTTGTTGTGTCGAGGTTCCCCGCAGCACGCTTCTCTGCGCCTTAGTGAAAGCTCTAAGGCGACAGCTTGCTTTAAGGGAAACGCTCACAATAAGGAGAATTTACAAGAAAGTGTGACGCGATCCTAAAGTTTAATAAACTCCCCAACAGCTAACCCTCATGCTGGGAAACATACCGGACACTGGACTCAAATGACTGGCGTCGCTCCACTGTTACTGAATTCGACGAACCTCCATTCATAAGCATTAGCAACATACAAACGGAGTAAGAGGGGCTTTAGGTAAGGATGAGTGAAGTTATGGAGGATAGATCGAGGGAGAGGAGGATAAAGGAAACAAATAGAAAATGAAAAGTGTAAATAATGAAATCGAAGAAACAAGGCAAATAAAATGACTGATGATAATAAAATCAACTTCATGGAGCAGACAGGAGAAGGAAGAGAACAAGGAGAGGAGAGAGAGGAAGGAAGAAAAAGATAAGAAGAGGAGGAGAAACTGAAATAGTGAAAGAAAGAATGAAAAGTGAAACGGAAAAAAGAAAAAAGAAATGGAGAGGAAGGAAGGAAAGGAAGGAAGAAGGAAGGAAGAAAAAATAGAAGAAGAAGGGAGAGAAAGGAAGAAAAAGTACGAAGAGAAAGAGAAGAGAAGGAAGAAGAAGAAAGAAGGAAGGAAAAAAAAGAAGAAGAGAGAAGAATGGGAAGAAAAAGAGAAGAAAAGAAGGAAGAAGGAAGGAAGGAGGAAGAGAAGAAGAGAAGAATGAAGCGGAAGGGAGGGAGAAAGAGGGGAAGAAAAAGTAACGAAAGAAGGGAAGAATGGGAAGGAAGTAAGGAAGTAGTAAACATACAAATGGGGTAGTGGGACAATTGGGACTTCGTCCCTGTTTTGCGAGCGCGTTCAGCACCATGGAGGAAGGGAGTAACTAAGAAATGCATCACGTAGGTAGTTCAATTATTTTAAAACGGCAATACGCAGAGGCCAAGCACAGAGTTTCTAGCGTGCTGCAAGTCTGCGAGTATTCAAGATAGTCACATTTAAAAGCTCGTCGGTTCATTGCACGCTCAAAAACTAGGATATCGAACTTTTGTCTCTCGCTGTCTTGGTACAGCCGTATTTGGTGGATTGTAAGCGGGGTTCGCTATGCCTTGAGCTTACTTTTAGCGCGTAGATGTTGACGCACTGCAACAGTCTAGTTTCGCAACATTATGCATGCGCAGTTTTTATTTTTCTGTGTGTTTAAAAGTTTGGTAAAGCACAATTTATTAAACGAATGCGCTGGCTTGTTCTTTCTTGCCATGGCAAAGTACTCGGCAGTAGCCTTTGGAATGGTCGTCTTTGCATGCGGCCATAATTTGTTTTTAACAAATTTATTCAATCCAACCTCCTTTTCAAGTACATTTTGTTCAATAAAAGTTAGCTTTCAGAATAAGAAACCGTCAAGACCTTAAAGAACATTGGCCAAGATAAACGTACCGGCCAATGAAGCTCCTGGCTTGTTAGTCGAGCCAAAATGGGGATTATAACAAACAATGGCTTTATGCGAGTGAAGCATCCTTTCAATAACGAAACAATGTGTAACGAAGCACTTCTTTTCACAAACTTGCAATAGAAAACAGGCAGCTTAGTCGAAGCCGTAGTCCTTCCAACAGACGCATAATGTGTTGAAAATATCGCAACTTTTTTGACAAAACCCATACTCCCCCAAGACAGCCAAAGAGCTCGGGTTTCCTGAGCAGCGAAGGCTGACATCTGAGCGTGTAGCTTGCCTTCCTCAAGACGACATCGATGCTGCTCGTTCGGATCAGCTTCGCCGGAGTTAATGCTGGCTCATAGGTCATCGCTACAAAATAGCACGGGTAGGCGTTGCAGAAGCACAGATCACGACGTTGCCGAAAGCTCTCTCCTGAACCATATATAGAATAATGCAAGCAAGGTGTCTGATTACTATAGCAGGGGTCACAATGTTTTTAACACGAAAGTGTTTTATTCATGGATACACGAAGATTTCGTCGACGTCATATCCATCATCATGACGCCTGTACAAAGAGGCAAGCGGCCTGTAAAGGGTGCACCCATGCACACAGGTTATTCTTGCGGGGAAGCAACCTTTAGTACTAAAGAGTACGTTATACTTAGGGTTGTTAGTTTTCGGGTTTTATAATTTAACACGAAAGTATTTTATGCCGCGATATCCCAAGATTTCACTGATGTCCTATCCATCACGGAAATGACGCCAGTAAACCTTCGCCGAAGCGACACGCCAGCAGGACCTCACTCGCCAAACACACCCACAAGACAGCTGCCGACCCGGAAATCATGCTCAGCCGTAGATTTCGCCGCATATTTCACTTTCGTGTTTGACTGATTCGTATGACAGAGGAATCAACCAGCGTTTTTTTCCCGGAAGTTTGGTAAGCATACGCACGCCTTCCCGAGCCACCTTAATACCGCATTGGCTATATCATTGTTCTTTTGTATGCGAGGTCGTCGACTTGGATACAAGTGTAAGGTCCTTTTTTGGTAGAAGCGACAAGAGTGTGAACGAGCGTGAACTGCGCAATAAGTACAAGTAAAAAACTTTGAAGGCGTGTAAACTGAACCACAGACTTGTTCCAATGTGAGCCTCGCCTATCAGGCGCAGGTTTGAGGCGACGAAGCGAACTGTAAATGCGAATGATGTCTTTGGGGAATTTTTTTTATTTTGGCGTGGCTTTCTTGAAGCTTATTTTTGCTCACGGGAAACTTTTCATTGCACTTTATCGCATGGGTATCCTAATCGTGTATACAGAGATAAAGTGCATTTAAACGGTGTTCCGAAGTACTTGTACTACTGGCATATTTCAATCATGGTCGCATTGTTCAGCACAAAATAACGGGAGCCCATGAAAAGCAACGCAGTAGTCATGGCATGTGCTGATGAAGATGGCATGGGTTGTGAGCTCCTGTGATTGACTTCATGAGGATAGGCAGTGCATTTTATGTGGATTACGTGCAGTTTACGTGTTCCTTTTTTGTGTGGTGGCCTCAACGCCCAAACGAATACAAAAGGTCCTGTAGGGACCTCTTTTTCTGAAAGTTTGGGCAATTAATGAGCCAACTGTGTATCGCAACCTTTTTTGTTGTGGCTTAGAGATTAGTATCGAACAAACCTACTTGCTAACGCTACCAGGGGAATGACAGCGGGTAATACGAGAAGGACATTAGGTAGAAGTGCATCTTGTGGACTCCATGGAATCTTTGTGGCAATTGGTTTAGTTTATGTCTGTCATCAAGTGGAAGAAATGTTTTAACCTTTCATTTGTAGTTTTGATTCTCCTTCTTGGGTATGCCACATGCGATTGAGTGTTCCAAAATAGGTACAATCGAGGCACTTTCGGTGATCTGTAGAAAACTAAGCTTGATAACAAAACACACTAAACTAAGAAAAGAATGCGTGGAACTGACCGAAAAGAATAATTTACAGCAAAAAAGTTACGGTTCTAGCAAAAAATTGTGTCAGAGCCCATTATTCTACCCCTACGCTACTGCAGCTGAACAGCGGGGTTTTTCAGCAGTTGCCTATCATAACAGAACAATATTTTCTCAAGGCAACCAGGGGAGGGTGCTGGGTAGGTACATGTTGTGGCCAGCTTGTTCCCACAAGGGAACGGAATACAGCTTCACAAATTTTGGGTTGAATATTTTCCGTTACGTCCAAAATAGGAGCCAATTTTTGTATATTTTGAAATCGCCAGTTGTCGGCTCTAAAACAGCTTGTTCATGTTTCATGAACAAGCAACTCCACTGTGCAGACCATACGATGTCCGTAATACAGCCAAATTAATCACAGAAGGCGGCGCACTTTGCGTGTTTATTTATTGGTGCCTAAAAGACGAATTTAAACTTCGCCTGAGTGGTCTTGTATATAAAATGCCCTGCATAGATTAGTGAACGGTACGTTTAACTTTCCTGGCTGAGGTATCGCAATTGCTAATTAACAAGTTTCTTTTAATAAAGAAGCATGTATAAATGTAATAAGTATCTTACTTTTTACAAAGTTCTCCATTTGCAACAAACTCTCGCTTCAGATACATTATATACACAAGCAAAATTTGGTGATTAAACTAAGCATTCTTTTTCTATAGCCTTGTTCTTTAAAGAAGGTAGTACTCAACCGATAACTACAAAGCCATAAAACAGTGCATGTCATATCCGAATCTATTGTCACGTTAATGTGGCTGTGGGAAACAATAGTAGCGCCAACATAAACAGTGGCTGAAACTAAACACTGAAGAGTTGCGAAGAGATTTCGTGCATAATTGTCGCCTACCGCTATACTAAGCCTAAGACACAAAGTGCCACTGCGTTGATTCTAGTTATTCTTGTTGCCGAATATTCTAGCGTGCGCGTCATGGAGAATGCATTTCAAACTTTCCGCATGTCCCATTCATGTCCCTCATTTTCTCGCGGCCTGTAGCATTAATGAAGCGTGTCCGGGGCCAAAGATGAAAGGGCGGCCAGGCGGTCCCATTCCTCAAGTCGGGAACAGTCCTGCATAAAGGGAGATAGTACAGGAAAGATGAGCCAAGATGAGCACGCAGCATACAGTTGAGTTTAGGAACATGACAAAGCTATCCTTCAACTGTAGTATTTATTGTCGATACATGGCGTTGCAAAACCGAAGTAATGGGTACCACTTGTAAGGAGGGTAGCTGAGATTCTTCGACTGTACGGCTTGCACGCACATTCAAGCATTTCCTATTGGGCTTTCCCGTTTCCTCACCAACGTTACAGTCAGAACGTTTTGTCTGGGCTCCAAGTAGCGTCATGCCTTCGCCGGATTGTGCAGCTCTGTCCCACTATGTACTGCTTCCAATGTTTGCAGGTGGCTCTGCAAAAAAATCGACCACGTGTTTACAGTCCCACGGAAGGGCTCCTTCGCTAACATTAACTAGTGTCAAGCTGTTCTCCCCAACCATGCCTTGTTTCGATTTGTCACCTGAGCTGGACGCCTACTAGCTGCCACTTGTTTTCTCAACCGGTACATAGCTTCCTAAATTCACAAGTGTTCGCCTAAACCTCACGAAGTGCCTCCCCTCGGATTTAAAATACCAATAACGTAATAGAAAACAATACGCTTAAGAGCAAGTGGAACATGAATTTTCATTATCAAGTTAGTCAAAAATGCTTGATAATTGCACTCACTGGAATATCACTTGAGCACAATGCTACTGGTCAATTTATTTGCGTGGTAGATGCATCAAAACAATAGACAGATTTAAATTCTAAGGTCAGTACGCGCTACCTTGCCAGTTGCACACAAAATTGAGGAGTAGTTCATACTTATCATTCCTTACCACAAAAATATAAACATTGTGCTTGTATTTTAACGCTGCATAACATGGCCGATTATGGTTTGTCTTCACTGTCGCTGCGGTTTAAAGACACTCTTGGCCTGGACTATTCATTCGCGTTGTTATTGAAATTACTTATGCCACCGGATTAAGCAAATACAATGATTTTCTTCTCCACATTGAGGCAACAACCAGTGAACCATGCCCAATCTTTCCAATATAAATTCCGCGTTCTTCTTTGCCGCATAGAACATCGACAGCTGAGAGCGATGCTTCTACTCTTGCCAGAAGACGCTCCTCCCTGTAAGTCGCTCCCCCTCATAACCCTCCCTCGATCTGTGAGCAGTCCATCGTCACTTGTGGGCTACATATTCTGAGAAGCCCGAAAGCGCACACTACAGCTTATTACCGCCACAGAATGTTCCTCCTCAACGTCAGATATAGCCTGACATCTGAGGTCAGTTTTAAACACTTAAGCAAAAGATTTGCAGACAGAGCGAGAATTGCCTTAGAGCTGATATTTCAAGTCTTGCAAGCACAGTGAATACGTAAACGCAATTGTTACAGTTACAGTTTTAGTTAAACTTAGAAAGTGGCGGAGAATGCGTGTCCAGGTGGATGAGCGGGTAAGCCATTAGAGGCGCAATTCGGAGGTGTTGGGTGCCGACCTCTACCCTGGGTCCGTGTTCTTCTCCACTTTGCTCCTGACAATTTAAACTTCTATCCTTTCTAAAAGTAGCCCATTGTAGACCTCAGCGTTCTAGACAACTTGCTTTTCCTAATGTACCAGCATATTCTAACTATAAATACATTTCCGACGAGCGCAAATAAATACCTAAGAAACATTGACTCAGGTTGAAAAAAGATGACTTCTTCGCAGCTGCGTATCTTCAAGTTACGCATTACGTTGAGGCTACTGCTTTTTGAGCTCACTTAACCATGAAAATGTTAAAATGTACGTTGCGAAATGGCATTGCCACGCAAATATAACAATGTCTGTGTAAGCTGTTTGCCGTATTCACTACTAAAGATTTTACCATTATGCAACGCCTATTAAAAGGGAATAAGGGTGCGGTTTGTGCTAGCAGTTTCTGCATCGTGCTAGCTTCCTGTTTCCTCAAGGCTTCTGCTGTGTGAAATTAGAATCTAACACTTATTCTATTCAAAGAATAGCCACCCAGACATTCCGTGAAATCGTCAGGTGCTACCGATGGGAAAACATAACAGCTCCAATATGGGCCTCTCTGAAATAGTGTTTGTGACGGAAGCTGCGATAACGAGTAGGAAGTATACCTCAGACGCGACAAAGACAGCGTTGCGAACCCTGAAATGTCGCATTCTTAAAATATGTTCTGTTAATTCTTCACAAAACCGCGAAGTTCCGCACATCGTCCAACGGATAATCCACACGCCTCTCTAGCGGCGACACTTTTATGCGTGTCCCGAAAGGCCATCGACAGCGTGCGCAAGATTGTGCGCGATATGATGGACAGCTCTTCGCGATTGGCCGAAGCCGGAAGTAACGATAATTAAATATGGTCTATGCGCTTGCAGAAGAAGGTATTCGCTCTTGAAATTAGTGCAGAATCTTTTTTATAGTAGCAATAATGGTGCGGCAAACAATAGAAGCTACGAAGGAACACAATTTGCTGGACAGAGGCAGCCTTAGTAAACATACTACGTCTCGTGTTATATACCTACCAAGAATATATCACTAGTGAGGCCACGAAACATACGAGGCAGCGGGAATATTGGCTTAGATATGTTAATTTGTCATTACTAAAGCACTGTCTGCTGCGGGATAACGCTGAGGGTTCTATAAAGCACCAATTTCTTTGATGCGACAAACGTTTTTTTTTTTTTTGCACGGCCCCTTTAACGTAAAGCTTTGTTTGGCAATCCTCCCGCGTTTATTCATTGGAAGATTCTGCTGCTACTTCTTTCTGGAACGCTGCTCCGCTGGGCTATATCTGACACCAGATAACACTGGCCTCCGCATGCCGTATCTACGGGGCCGGAAAAGCGATGAGGAGAGGGAGGGAGGTAACCTATAAAGCGCCCTTAGGAAGAGGAAGCGACTGGCAGCGGATGGTTTCTTCTCCAGAAGCTGGTGGCGGCTAAATAGCGTGCCTACCAGCAGGAGCTTCTTCGTTGCTCCAACAGCGAATGTGAACGTGATGACGGAGTTGGACCACCAGGTTACGACCCTTCAACGCGACATTTCTTACGACGAGGAAATTAGTAACTCAACCATAAAATCATGCAGGCGATGGTTTAAGCGAACAAGCACAATTGTAAACCTTCGGTTTATGTCGACGTCCACCTATGTGCGAAATATGTCATTTTTCCTTGAGCTTAGTTGTGGCTTGTTTAAACCTGCTTCGAAGTGAACGTATGCTGATGCGTCGCCAATGGCGCTCGTGTGGTGGCCATGCGTGGTCTGTAGTGTTCCGGTGCTGTTCCATGCCGGTTTGAGTGCTCACAGTGGAACTTTTCGGACAACCCAGTTTTCTGTAATTTCATTGCGATCTTTAGCTCACCGTTCAATTAGCAGCTTTAATTTACCTTCTGGCTTCGCGGCTTCCAACAGGAGTCAACTCTGAGTGAAAAATAATACCACTCAGGCTACCAGAGTGCGAGTTGTCATTGACGGTCCCAATGGCAACGTCATCCAAATAGAACTGCCCGAGAAAACGAAAGATAACTTTAAGGTCAAAAACACTTCTCCAAGTCACAGCCTTCTTCCCTCCTGACTACATTTCGACCTCCATGTGATCACCTGTGGCTCGCTCCGTCACTGTACCGTGACAGACGCCAAGGAGCCAGCTGTCGCTTTGGCAGTGGCGGAAGGTTTCCGGACAGGCCGGCCGCATACAAAAATTTCCAACAACCAAGGGGAGTGTAGAAACTTTTTCAAGGAACCAGTAAGCCCCCGCTCACTCCGTGCACTCCTTTAGGCGAAATGCGGCTTACCCTAACACCCGGAGCATCAACCTAAGGTTCAACCCAGGATCCTGTGGGACCCGGTGAACTCGAGGATAGAGGGTAACATAGACACGGACAGGGTACGTCGAGGTTTTGCTACAAACCAAGCACCTTACTATTGCGACATCGAAGAACCCACTCCAGTCCCCTCTGAATACTCGGCAATGTTGGCAAATTAAAGGGGTATCAGGAAAAGGTACCCTCCGCCACACGAATTCCTGGCGAGGGCAGAAGCCACCGATTGGAGACAGCTGCCGACAGGCACGTTCCCAAGCTTAGACGGGTTGAGCAAAATTTATCGGACTCGATATACAGAGGTATGCCCATTGTGCAATAAAAAAATTCACCCTCAACCCCACCACATGGGAATTTCCACAGCACAATTGCTGCCTCCTAAACCAGAAAACCTAATGAGGAGCAACGGGACGCACTGCTGGCCAGCGCCTGCTGTGAAGACCAGATCGGTTTGATTCAGCGGGCAAGCAAAGCAGCAGAGGCCATTGGAGACCTGGACCAAGGGTACCACCTCTGCTAACCCCGTCGGGACCTGTTGTACATCGTACACAACACCGGTGCAGTGGTGCTCGACCATTACAAAAAGCAAAGATTTCGCCTGTACAATCCTCCTTACATACGTCTCCTGTGGTAAATTTTGGAAACATTGTTGTGTGGTTAGAATTGGCTCATTCAACATCCCATGTGCACCTTCACTCCTCACGTGGCGTCGTGATCTGGATTGTTAAGCCAGTGGGGTGTATTTTATAGTGGTCCCCTAGGAATGAAAAGATCAATGCTCAGTAGTCTAGTGGCATGAAATCGTATATTTAAAAGCGTGGCTTTGGGAAATGGCGTGTTAGGCTTCTGGCGTGTATTTTGTCCTTGTGTCCTAAAAAGGACAAGACCTTAGCTCAGGAAGCTGGTAGTCCGCAATTGTATATTTAAAAAGGTGGTTTCGGAAAATGGCATTTTATGCCTTAGTAGTGAATGTACTGTGGTCCCGTAGGAATGACAAGACCAAAGCTTAGGAAGCTGGCGGTCTAGAACTGTATATTTAAAGGCATGGCTTAAGAAACGGCAGGTTAGAAAATTACAGTGTGAATTTTTTTGTTCTCAAGGCCGAGGTTATATATAGAAGACTGGCGCTCTGTAATCGTGTATTAGGAATCGGAACTTTAATTGGGAAAATTGGGAACTTTGGTGCACACTTGTTGTGCTTACCCGTTCAACGCGAACGCTGCTAGCTTGGCGATGCTGAAAGGTGGATCAAACAGCTCGGCCTTCTCAGACACGTAGTGGTATCCTTGAGGGGCAGCACCGACCAGTCTACGCGTCGGGCACACGCTTAGCAGATAGGGAAGCACGTCGGCGGCGATATCTTCTGCGGTGCGGGCCTTGAACGAACGCTTGATGGGCCCGCTCGACACCGGATTCGTGGTAATCAGACGCACCACAAAGTTCCGCAGGGCGTCGGAGGTCTTTATTGGTAACGGGCTGCGAAGTCGAAGCAAATATATAAAGGAGCCGTAAAGACAAAATAAACGTTTGTTTCATTGAACATACGGCAATGTCGAGGTAACAACGATGCCAGTTTTATCGGAAACCTCAAACAAATAGACATTAAGGGAAGGAGACGAAGCACTGACGACGGAGCGGCCCCTTACCAGCAATTATGTCGGCTGCCGCCAATCGGCCAAAACGAGACTTTGTGATGTCATAGAGAACTATGACGTCACAAAGTCTCGTTATGGCCGATTGGCGGCCGCCGACGTAATTTCACCGCCAAGAAACATCACCGCGCGATTGTATTAGGGCATCTAATTTCGTTTCACCGTATCCCCTGATTGTTAGCGCTCAGTTAAAATACTCATAATTGTCTTTATTCCTTGCCTATAATATGACATTCCTGCCCATATTAGGTCACTGTAGCACGAAGTGTTTTACAGCGAAAGCTTTTTTAGTGGTACCGATGACATTGTGTCAAAAGAATAATGCACTTTCCCATAGACAGGTTGGTCGACCGAAAAGTTCTGATAAGATCTATGTACACGCGGCACGTGCGCGGAGCATAGCTTCCACTGTGTAGAAACGGTTACTGACGCATCTTGCACTAGTGGGGCAAGGCTGGAAAAACAGTGAAGCGAAAGTTCGAGCTAAATTCTTCCGGTTTTGCGAATTTTTTGCTAGGTTTTGCTTGGATATCGATCTTTTGCTATTTTTTCCCATTTTTTGTCAAGATTTGTCTATGTTGAGGGGGGAAACCAAGTTCATCCGGATTTTAGAAGGCCTTTCCGGTCGGTCACCCCCACTTACAGCGGATCCCAGGGAGAACAAGTTAGGTCGAATTCCAGCTCGGCTGTTCCTGCAGCCTTGCACAACTAGTGCAAGCTGTGCCATTTGTTGCCTTTTAATAGCACAAAAAAACATATCCTTTAAAATGGTATAGTACATGTGCAAATACCCCAATGTCTCTTGTGCTCGCATTTTAGCGGGTGCGAAAACCGGCTTCACTGTTATAATAACCTATCTGCGGTTGTGCATCCTCCAGAGACGGCGCAGTTATCATCACCGGACCAAGCGCAAGATTAAACAGCTCCTCTCTTAAAAATTGATAGTACGCCTAAAGGAAGGAGTCTACTTAGACATGCATGCTGCAGAAACACTTCGTAGATCTGTAAACTATTCTTTTGCATTTCGAAGTTAAAGTTTTGGGCCCACACATTTAAAACTGATAGTTTGAGTGGCTCTAAAAAATGGTAGCGAAACATTCACAATTTGGAGTTGCACATACACAAGCTTCTCCCGTCCTTATTATTAGCTTTGGGAAGTTACTTCGCGTCGCACTCAATAACTCGAAACAGGTTTCTTCTGAGAGCGCTGGGATGATTGGGAAAGTTCCTCTTGAATAGTATGTTTGTCGCGGCATCTCTGCTGCATTTACAAAGCACGATTGAGCGCATTTTTGGGGCGTTTGAGCCCTTGTTTGTCTCTAAGATTTTGTTAATTCCCACTAAAACCTGGTCACAAGGTTCCGCCGAACTGACATCACTTGCGATGACAGTTCATACGACGATCACCGGAAACAGAGCACCAAATGTTTTGTTAGGAGTTTCCATGTAGTACCGATTTGAAAGGTGAGGCGCTCAAATGGAGGATGCCTTGACATGTTACCACTGCTGAGCATCAGCCTCTTTCCTTGATTTATAATGGACACTTTAAATGCACATTATCAGTGAGGTAAAGAGGCTGATGGAAAAAGGCTGATGAGGGCCCCTTGCTCTCGCCACACATAATCGAATGCTTTCTGATGGTTCTTGGCGAGGATCATACTTCGGCAGTGAACTGCTCGACCAACTTCCTTTCCCCGAAGCACGCGTCAGTTCACCGGGGCGGGCGTTGATCGAAACCCAGTCGCGCGCAGAACCTCGTCAGGGATGCGAGATGCCGTTCCCTTGTGGATGCAAGCCTGGCATTTCTTGTCTGCACCCAGCACCCCCTGCTGCATCGCTTGGGACACTCGTTCTATTCTTTAATGTAACTCCGACAAGGGCGCTGCAGTTCTGCGGTAGCCGCTAATAAATAGAGTGGTGCCTTTTCGAATGAATGGCCTGGGTTGAAGCCCCAGCAATGCGAATATTTCCAAGACCAGTGATTTTTATGTAAAATATAGACCTATCTGAATTCTCAGCATTCATTTCGTAAGTAAGGGTGGTTTGGCATCTTATAGGTCGGCTTTCCTGTGGGGCGGGGCATATTACCACTTGTGATCAACGTTTTTTATCATACCGCAATTGTCGATGTTGTGCTGATGCCGAATATTTCAAAACAATGGCGGGAGGTCAACCGGCGGGTGGGTCGGCGCCTTAACACGGTAGAGATCGGCGAGACGAGGGAGGGTAGATCACACAGTTGGTAAACGCAGACCTAACCCGTCAATGCGAATGTCGTCAGCTAATGTGTTCCGGCAGGTACGACGCAACCTCATTCTACTTGCGATCAACCGCATATCTTCCTTGCCATGAACAAGGAACATGGGAAATCGCTGTTACCACCCGGCAATTCGGAAAAAGGCGCGCAATCCCAGCGGAACGATGTTGGCTTCTGAGCCTCTGGATCCGCGCCAGCGTTCGTCATTATCTCCCACCCTCGCGAGCCGGGTTCCTCACCGTGGCGTCGATGTTGAGATTTCTCAAGCGGTACGAGCGCGCATTTGCCATAACAGGTGGGATCCGACATATGCTGGCCAACAAGGATATTACTTGGGGGGACACCAGTCTGGAGAAAGCCGAGCACGAATTGGCGAGCTGGGACGATTGCAAGTTCCGATTGAAGGAACTATTTGTTACATGAGGCAGGTTCGGGGACAAAGAACTGGGAGCTGTGCACAAACACATGAGCTACGTGTCTTAATCCAGGACGTGGCTGCCCTTGCAGAAGGTAGTGCCAAAGATGCGACCGACAAAGTAGCAGTGCTCAAAGGAATCGCTGATGACTTCATTGCTGTCACCGCAAACTGCACCACCGTCAGGTATCAGAATGCCAAAGTTTGAGCAGGCCAAAAGCCGCCGCATCCAGCGCCATTCACGACGTGCCGAACACCGCTCCGACATCTTGCGAGAACCCCGTACCCTCTCGCCGAAAGTCCCCGTCTGACGTTGGCTCTGCAACAATATTAACACATTTGAATAACGTTTTGTATCATACCGCAATGTTGTGCAGACGCCGATGTTGGGCAGACGCCGAATATTCCAAAACAATGGCGGGAGCGTCAACCGGTGGGTGGGTCAGCGCCTTAACACGGTAGAGATCGGCAAGACGAGGGAGGGTAGATCACAAGCTCCGAAACGCAGAGCTAACCAGTGAGTGCGAACGTCGTGAGCTAATGGGTTCCGGCAGGTACGACGCAACCCCATTCCACTTGCGATCAACCGCATATCTTCCTTGCCATGAACATGGAACACGGGAAATCGCAGTTACCACCCGGCAATGAAAAGAGGCGGTTAATTATCAGCTGTGTTGGAATTGTGGGAACAGCCTAGCACATGACGGTTCCACGCGAACTGTGCGATCTACCCTCCCTCGTCTGGCCGATTTCTACGGCGTTAAGGCGCTGAACCGCCCACTGGTCGACGCTCCCACTATCACCGAAACATTCGGCGGCTGTACCTATCCTGGAAGGGAATATCGCGCCAGGGACGGGCAGCAGCTCTTCTTAAATTTTAGAACATTAGGCACATGTGAGGGCTGTTTTAGTTACATGGTGCAAGGTTGGGTGACAAGGAGCATGTTCGGGAGCCTGTGCGTCATCCGTGGGTACTGGCATTCAAATACACGTAGTGGTACCTCCCTACATTCTCCGAACAGTTCCAAAAGTCTGCCTTGACAATTCTACAAAGTTTAGATAACAAAGTAATTTGGAGAATCACGTCTACTTCTCAGCCGTCCCACATCATGCGGCCATTGTTTGTGATGAGCGCAACAAGAAACACTTTAGGTATTGCACTGCGATCGTTGCCAGGCGATGTGTCTTCAAAATGGTTGGGTGGCCTAACGGCGCTTTAAATTTTGTTCACGGCCAGAAGGCACACCATTTGTGGCCTCTTGTGACAAGAGAACGTAATTCTAGTTGAAAACATGAAAGTCAATTTATGTCTGGATGTTATTTAATCTAATACAGCTGCCTTTCAGGATAGTAGATAAAATTCTTCTACCCTTTAGTTCTGGTAACTTTGGAAATAAGTACTTATAAAATCGTTTATAAGTTGTAAAGGTGCGATACAATAATATGGGTGTTTACAGGTAAAGAAGGTAGAAGGGCCATTCTGAAAGTGAATTAAAGGCACGCAAGGCGATCTTCATGGGTGAAGGACTTCAGTTGACCCTTGAATTATTTGTAGCCTACGTTATTTGGCTAAAAATTCTCTGCACCTTCTGTATTTTACTCTTCGGTAATCGCACAGGATGGTCACAGATCAGTCACCGAAGGACGGATCGTAGCTTCAAAAAAAGACGCTAATGACTGGGAATCGGCGATGGGAACTCTACTCGGGTACAACTGAAAGAATGATAACGGAGGTTGCTCCGGATTGCTTTCGTGATTTTTTATGTGTTATTCCGCGTCCTAAATTACGGCAGCGACGCCAAAAACTTAGGTGAAAAAAGCATACGGTGCCATACATTAGGCGGGACCAGCTTTCAAAACGTACGCGCGCGCGCTGCCATCACTATAGTTTGTGGCTTTGGCGTAGTAATACACTACACGACCTCTTGCCGTTCCTAAGTAGTATCAGAATATAGCAATGTACTAAAGGTCATAGGTACATGTCTTTTTTTAAGCGGATAAAAAATCCAGGGAAGCTCGCATTCACGCGCAAGACTTAAATGGCGCTGCTTTTGTAGGTGATCAATGAGGGAGAGTTATCCGGGTTTTAGTGTCAGTGTTGTCTTCGGTTTAAGTTCGCGGGCATGCCATTTAAATGACCTTATGTCGAGCAAGGCCAGAGTGAGCACGTCATTTTGGTCGACGTTTTTGCCCGCCAATCTGATCAGCGCGACTTATCGTCTCTAGCGGATGCTTTCTACGCTGAGAATCTCTAAAAGGTGCCTCTTCCTCAGCCGTGCGAACTATCCGTGCCAAGGCAATGGGCAGTAAATGATAACATACCGCAGCTCCGACATTCAAGTCGCGGGTCTTCTACGGTACAGAGCGCATGCGCATGACAACGACATGAGGACGAACGAACGGGAGGCGTACGCTACGACGTGACTTTCTAGTTCCGAGCAAGTGTTGAAAAAAGTACGGCGAACGGTGGAGTTTTTTTTTTTTGGCCAATATTAGCCTTCCTTCCTAAGTGGGTATACGTGGCTTGACTAACGTCCGCTCGTAGCACGGGGCGAACGGTGGACTTTTTTCGCCAATATTGGCCAATCTCCTTAAGTGCGCATGCTTGGCTTGACGAACTTGCGCTCGAGGCACGCAGGCACGAGCGCTGGGGATTTCCTTTGTATTTCCCTCCACGGACACCATACACAAACGATTTGCTCAAAAGCTTCGCTGTGAAAACAACCGGCACTGGTTGTGTACCGGCGCAAGTGGTAAGATGCGATCGTAGAACAGCTTGTGGAGCTCATCCAAACTCGATCCGGTTACCACGGTTTCCACCAGAGCGTAGCTCTGGCCCACCAGATCATGGATGCCCGTCTGGGGTGCGAAGCGAAGCGGCAGCGGCAAGGCCGAACGTGAGGCAAGCACCAGCTCCTCCATGGGCGTCAGGCGGAAGCACGTCAGCCACCCGTCCAAAGTCTTCGTACCACGGCAGCGGAGAGCCTTAGCCAGGCTCTGGTATGGCTCGTTCTCGTCCTGTGCGTAATCCCATGCGAATCCTTTATTTTCATGGACTCTAATCTGCAATCTGCGCATTACCCAAGAAGTGTACTGAAGGGAACACTCCACTCCCGAACCTCTCCCAACATCATTCATCACGTCGTAATGTCCTTGCGCTACCGGAGGGAGAGTATGGGAGGCGCTACGTCAAGTCACGTAGTCTACCACGGAAAGGCGTCGCAGCTTTCTTCGCTCGGAGCTTCACACCAGCAACACCACGTGACTAGGCAAAGATTTAGCGGCTCTTTAGCGGATAACCCGGTAGTGCGCGAGCTTCAGCGCAAGCGACAGCCTGAACCCAATCGTCCAGTAAATTTAATGACACACACCCTGTAGTGTGTAATAGAGACTAACTTTAGTGAAACACCATGTGCATAGCATTCAACCCGCCGCGGTGGCTCAGTGGCTAAGGCGTTGCGCTGCTGAGCACGAGGTCGCGGGTTCGATTACCGGCCGCGGCGGCCGCTTTTCTGATGGAGGCGAAAAGCAAAAACGCCCGTGTGTACGAGATTTCGGCGCACGTTAAAGATCCCCAGGTGGTCAAAATTAATCCGGAGCCCTCCACTACGGCAAGCCTCATCGTCTGCGTTGCGTCGGCGCGTTAAACCCTACAATCAATCAATCAATGTGCATAGCATTCGCAAACTTGGCCAAAAATAGCTTTCTCTCGTAATTCACAAGTGTAAGAAATGACCCGTTTGTTGGTCTTGTTGAAGTACGCAGGTCAATACATGTCATCCTTTGCGTCTTCATAGCATACTCCTTACTGGCATACGATGGGGAATTCCTTTTCGAGAGATTACGGCAAGCACTGTTCCTTCGATAATATAAATAGGCAGTGCAGTTGCACGAAATGTTATTTTGACCCGCAGGAATGCAACGAAAACACGATTTTCCAGTTGAATATAGGCTCTATAAGTGCACCGTTTTTGGGTGTGTATGAATAGACCTACTCTGTATGACGCTATTGTATCTCATTCCTAATTCGTTTGAAAGTGGGCTTGGAGCTATGCTATCATAGGAGCCCCTTTTCATCACCGTTATTCTGCGTTTTCAAGTGGCCTTCGTGGAAAATTAAGGCTGAAACACGATATAAGACCGGATAGCCGAGCAGTGGTCGGTGATTGTTTCTATGTGGCCCCCGGGGTATCGTGGCACGGCTCAATATGAGTGTGCGGACAAGGTAACCAATTCTTCCCACGACATATTTCAATCCACCCGCATCGCCATCGCTCCCACGCTGCGTAATCATCACGCTTCAAAGCCGAGGAAATAATTTGCCACAGCGCAGCCGGAGCTTTCGTCTTCTTACCCTCCACTCGTTATCATGCGGCCAGATCATCCCGTGACAGGCCACTCAAATACAGAGCCTTCACAAAAGAGTTCTATGTGTAAAGCGCTGTGCGGGAACAAAAAAGTGCAGAAATAATACTTTGCTGCGGTTTACCACCCTGAATTTCGTCATGGGATATGCAAATGGCGAACTGACACGTACAGGTATTAGATATAGGCAACAATGTCAAAGTTTTAACCGTACTGAGCAGGTAAGACAGTTTTGTAACGCGAAAATTCCCTTGTGTTCGAGATTTTGGCGAACGTTAAAGATCCCCAGGTGGTCAAAATCAATTCTGAGCCCTCCACAACGGCGCGCCGCATCGTCTGTGTAGCGATGGCGAATTAAACATCCATCCATGCATCCAGACACACGCAATCCATCCACACACCATCCATCCACACACACACACACACACACATCCACACACAAGCACACACGCACACACGCGCGCACGCACACATACATACATCCGTCCGTCCGCCTGTCTATCTATCTGTCCACCTCTCTGTCTGTCCATCCACCTATCTGTCTATCTATCTGTCCACCTCTCTGTCCGTCCATCCATCTATCTGTCTATCTATCTGTCCATCTGTCTGTCTGTCCATCCATCTATCGGTCTATCTATCTGTCCCTCCATCTATCTGTCCATCTATCTGTTCATCCATCTATCTGTTCATCTATCTGTCCGTCTATCTCTCTGTCCATCAATCTATCTCTCTATCTATCTGTCCATCTATCCATTCATCCATCCACCTATCTATCTGTCCTTCTATCTATCCATCCATCTATCTGTCCTGTCCATCCATCCATCCATCCATCCATCCATCCATCCATCCATCCATCCATCCATCCATCCATCCATCCATCCATCCATCCATCCATCCATCCATCCATCCATCCATCCATCTGTTTGTCCATCCATCCATCCATCCATCCATCCATCCATCCATCCATCCATCCATCCATCCATCCATCCATCCATCCATCCATCCATCCATCTATCAACCCATCAATCAATCAATCAATCAATCAATCAATCAATCAATCAATCAATCAATCAATCAATCAATCAATCAATCAATCAATCAATCAATCAATCAAGATATTTATTGACAGGTAAAGTGGTGAGAACAAACCTATGAAAAGGCTACCATACATGTCATGAGTATAGGTTGTATTCACTCGCGTGGCGCGCATACCGGCGAAAAGCGGACGCGCAAGCTCCGGCATGGCGGCGCATGCGTGAACCCGTCCCTCCTAGCTCAAAAGAATTACCTTGACGTTAACTTATGTCTAACATAGGGTCTTATAGATTGCTCAGCTCTCGGCGAACGCTTCCACCTTGGCCTCCGCGATCAGCTTCCGGAGTGCCGCGGCACTGGCAGCTAGCTGATCACGGAGGCCATGCTTCTACTTCGGCCATTCGGCCACCCGCCGATAGATATCGCTAGTCTCCCAGCTAACAATACACACTTGAATACACTGCTACGCTATCGCGGTATCTCAATCGGCATGCGCGTGAACTTCACAATTTTTTTTTCGGAAACATTATTTGGCTTTTGTTCTGGACTACTGTGCCGTGGGCAAGGAGCTGTCGCAACTGTGTCTGCAGCTGTGCTCGCAGGAAATTGCGCTGCAGCCTGGGCATTTCGTGCGTCATGTCGCTTTTTGTAAGTGCGGCTGGGGTCACCGGTGGTGGCGCAGAGTTCTCTAGGGCAAGTAGAGCGCCACCTAACAATGTCACTGCTTTTTTTCGGACCTCTTGATGCCACGGCCGAGAATCGGGTCCTAATGGCGCCGACAACGGACGTGGAGCCTGTTTTCTTTTTCTGCAAATGAGGACGCATGCGCACACGGGGTGGGCATTGCCATAGCGGTTTTCAGTGGTGCGAAGAGAAGAAATCGCCCAATAAACTTATGGGAATACCATCTATAGCACACAATTTTTGTAGAGCTGCGGAATTAAGCAGTTACGGTCATCAAAAGCAACGACGCAAAGAGGTAATGTAATGCACAGAGTACAGGGCGACGAAGCATGCCCTGTCAACTTTTCGTAGATGAGTAATGCCGGTGCGAGGCCACTGATGTACTGCTGAAAACCTTGCCCAGTTGGAACAAACAATAAAAGAACTGAAAGAAATCATTGTGAGACGAGTTCCTTCTGCAATCAGTGCCCGGAAGTAAAGATGAGGACCCCCAGGGTGACGACGACCAAGATGTTTTTGAGTGAGGTACCACAATAGTACGGAGGTGCTTTTGATCGGATACAGACCCATAAAACCATCTGATGATGATGATGATGGTTGGATTTTTATGGTGCAAGGCCAACTAGGGCAAAGAGCTCCAAATCAGAGGTTATGTATAAGGGGTGAAGATGTAAACACTAAAATAGCTCAATAAGGCCAAAATTAAAACAGTTGAAGACAACGGTGGTGTATAGGGCCAGTTTTGATTACACATGATAGGAAATGAGGTTTAAAAACTTATATCTGACAAATACTTAAAAACGCATTTGACAGGGACCATGGCATCGTCACCCAAAAACAACAATTGGTGGAGTGGATTGTGTTGTCTGTAGAGCTGGGGAAAGGGTCTGTGTCATGTGTGCTTTGCATTGAATGAGTATGTAGACTACGGATAGGGCCTCTCCGCACCTGCTGCACATGGATCTTCAAGATGCCGTGAGCAGATACGAGTGCGTCGCATGTGTGTGCCCTATCCGTAGCCTAGCCAAAGTGACTCTATCTTTTGCGTGTGGCGGTGGTGCATGGTCTCAAGTGTGGTTTAATTACATGTAACGTGTTGTCTATCCGTTCACTCCAGTCGGCTTGCCATGTATTGCGAAGTTGTTGTCTGAGGTGTGGCTTCCGGTTAGTGTACGGTACTGTTGTTATATCAACTGTGCCTTGTAGTGTAGCACCGGCAGCCACTTCATCAGCAACCTCATTCGCAACGATCCCACAGTGGCTTTGAACCCAGCATATAGTTATATCAAAGTTTTGCGGTACATGCAAATAGAATAGCTTTAAAAATAAGATTAACTGCATAGTTTTTAGATCGTTTGTATAGAGGACAGCGCACGTACAACGCTGAGGGAGTCCGTGTACACGATGGAGTTTGTAATTTCGTGTTGGGCTATGTGATTTGGAACCATTAAGATGCCGTATGCGTTTGCCGTGAATATACTGCTCTGGACATTTCTCGTTTGACAGGTACTTAAGCTCTGTCCGTGCGCAGCAAAAGACACAGCGGTAGCAGTCTTTGACGCGTCGCTATAAAATTATGCACACCGGTATTTATCCTGCAGAAACAAGAAATGCTGCAGAATCGCAATTCTTGGAGCAATGTTCTTATCAAGCTGCGTAAAAGACAGGTCACAGAACACAGGGCGCAGATTCCATAATGGTATAAAATCAGTGATGGGTGTCTCGTGAATGTATAAAAAGGGGACCTTGAGCCCAAAGGCCTCCTTTCTTACCCTAAGTAAAAAGGAAAAGAAATGGAAGGACGATTTAGAAAGAGTTGTTGTGAGGATGTATTATTAATGGTGGAATGAAAAGGGTGCTTGGCTTATGCTTGGAAGTGGAGGAAACAAGACTTCGGTGCAGCCCCTTTCCAGGGACAGATCACATTTTAGAGCGGGGTTTGATTTTTTCATACAGCCTAGAAAAAGCAGGGGACAGGGGGTACTTTTTTTGCTAGGGTTACCTTGATGCCAATAGAGGTCCCGGAGCCTGGTGAACCGACAGGAAGCCCATCCGCCGGAGCTTGACCTGAGCTCCGGCGGCCACCGTTTGTGGTTTTCTGCGGTTCACCTTACAACTCTTAGCCACGGTAGATTACAGCATGAGTATGGGGGCTCGGGGTCCGCGGTGTCGCCAATACCGTCAAAAAGATTACTCAAGATGCCCCGTGCGGGGACAAACAATCTGGGATTAAACGAACACCATGTCGCAGAGGGCCTTTTGCTTCCAAGTCACCGGTGACTGACTCACCTGATTTAGGGGTAGCATGGAGCCGTAGACTAGACCATGGTAGACGGCGCGGCGCGCCGTGTTATTTGGCATCTGCCGGATGGCTGCCGAAAGCATGTAACCCCCGGTTCCGTGGCCGATGAGCACCAGGTCTTTGGGGTCGGCCTCGAAGGAATCCGCGTTTTCTAAGACCCAGTTTATCGCCACGCGCACGTCATCCAAGGCGACGTCCAGGGCATCGTCGTGGTCTGGTGGATGCAGGAAACCCAGCACCCCCTGCCGGTGGTTTGGCGCGAACACGACGAGGTCGCCTGCAACAACAGGAACAGGTCGACGGCGCCAAGTGAATAGCTTATAGACTATGAAAAAAATTTATATGTGGAAAATCCAATGCTTCGATTGCATAGGTAGGCGCCCTTTCACCATGGCTGCCTCTCCGTGCCACAGTTATTGATGGTTCAGCCCCGAAGAATATTTTAGCACAAAACACCCCTCGCCATATTTTCCCTCTTCATTACGACTTATACGGCCTGCTTGCAGCAATGGCTACGAAATGAATAACCCCAAAGTCTGTTCCCAAAGACGTGTTCGTCCACAAGTAATGAGTACTCTGGTGATATAGTGAGAAATTTTTTTTTGCAGTTTATAATTTTAGCGCCGATAATAGAAGCTTTTGTAGGCTGGCATGAAGGGAACATAAGCACATGCAGCTAACACATTATTTTTCTGCATTATTTGTACATAGAATGGTGCTACCGGACTACCGGATGCTGTCATTTCGAGAAGCTACTTGTGAAATAGAATGCAGCACAACTACACTCCCACACGACACCGGCACAAGGGGGACATGCAGCCCGGCTGGAAACCAATCTACCTTACTCATTCTTAGTTCCTCTTACTCGACCTAATCCCACCTCACTAATTATTACCATCACAGTAATCAATCGTTATTCCATCTTCATTTATCTTATGCTATCGTAATCCGTACTAATTCAACTTTATCCTCCTTGACCAATCCGAATCCTTGGCCAATCCCAAATTTAACCAACCATATTAGTGGTCAAAATCAACAGCCAACCAACCAACTTTGCTGAGCAGCATCCGCCGCGTAGTGTTGGCGGTGAGCGCCACCATGGGAGCCGCCGTGAAGCACGTCTGCAAGACGTCGGCTTAGCGGTTCTCCCATTTGTCATCTGCTTCACTGAGGATCGCTCACTCCGGTGTTTCGTTGCGCTCAGATGACGTTTGATGCTTTCCCGCACCCCATTTTGCGTGGCCAAACGTTCTATCACAATACAAGACCGAAATTACATACACAAGCACGAGGCTTGATTTAAAGTACGGTTTCACACCGCTCCGGAAGAAACTTTGTGGTCGTCACACTATTCCTTGTGAAGTCGGATTTGAGCAGACCACGAAGAGTCGAAGTTAGGCGTTAAGCTTTCGTATCCAGCTATCTTTCGAACAGCCGGAACAGCCAGCTGCTAATAGCCGACAACGAAAATCCAAGACGAAAACGAATTCCAAATCTTCGGGGTTTGTCGGCTTTGGCAAGAGGCATAACGATTCTCGGTATTAGTATGGAAGGAGATTATTAAACAGTTTTTGAAACCTTGCTGATCGCTAGAAAGTATGGTACCACATCACTTTATGTTCTCGTAGGATGAGAGTATGCCGACATGCACCGTTGGGCGCAATAAATGTAGGCGGAGTTTGATATAACGTCGTGTTTGTTTAGGCGCTTGCTAATTTTATACCGGGGTTATAAACACTAGGGAGGTTTATTAAAGAAAAGTTTGCAATTGAGCACGATACCAATAAGCTGGTCGGTTAAACATCGCAGGCTGCGCTCGTATAGAGGGGACTGCACCATAACCCCTTCATCTAAAGAGCAATCATGGTTTCAATCCCGTCTGATATTTGAAGTGCGAGTTTTGAATGACACACCTATTTTCATTACTGTTGTTCTGTCCTGGTACAAAAAAGAGTACGGAGAGTAAACAGTCAGTACTGAAAGGAGCGGGTGCTAGTTCAGGTTTCCATCTTTCTGACACGGTGCACAGCCGCCATATACTGGTTTCCTCAGCGTTTACTAGTTTTTATTTAATTTAACCAGCGATTCTTATCGGAACCACCGGCACACCACTCGCACCGCACGCGCGCCCACACCACACACACACACACACACAACACACACCACACCGCACACCACACACAACACACACGCGCGCGCGCGCACGCCCCGCACGCACGCACACACACACACACACACACGCACACAACCGCACCGCACGCACGCACGCACGCACGCGCACACACACACCACCGGCAACCGCCACGGCACGCACACAACCACACACACGCACGCACGCACGCGCGCGCACACCCACCACACACACACACCGGCACGGCAACGCAACGCGCACACACACACACACGCACGCACAAATGGGCTAATGAAGTATACAGTAATTTACAGGAACACTATTTTCTCAGACCGGGAGGGAGATTGACGGGACATTTCCCGCAACCATATTTGCCTCATATTCAGGTATGCGCTGTAGTATAACTGCACTCAAGAGGTGAAGGGTAATTTTCTACAATTTGTGGAACGTCAGCCCGAGTATGCCAGGATTTGTTCTTTACGCCTAAAGGGGTCGGAAAAAGGACCTGCTTGTATATATTCACCGGATTCGACTCTTGTTTTGCTGGAAATTGTCACGTATGACATTTATTGCGATCGTTATCTCAAGCCTTCAGCACCATAATCATGTAATCATCCTTCGAGTTGATAGTCAGTTCATTGATGATAACGATACTATAGGACATTCGGGTCCCAAATGCCACCTTCCAGTACTCCGGACAATATTGTCTGCGCCGCGCCTGGTTGGCGTAGAACAAAACTTCTTATTGTATTTGTATGTGAGTAAGCAACGCACGCTGCAGAGATGCCCCTTCTTGAACGCAGCCATAACAAAAGCCAATTTTTGAAGAAGGGAATGTATGCAATAAAGCCTGAAGAAAATATCTACATTGTGAGCCTCCAAGACATCTACAAACATCCAATTAGGACGTTTGTGATGGGGCAGAAAAATTAAAGCGTTCGGCAAGAAATAAACATTGATAAAAGCCAACAGCAAAAAAAAAAAAAAAGAAATAGAAGATAGCCGTTTTGTTTCCTGCTGTGCGACGTGGGCATAGGGGCACGCTGCGAAACGATTTTCTCTGGAAAGATGTACTTTTGTGATGCCCGTTTCTGTCTGTAACCGGGGCTCGGACTTTGTCAAGTGAATTAATTTCACTTTTTTCCGAGCCCCCCGCTTGTCGGAAATAAAGTTTTATCTATCTTATCTGCTTGGTGCGCAGCGTTACATGAGTATCTTCATAAGAGTCTTCACAAGAGCTTCTCAAAAAACACGTTGGGTAAGCCTACGCATTCTGAATACTTATGGAGAAGCTCTGAGAACTGAATCTCCAAAAAAAGGCTAGACAGTATGATTTACACACTATCTTCAGACGGATACGCTAATGAAGTTGTTCGATCTCTCCTCGTGTGTTGCAAACTTGTGCGGGATACAGCTTGAAATTATTCAGAGGTGTCAGAAGCTGGCAAACTAGCCGAAATAATGGAAAGGCGCTTTTTATTGCACTATAGAATTAAAACGGGCGATTTCTAGCACAGGCACGGCTGCCTACACGAGCGGATTGCAGCTGACGACAGCAGCACGAGTCACAAAGCAGATTTCATACAGCCAGGGGGCGCCACCTAAACATCTCCCCGCCAGTAGGCAAACAACACCGACAGAGAACAAGCGCACTCCTCCACTGCGCAGTTCCCACCATTGAGCTCACGTCACTGACTTTTGGTACCTCTCCTGTTGACGCAGCCAGCGACGACGGCCCCTTTTCGCGGTTGATGCAACACAGGGACAACCTCTCGCCTTCATAATGGCTCAATTTTTTTCGAATATTAGAGAAAAGCTTTAATGATATCGCGGAGCGGTTACGCCGTCCGGGTAAAATTCACCTTCATTTGACCGCAGCTGCGCCATATCCTGCACAACGCATCGCGTGACTTGCCGCGCCGAGCTCCGAGGACGGCCGCGCTCGCAAGCCGCTGACACCGCCAGTGGCGGCTTGGCACAGGCGCTTTCCGCAGCTGGTTCGCGCCTGACCGCGGGAATCGCAGCCTGTCTGTGAGCCTGTCCATGATGAGAGCAAGCCCGGGCCGTATTTTCTGATCGTTGCTCGAGAGTCAGGCTTTGTAGCCGTCGTAAGCAAACGTCGCCTGGCCATCCCGAAGATATCGCCCTTCGAGCCAATACGTTCGGAGAACTACGGAAGCGGGACCACAACCGTAGACAAAGGTAGGTTTTCGACGAATAGCATAAGCATCATAATCATTATCAGACTCTCTACGTCCAATGCAAGGTAAATGCCTCCCTCATAGATCTCCAATTATCCCAGTCCTGAGACAGTGCCGTCCAGTTTATCCCTGCAAACTTCTTGCATCTTCCCACCTAACTCTCTGCCGCCCCCTGCCACGCTTGCCTTCTCTAGAGACTCTCCGTTACCCTTAATCACCAATGGTTACCTTGCCTTTGAATTAGTTGTCCTGCCAACACCCATTTTTTCTTAATTTCTAATAATATGTACTTAACACGCATTTCTTCCCGGACCCCCTCCGCTCTCTTCTTGCCCCGTATTGTTACACCTTTCATCTTACGTTCCATTGGTCGCTCAGTCGTCCTGAATTTAAGTAGAACCTTTTTATTGAGCTTCCCACTTTCTGCCTCGCAGGTGAGTAGCGGTAAGATGCAGCTGTCATACACTTTCCTCTTCAGGGACAATAGTAGGCTGCCATTCATTTCCTGAGAATGTCTGCCAAATGCACTCTACCCTATCCTTATCCTTGTGATTATCACTGCCTCATAGTTGGGATCCGGGGTCACTACTTTGCCTAAGTCGATATATTCGCTTACCACTCCCACTGACTCGCCACCTATCTCAAACCGCTGTGCTCTCCCTGGGGTTATTGGGCATTACACTTTAGTTTTCTGCATATATTTTCAGTTTAATAGTACAATAAATAGTGTAATAATATAATTCAGTAAATAGTGTAATAATTACACCTAATATAAAGGTTGTAAGAGCGCAACCAAGACTTAACCTGGCTAAGCCAAGCTTTTGATTTGCATATCTTGGGTTGGCTGCACTAAGCCAGAGCCATATTTCCCAAATGTTTCCACCAATGAAGCATGACATTTTGGTTGGAGAGACAAGCACGGACTCACCATATGCGGCCATCTCCGACCAGTCCCGGTCGTTGCTGGAACCCGTCTCGAACCAGCTTCCCCCGAGCACCACCACCAGCGTCCTTTTCCGGCCGTCGGGCGGAAGGGACTTGCCGGGAAGCCATATGTTGGCATGCAGGCAATCCTCGGAGCCGATTACGCTGCCGTTCACGAACTGGGCGCACGGCTCGCGTGGCTCCAGGGCCACGTGCACACGGCACGGTTCCCAGGACAGCGGTACGGGCTTGGAGAAGCGACGGTCGGGGCCCTCAGTGCTCTCGGCGAACGGGACGCCGAGGAAGCGCACGAGGGGAATGTCCCCGAAGCTCACCTTGCGCCCTACCAGGCGGCCAGTCTTGGTGTTGAGCTTGGTGAGATAAGCGCAGTGCGATACAGAAATGAGATCACTTACGGGAGAGACGGAATGGCTACGCCTTGTTTAGAAGTAACGCAGAAGTCTAATAATATTGAGTTATAGCAGAGTGGAAATCGGGTCCCGGTAGAAAACATGGTGCACCTACGCATGCCCAAAACAAGTTTGCCCGTCTCTGCACACCTGCAGTAGTGCAGAGCACTAAACTAAGCCTACCGGGTACCGTATCGGGACCAGTTGTCCGCTCTACTTTAACTCTCTGGTACTGAACAGACCGGAACGGAAGGGTAACTAGATTCGTAGAGTAACCTGTACCCAAGTTGTGAAGCAAGTGAGAGCTTATTGATGTTTAATGTTCATTCGGCAATGTCTGGAGTATTTGCCCGAAGGGGCAAAGACCAGCGCGCTGAGTCAACGTACCAAGATCGCGCCTTCCGATAGCGGCTTGTCGAGCGGGGGGCAGGGGCCACTGCGCGCAGAGAGGAGGGACAGCGCCAAGACGACCATGACCATTCCCGCCAGCGCGAGCATTATAAAACTCGCCATGCTGGACAGGACGTCCATACTGCAGGGGCGGTAGAAAAACGGTTAGTGACATTTTTCTCCCTCTACAAAATCTCTTAGTCGAACGAGGGAAGCGCGCGATAGAATTAATTAGCGCAAAGATTTTTCAAACAAAGTCGCTACGGTTTTGAGCAAGCCGTGTGACCAATGTATTAGAATTATGAGTGAAAAATTAGATTCTTCTGGGGCAGAGGTTGGCAGGTTTGAAACCAGGCCTGGACAGCACAGGAAATGTGGTTCGACATACTGTGAAGGCCCAAAAGCAGCTTGAATTGGCGCATGCGCAGGGCTTCTAGTGTGTCGACAACTGTTGCTGTTACCAGGCTGTCACGCTCACGCTATTCTGGTTTCAAAGTTCAATCTTCTTGGAAAAACATTGCTGATAACACGAACAAAGTGCAGGAAGTGCTCAACATGGCGCTTTTCGTATGTCTCGCTTACATTATCCCCGTTATTCGGATTGGTTCTGCGCCGTGCTATGAACTAACTAGCACTAAACTATACACTCTGTTGCAAATGTATGCTTAACGTAAAAGGGTTACGTTTCAACAGGCATTCAAAACAGGATTCGTTCATAAAAAATTTAGATGAATAAAATAACAAGCCATTTTCCTCTGGGAAGGAGGATGACCAGAAAATATCTTTAGTACACGACGTACAGGGGATACAAAATTTACGTGAAATGTCTGGGCAAATATTTATTTTGAGCATTGGCAGTGGTCATTGCGAAGAATGACGCATACATAGAAGCTCACACATTAGTGCTCTTAAACATAGCGATTTTTTTAACTGATCCACGCAATAATATCTAAGAAATGAGACGTACGAACTTCAAGTATTCGTCAAGTTTATTCTTAATAATGTTGGTTAGTCATAACGTCTGTACACAACATGCATATTCACGTGATTAGACGCACCAGTTTGAGGCCAAAGTCCTGTTTAGGTCTCGAAAATTGTACCTATTACTAAGCAATCTTTTTAACATGCGAATTCAAGAGATTGGAAGGTACAATCTTAAGGTACAAAGCTAATGTGCATTGGTGGTGACAATGTGCTACTAGAGTAAAACAAACCGGCACGTTTGTTTTACAACTCACTGTTTAAAGACAAGTTGCGGCTCGCTCGTTTTTATTATGGGATACGAGAAATACTAGAAACCCTACCCATACATATGCTTCGCTCAAAAAGTCACATTTTAATACTGGGGTTACCTGATCGGTAATGAACTACTAACCGACGAGTACCGTGCTGTCGTTCAAGCAGAACATAGGGAATGTTTCTCCAGAGACCTTAAAAACTTCTGTAAAATCCTTAATATGGGAGACAGATTCACCATGGTTTCTCCAACTTTTCCCCACCCCAAAAAGTACTGGTTAAACTACTCGTGTCGAATACACGAGTGTACCAAGCCATTACCCACATGCCAGTACGTGGATGTGGCCACGAGGTGCCCGTGTGAGTGTAATCTTTACGTCATGTGCAGGGAGTACTGAGTCCCTTGCATGCATTTTCCGGAGGTTCCTCGCCTTCCGCTAGGCAGTACGCTACGCTCTCGAGGGAAGATCGGGTGCTGCTTGATTATGGCAACACTGGCGGGAAAAGTGGATGATTAAGATAGACCCGTTCTTTATTGTCAGCCCGACAGAGTCTGGAATGCGCTTACCAGCCGTCACCACCCTCGTGTGGAGCCGGTGGGGCAGCCGGTGCGGTAGCGGGTTTGGCCGCGCTCAGCAGCAGTGGGGATTGGCCCTGTAGCTCGCAGCTCTGAGACCGTCTTTTGGGACTGAAAATAAGGCGTCCAGATAGGATGTATCATTCAGAAAAAACGTCAACTCTTCAGGAGTGGTAACATAATTTGCATGTTGAAAAACTACACCCCAAAGGACGTCGCCTACCCACGATCAATTCGAAGGTGATCGCGGGAGCAACTGTCGGCGGCCGTTTCACGTGGCATAACGGCAAAGTTCAAAAGTTTTGACATGAAGAGCGCACTACCTTCTTACGCTCGTAGTCTCTTGCGTGATATAACGATGAAACAACCCGGAGCAAGGCGCTTCTGTTTGTCGCTTTGCCACTCACGCAATCTCCTTCAAATTGATGCCGACCTTACGGCTAACAATTTCAACTTCGAGGAAGAAAGGTAAAATATTGGCTTGAATATAATATGTGCAGCAGAAAAAAATAAGAATACCGCAAAAGGTGTTCGTTAGCTTCAAAGATCAAAGATCATTAGCTTCAAAGATCATTACCACCACTAGAGATTGCTAGCAGTCAAGCGGAAGCCAAACACGCCCGCGCTTCGAAGGCCGACAAAGACAGCGCAGTGCAAGCGTAGACATGGGTGGCGTGGATTGCACAGCGGCAAAATTTCTGACCGAACTCTGACCAACGTGCGAGTCTATCGGTGCAGATACAGGTAACTGGTTTTCACCCATCTAGAGAAACCACATATCCCAGGTACGTCGTATATAGGCTTTCGCATAGAATCCGATTGTTTTTCAACAAATTCGAGACTTCAATTCTGGCTCGCGCAGAACAAAAATTTCCACCCTTCCCAAAGAAAGTTAAAGGAAACCGGAAAGCTAAAAGTGCGTCCAACCTTCGTTTACATCCGTTCAATTGATCGTCAACGACCGAGGTCGCAAACGAAGAACAAACTCAGTGCGATGATTTTTCGCACTCTAACAAACGCATCAAGGAACGATCTAAATGTATACCGATACGCGTTTTATGAGATAAAGATATACTATCGTACTCCTTCATGATCGATGCGTGTACTTTTTATGTAGAACCATTACTTTATTGCGATCTTAAAGTAACCGTTTTGCCACGATGGAAGCCAGGTTTCACGCACGCGCAGTGTGTCTAGACACGTTACCAGAGCTTTTCGGTCTACCAACCTGTCTACGGGGAACTTCGTTAGTTTTTTGAGAGGATGCCACCGGTGCCACGAAGAAAGCTTCCGTTAAAAAATTTAAATGCGAGAAATTCGAGCTGTGAACCGTTTTATCCTGACAATGCTAGTGGTGTTTGATGAGTCAGTCTTCCTGGTGCAAGCCATGTGTGGGTTCCAGTCGTCACCTGCTTATCGACGGTCTCTTCTGGAGGAAGTGCTTGGGAGAGCGACTTCTCGGCAGCCTCCGATGCTAGCAAGGTCTGCTCGCCGACGGTAGAACCGGGAGTTGCGGGGATGCCGGCAGCTACGAGGGTGGATCGGCCTGAGTCGCGGCTCTTCCGGCGCGAGAGGCGTTCCTCCTTGATGGTGGTTCTGCCGACATTTTTAAGACGAAAGCCTTAAGCACCGATGCTTCATGAAACGCGTGAGATACAGAAAATAATTTTGAGGCACGCGTTCCGAAAGGGGGGAGGTAAGGGTGGTTGAGGCCTCCTGCCACCCGTTTTGTCGTTAAAGGGACACTGAGTGATATGTAAACATTGCGGGATTACTAGCGCAAATTGTAGTCCGGAGTCCCAAGCATGTTTCGACACTCTAGGCGCGTTACGCGATTTTATTTAGTAGAAAAACTTTATTCGAAAATGCTGCCCTCTTTACGTCGCCCATTTTCTGTGGCGTTTTCGTGTGACGTCAGGAGGGGATGAGGTGGCAATTGGCTGGCTGCGCTACTGCACGGCTCCCCGACTTCAGACAGAGTCAGTCGGCCCAGCGTTTGTCCGCCCGCCGCCGGGGGTCGTCGCAATCAAGGAGGTTAAAAAAATGCTTGGTCGCAATTCGTTCGCTTAGTTGAAACGAAGCCAGGACACGTTTGTGAATGGAGAATGTGCCTTTCTTTACTTGGTTTGTTTTACACTGTATCTAGCTCCAAGTCAAGGTCGCTTCACACAGGCGCTGCACAAGCGCACATGCGACGCTTCGCTGACTGGTACGCCAGTAGGAAAATAAGGCCTCTTGAAGGCGGGAGAGAGTAGCGAAGTTAATATAAGTACTAAATAAATAAAATCAACTGATATTTTTACCGTACAGCGTAAAACTAGGGCACGGGAAGCACTTTTTGCGCTGGGCGAACAAGAACAGCGGTCAGCAGCACGACTACGCATCTGCGAACGCTTTTCCGTCTACGAAATGCAATTGCTAGACGTGAGCTATGTGGAAACTCGGGCGACGCTTACTGCACGAGCGCAGTACAACAAATAGTCACCTAAGCTGCTTGAAATGCCAAAACTAAATAAAAGTGTAAACCGGTTGTGGAATATATACCTTATATTAGGAAGGCTGCGGATCCGGCTTCGTGGTGGCTTGAGGCGTTATGTAGTTCACCGCAAAAGTTTTGCAAGTCACGAGTTCGAATCCCCGCGGGTACGTGTTTTTTTTTTTTGTAAGTTAACTTTTATGTTTTCCGCCGATGTTTTTTTATATTGAGTTCACCTTTTTTGGGCCGCAACGTTCATGTCTACACGAACTAGTTCACAAAACACGCGCAGGCTGGTACTGGCGCGCTAGCGAGTTCTCGTTGGCGTGCTGTTGCCATAAGCACCGACTGCTTTCAGGCAGTGGGCACAGGCCAGAATGAACAGACCCTTGGCTGGTGCGAACACGCTTTTTACGATACAGGCATGAGGGAGGCAAGCTCCAAATATGGGGGAAAAGCGCATGACATTTGGGCGTCTGCGGGTACGCGGAGGGCGTTCATGCACTGCGTAGGTCTCGGCTAGTGAATGCTACGACTAGAAGCCGTCCTGGGAGGCTTATCTTGTGCATTTTACAGCCGCCAACATGGCAGAAGCGCGGTACGATGATTACTGAGATATTGAGAATGCCCATCTAACAACGCCTTGGTTTGTTTTACAGAACCGAAACCGAAACCGAAACTTGTTTGATTGCTAACCTTGAGCATCGTCCAAACACGGCGCCCCTCCTCTCAACGTCACCGCCTTAGTTGGGCGGCCGCCGCAAACCGCGCATGGTAGTTTTTTCTTCTTTCGCGCTTTGTAAATAATTACCGATTTGTCAACCGGATAACCGATGAAAAGTGTGTAATTTGAGCCAGTCTACGCAGTGCAAGCAAAAACGGGAGCTTGACAAAATTTACTTCAGTGTCCCTTTAAGAGGCTCAGACCTCAACTGGCCTTGGCACGAATTGAGAAGCCCTGGTAGAAAACAAAACAAAACAAAAACCTATTAGAGTGGTCTAAAGCGCGAGGCTTAATACAACCGAGTAACTTTGTCGGAATACACGCCCCATTCGTTATTTAATTTTAATTTAAAACGGTTGACGTACTAAACGCAGTAGACAAGCAGCCAGAGCGGAAGAGAGCCGACATCGCTAATGATCCTTGTATTGCCACGAGTGGTGTTCTCCAGCGATCGAAAAAAAGCGGCAATAATACATTCTCGAGTTTTTAAGGTTCGAACGCCAAGGTTTCAGAAATACATGGCTGCAAGTCAAAGCTACGCTGTTTTCGTTCATTTTCGAAGGTTTCCTCACTGCTGTCTTTTCCTGGTTGTTATGTTTTGTTTTCCCGGTCGTTGAAAAACGTATGGACGGGTTTACGCAGTAGATAGCGCGGTTTTTTTATATTGTGTGCAGTGACTGCCATTTTCCGGGATTGTTCGGGCAGATCTTCATATGTGTCAATTCTTAAATGTGTGTTTTGCAGAATAAATGTCAGTTGGAATTAAAGCAGCGCTCGTTCGCGTCACCACTCGTTATTATTCCTTTTTCTTTCTCGCTGTACACTTTTGTTCACTGAAAAAAAACACATTCGTCCCTCGTCAATCGAGAGCCGGTTAAGTATCACCCACTGGTCTTCCTTACCATGTGTTCCCCCACCCTCCTTATGCCCTGGTGCCACTTGGGCACACAAAAGTAGGCATGAAGCCGTGTATTCTGCACTTGTCCTTCTCAACCGAAAGCTACGGTTTGCGGTAAGGTCGCAAGTTATGTCTTAAAATGAATTCACACAAGACTGGTGTCATTTGCCCTGCAGTAATGTGCGTGGGCCCTAAAGGAGCACAATAGGCTTTTGAAGGATTTCGATTTCAAACAGGCAAGCGCGATATAGCGTCTTCGCAACAACGCATACCAGATATTACATCTCTGCGTTTTACATCTCGCACCTTACATCTCAGCAGGGGTCGCACCGACATGCAAACCGATTATCTCCTTCCTTGTTAACCCGTCAATCCTCGTCGCCCACTCAGCGCGTAAATTTGCGACGCTGAGGCCGCCTCCCTATGACGCAGTTGGCACTGAAAACTACGATACGCTATTGGCGGGTTCCCTTAAATGCTGCAGCCTATCATGCGTTCCCGACTCTGGGAGAAACGAGGGTGCACGTTTCGGTGGTTCAGGCGAGCGGCGCTCCGGCAAGGCGCATATTTGTAGTGACAAATATCAATAGTCGCCATTCACCACACGAGCTTAGCTGAGTTTGTAGATACAGCGGGTCGGTTACAAAATATGAATAACGCTGAAAAACACAGAGCGTCTCGGCAGGCGGAAACACCACTGCACGCGCGACCACGGCAAGCATCTGCCAGCACGGTGGACAAAGAGCCCACTTTGCGCTGAATGCACTACTCTGCATACACCGCAGTAGCTCCACCCGCCAGAGCAGGACTATTGCTGAAAATCAGTTCACAAATGCGCGAAAGTGGGTGCTAGTGTGCTGAAAAATTATGCTCGGCATCGTCGTCGCGCGGCTCCGTAAAGCGGTGACCGAATAACTACGGCAATGATAAGCCTTTTTAGCGCGACCGGCCGGCCTCGGAGGTCACCTCGGAGGGACCATGCAGAAACGCTAGCGGACCGCTAGTTAGGGGAAATTTTCAATTCATATAGTGAGCGAGCATGTTGTGTTTGGGACCACCCTAGCTGGCGTTCAAACGCTCCTTTCCCCAATTTTAAAGCTGACGTGCCTAGGTAAGCACGGCCGAATAGAGAAGAAGCCCGACTGCCCGAAGTGCGGGCTGCCCGACCAGACCGGCGGTCGCCGCTCGGTGCAACCAGTGGGCGGAGCATGCCCATCGGCCCCTAAAATGCGCGACGTACCGCCGAGCGGGGCGAATGGCGGCGCGTATGTCGAAGCGAGGAGGGCGTTTGTCCTCTTTCTCTAGGTGGGTCATGCGCGGGTCGCGGTCGTAGTTTCCACAGTGGTTTGGAGGCGCGTGGAGAAAGTGAAAGTGTCTGGAGACCTTGTTGCTGCCTTTTTTTAATGAACGACAACTCAGCTAATACCGAACACTTTTAAACCATTCCTGCGAGAGGACGTTCCTTGGATAGTGCTTTAGCAATTGCGCACGCAAAATCGTAACCTTCGCTACCATCTTTAGGGCCCCTTCAGTCGCAGATTCAGCCTCGCCAAACGTGTACGACCCACTCACGTGGCTTCGACGGCGTCGCTGGTTCGGCTGGGACGCCTCGAGCTGCGGGACAACCGGCGCTTCTTGCGGGGCAGCCTGGCCTAGGCCGGCCGTGACGGTGACGGGAGGCGTTTCGGCCGCCACGTTGGTGTCGGCCAACGCAGGCTGGCTGACCGCCTTAGGGGGACCGCGCCCAGGATGGGAGTTATCCGGTGATTTCCATCTAGCAGGAGATCGGCGAAAAAAAGGACCGATTCACGCGTGTGCGGTTCGCGCGGGTGCGCTTCTCAACTTCTTCCTTCTTATGCATTTTGCTGACATCTTCTCCTTTAAACACGCACTGATTGGTCGAAATTAAAAAAAATGGCTCTAATCTACGCTGTGAAGGTGGTTGGAAAGCAAAGCTTTAAACGGCATCCCCAAAATTTGCCCATGCGACGTCACTTGAATTCACATACGTGGCTTTACAAAAAGTAAAGCAAGAGATTCTGCCCGTCATTACCTAGTATTCACGGTTCCACCCCGTCTGACGCCTGCGAGCGTCACCTGAAATGGGCTCAGCGAAAGTTGTTTCTTTCTCTCTCACTGTGTGTGTGTGTGTGTGGGGGGGGGGGGGGGGGGGCTCTTGAACGCAGCAGCAGCGTCGGCCACGTCCGGGCTACAGCGGCGGACGCCGCCGCTGTAGCTCGGCTGTGAGTCGGGAGACAGAAAATGGAGAGGAGCGTCTTTCGAAGAGTGAGACAGCAAAACCTAGCCACCCTGATTTGGTAATCGACCAGATTTAAGGGAAATCACCAAGGCGGAGTAAGTTTCAGCGAAGGAAACTTACTCCACCTTGTCCACCTCCTCCTGTTCACCTGGTCCAGGAAGGAATCCTAGATCAGGACGAATTTTAGATGCGACGCGGAGAGCATCTCTTGTCGGCGGCCCTGTCCTTCCTGCGTGCGTCCGTCGTGGTCGGCGTCCGGACTCTCCTCCGCTCACCCCCTATCCTCTCCGATAGCGAACACTCTCTCGCGAGGGGCATTGGATTGGCTTGGCTTGGCTTGGATTGGATTGGATTGGATTTGGATTGGGTTGTGTTGCGTCATAGCCGCGGCAGACGCACTAGCGCCGGCGCGTGCCCAGGTGGGAGCGAACACTCTCTCTCAACATCTGCGGGTGTGCGGCCCAGCGCGCTCTCACTCCGCCGGTGGGCGGCGCTGCGCGCGGTGCGGCGCATGTGCAGTACTCTCTCTCTCCGCGGTCTCCTCTCCTTCGGGTGCGCTGCGCATATAACCGGTGTACCGCTCTCCGGCGGCCTTTCGGTCGAAGGTTGCTCTCCGCTTGCGCTTGAACCCCCCTCAGCGTCGCATCATACCAGGGTTCTCGCGAGGGGAGGTGGGCGTAATTTTTTCTTGAACTGCGTAGTTTCTGAGAAAGCTGTATAGCTTTCCTGTGTAGCTGTATGGACGCATTGAGGTGGATGTCAAACTTTCCTTCGCAGAAACTTAGTCCACCATGGGGATTTACCCAAAATCTGGTCGAATAACACATCTGCATTACATCGGTTTGTTGATCAATTTGCTTTCACGCTACAAACGACTAGCCTACTGGTAAGCTCAGTTGGTAGAGCGATTGCTCCGGTTAAGCGGTGTTCCCGGGTTCGAATCCTGGACCAGGACGAAGTTTTCTTCATCTGCGAAGTTTCTGAGAAAGCTGCTATAGCTCTCCTATGTAGACGTATGACTGTTTGAGGTGGATGTCAAACTTTCCTTCGCACATGCTGAATGTGGTAGCTTGGGGTTACAGCACCGCGCGACGCAAGCGCAGACACCGAAACAATGCGGCATGATGAGCTTAGAGATGCATTTATAAAGATTTAAACTATAGTTAGCTTATTGCATTTGGGAATTGTGAGAAAGCTGAGGGAGCTTTTATAATTTCTATTTTTCAGAATCTGTAGCTATTTTTGCCTTTTGTAATATCCATTCAGCCTCAACCGAATTGGATATCATCAATTTAGAAAACGTAGTCCTATTCGTGGCAAGCAGTGCGCAAAAGGTAGCGTTTCTCCAGCGGTCAGATGTCTGCATGGGGTTTGTAGATTTTGTTTTCCCAACCTGCAAACTAATCCTGAACGTATGTTTGCCGTACGACCCCTTAATTCCGTCGGGTGCTGGTTACCTTGGACGTGCTGTCGAACAAGTTAATCAAGGCGTCCGAAGGCACCGCGCAATTTGACCCGCAGCTGAACCGAAACAGGGCCAAAACACCGCCGCTGAAGCAGACAACGTCGCACCGGCGACGCCACCGCCGCCGACGAGCAGGCACTCCCTCGCGGGGAACGCTCGGTAAATTCGCGGCGCCATCTGTACTCTGCTCCGTGAGTGAAACCCTCCGCCCCATCTCCCTTCCCCCGCCGCCACCTCCTACAATTTAGAGTTGTAGGAGGCGCCACGAAAAAAACCGTTGGCTGGTAGAACTAAAAAGCTTTGCTTTAATATAAATCACCTTCTGCCCATGATGATGATTGTGCCTGTCTTGGTGGTAACACGAGGCAACCACGAAGGGGATTGGCAGATTTTTTTGACGAATGTGGGGTTTGGGTATGAAAACTTCGCTTATATATGAAGGGTAACGCCAAGACGCATTCACACATTATCAGCCTTCTTTACAATGGAGAGCCAACTGAAGCCACTACAGAAGTGAGCCTGCGAACAAAGTTCTCTACTGTTTACATTCTAGCAGTCAAAGAATTATTAGTTTCGCATAGTAAGGAGCGAACAAACACAGGTTATAACTACTTAAGTACTCACGAGGAGCACCTTAAGGTGAAGGGAAAGCGAAACGCAGCTATAATGAAGCATAGAGCTCTGTGGGGGTATAACAAATATGAAGTAGCGAGAGGAATGTGGAAAGGAGTAATGGTTGCGGGTCTCACGTTTGCGAATGCTGTACTCTGCTTAAAATCAGACGTTCTATCAGGCCTTGAAGTAAACCAGAGAACGGTAGGACATTTGGCCTTGGGCGCGCATGGAAAAACAACTAACGAAGCAGTTCAGGGAGATATGGGCTGGGCGTCGTTTGAAGTTATAGAAGCTCAGAGTAAAATATGCTTTGAGATGAGGTTGAGGGCAATGGATCAACGAAGGTGGGCAGCTAAGGTTTTTAGGTACCTATACTTGAAAAGCGTGGACACGCAGTGGTTAAGAAAGACTAGAAGGCTAACAATGAAATACGGAAAGAACAATGGGGAATCCAAAACAGGCAAGGTAACCAAAAAAGAGGCAAGGCAGATTGAAACGAATAAATGGAGGGAAAAAATGGAAGCTAAAACGTCTTTAGAAATTTACAGTGCGGAGAAGATGAACATCAGAAATGAAAATTTCTACGATAATTCCCAGGGCAGTGCTTTGCTTTTTGAGGCTAGAGCAGGTTGCCTGCGAACTAAGAGTTTTGTGGGGAAGTATTCCCAAAATGATGGGGTATGCGTGGTCTGCGGAAAAGAAACAGAAACTATGCGGCACATAGTGTTAGAATGTGAGGGTATCCATCCAAATCTACATGAAGGGAATATTGGGCTTTCGGAAGCCCTAGGATTTAAGGGCATCAGAGAGGAAGTTAACTTCAAGGCTGTCGAGGGGACGAAAAGAAGATTAGAATGCTGGTGGACGAAAAGCAGAGAGGGGAATATTGCCTAGGACAGTTACCACCTGTAACAGGGAAAAAAAGTATTTCGGGCCTAATAAGCTTTAGTGCCTGCCCTAAGCAGCGCTAGTATTAAACCAAGAGTGTAAAACATGGTTATATTAGTCCTTTTTGGTAAGATGACACGTCATCACCCCGCTTCAAAGGGGAAACCAATAGGAATCATCATCATCATCATCATCATCATCATCAGCGCGGAGCAGTAGAACGCGGTGAGTTCGAATTGACTCTTGCAAACGTCTCGCATGTTTATCTTTGGAGGAGCGAGACGAGAAAGGAAAAGCAATAGTGGCGAGCGGTAAAGGAAAAAAAAGGCATTTACCTTGCAGGGGCGCCAGACGACTATCGTCTTTTGAACAGAGTTACTCAATATAGACAGTTGCGAAACTCCGCTTCAGAATCCGGGCGGCGCTAGCCCCCCCACTCCGTGGAAGCCGAGGGGCAAGTCGACGCGCGCGGCACCTAGGATATAAAAACGGAACTTCGCTAAACTATTATTATTCAAAATTCTTCTGTAAAATAAACATTGCTTTTTAAATTAAAACACAATAATTACGTAAAATTTACTTGTGTTTATGCGGCTTTTTTTTTTATGACTTACGGCAGCAGCCGCAAGCACTTGAGTACTGCTTCAACGTCCTGCCGACAGACGACAGGCTAGTCAACTTGCCCCGTGCTTGCCCCGGCGCAGGGGGCAACCGAAGACCGGTTTTCGATACATGGGGCCTATGGGGAGTTTCGCAACTGTCTATATACAGTAACTCTGCTTTTGAAGACATTTGCAGCGAAATGATCAGGTACGCGGCCAATTTCTTTTTAAATATCATTACTGTTGTGTTACTATATTTTTTGCAAAATAGTTTGGGATAACTTTGCTGAAAAATTTTGTTCCTACGTAGGTCATTTAAAAAAGCGCCTTAAAAAACAAACCCTCTCTACGAAACCAATACTGAAAGGGCCAGTTTTGTGCACAACAAAAATTCGCACCCGATTGCAATGTTTAATAATGATTAAGTAACTGTATCCCCCCAAAAATGTAACAATGCTGTAATACTGTTTTTATACTTTATATATCAATCAAACTTGAATACTTCTCGCCAGGTAAACAAACTCGCCATTTACGAAAGAAAAACTGAGAACGCCAGTTCTGTGTGCGACACAAAATGTCGATGTGAGCAGTTCTTTCGTGGTTATTTGTTAAGTTTACCAAGAACGAAAATTGGCTGACGCCGTAAAAGTGTTTTGAGCGCTGTTTTATCAGATAAAGGGGTAAACTTGCACCGGATATGAACATACTCGGCGTCTGTGTAACCAAGACGAAAAGTGACCTTTTGCCTGTAGTATTGCAAAAAATGTCCTCGTCTGCAGATCTGTACTCTTTAGTTAGCGATGGTATCACGTTCAGGAATAAAATATTGCCTAATAGCAATTTCTATACTTCATGTACATAGCAAAAGCATGAACTTCTCACCAGGCAAATGCAAAGTTTTGCAAGTGTTGTTCATGTTCCGTAGGCTTCCAGCGCACGCCAAAAGAGCAGCGGGTTGAAGGGAGCACCAACAGGAGTACACTCGACACCTCGATCCAAGTTGACACCGAACTCGGCCTGTGCACTCCAAAAGCTTGCCTTAGAGATCAGCAGCGCATTGCGCATAGCCGAAGGTAGTAATGGCCTCTTAATCAAATATGCCTAGCGGACTCGTTGTTACGAAACCAAAACAAAGCCAACGCATTCGGTTAGGTCTGACACAAATTGAGCTACAAGGAGGTGACCGAAATAAAAAAAAATAGAGCGTCATCAATACACTTCATCCCCACGTGACCACATGGGTGGACGTGGACCATATGGTCACGTCGTCGATAGAACCACCACCGACGCACCTATGTCGGTGTGTCGGTGCTATGGCGATGGCCTCTTCTTCTTTCTGTAGTGCATAGGTGGCAGGAATCGATAAACTTGTTGGCAAGACTTGAGTTGTAGTCACAACAGCGGCCATTTCTCTTCTTTCGGAATAGGACGCTGCGTATGTGTACGCTTTGGGGGAGTTGTGGCCGTACTGTTTGAAGGTTGCTCTCGCTCTGGCGTCTCTGCGCTCCTGGTGGTCTGTCGGATGCATATTAAGAGGCGATGGGGCCACATCAATGAATTGGTGAATCTCATGCGTAACTGAGTCGCCTCGGACTGTGGGTGTTGAAGCGGTGAGCGTCGGCACAGTTTGGTAAAAATTGCTCTGCCGGTGGATGTGGAGCTGAGGCATAATAATTGATTCATATGATGAGATATTAGAAGTTCATCCAAAGTATTATAAACACCCAAATGCAGCAGTTTCTGAATCGAGGTGCTGACAGGTAGCCCCAATATCATCTTGTAAGCCTTGCGTATTAGAGCTTATACTTTGTCCTTTCCAGGCTTCGAGCGCACAGCCTACGGAAGGGCGTAAGTAAGCCTAGAGATAGCAAAGGGTTCGACTAGCCTAGGCACATCCGTCTCTCGCATATACCTTTTGTATTTCTGCTGATCCTGCGGATCGTGTGGGAGACATGTACCATGTGCAAAATCCGGTCCAGTAGTTAATATTAGAGCGATCCGATTGTAGAAGCATGCCCGTTAGAAGTAATTGGAACACGGGAGCTGTGGCGGAACCGTATACAGAAGCGCCGTGCAACTGCACCGGCGGTGAACAAAAGGACATGCACACGCATGCGCGCCTGCCGACGGCGAGAGCCCATCAATATTTCTCAAACCACTTTTTTTAACCGGGCTTCGAGCGTTGTTCGCAGCGTAATTGTCTGGGCGATGGTGCTGATAGCATACACACCTAAAAATATCTAAAAAATGGCAGCATCTCCACTCCGTGGATGATGGAGAGGGTGCGGAGTACGGGGACTCGAAATGACATCCGATTTGCGCCCCCGACCATCAGTCTATTTGAGCCGTGAGTTGCTCCTTGATTAGTCCCTAAATGAAACTGCAACTCACGGCTCAAATCGAATTTCGATTGATTTTCGCTTGATGGTGGTGTTCGCACGGATGGACGCGGACGGACATTGGGAGGGCCTAACGTACACCACTCCGCTCAGGCGAGGGAGTAAGCCGTTTGACTCTCGGGTTCTAACTCACGCTCGTATCCCAATGGGTAAGACGACTGACACTAACTCTGTCTGGTCTACCAGACACCGGCTCGAATCCTGCCGGTGCCTGTGTGAATTTTTGCGATTGTAAATGCTGTGCGCACGGACGTGGACGAACATTGTGCGGCCAAAGCTGCTGCGCTCCTAAAAACTGTCACTGCAGATTTCTGTTATAGCGTGTAGCTTCTGTAGCAGCTTGCCTGAGCTGAAAGTGTGCCAGAGATGCTACCAGATGCGTATCTACTATAAGCGTGATCGCCGAGACCAGTATACTGGGTATAATGCTCGAACCCAGGTTAAAAGAAGTTGTTTGAGAGGTGTAGATGAGCTATCGCCATCGGAAGGCGCGCATGCGTGTTGTTCTTTCGTTTACCGCCGTAGCAGTTTTGATTGATTGATTGATTGATTGATTGATTGATTGATTGATTGATTGATTGATTGATTGATTGATTGTAGGGTTTTACGCACCGACGCAACGCAGGCGCTGAGGTGCGCCGTAGTGGAGGGCTCCGGATTAATTTTGACCACCTGGGGATATTTAACGTATGCCGAAATCTCGTGTACACGGGCGTTTTTGCTTTTCGTCTCCATCAGAAAAGCGGCCGCCGCAGCCGGAAATCGAACCCGCGACCTCGTGCTCAGCAGCGCAACGCCTTAGCCACTGATCCACTGCAGCGGGTTGCTCTCCTATGTGGTTCGGCCACAGCTCCCGTGTTCCAATTACTTCTGACGGCACCTGTACAATCGGATGGCGATTCACGTGTGGGGGGATGGTTGGTGACCCAGGAGGGAGTTTCGTACGTGAGCTAATCAGCAGCTCAAATTTTTGCTGCGCACATGCTGCGAAACACTAGACAATCAACGAGGGCGGAGGATAGCACTAAAAAGTGCTCGCGCAAGTGGTACCTGATAGCGGTGCTGGATGTACAGTTAGTTTTTTTTTTCCTCATGAAAAAGCGAGTCAACGTTTACTCAAGGAGGTATCAAGTGAGATAATTTAATATAAGCTTTTGGAGACAAAACGTGAAACGTCTTCTTTAGTCTTATCACTTCTGGAACGATTAAACAATATTGATAAAATAATGACACCGTGAGTGAATCCTAGAAGGAAACAGTTTTAAAGCAAAACTTTTTCAGGGGGACCAATAACATCCTATAAAAAATTAATGCATGTTTCTGCAGACCGGCTGGTCGACAGAATATCTCTGATAAGATATCTGGACACTTCACACTTGCGTGGAACCGGGCTTATATTGTGTCAAAGCGGTTACTTGGAAATCGCGCAAAAAAACCGCTTCTTGATAAGACAACACACGCATTGATCACGCAGGAGGAGTTCAATAGTATACCTTTATCTCATAAACCACGCATAGGTATACATTTAGATCTTTCGTATATGCGTTTACTTATTGCGAGAAAAATTGTAGCATGCTTTCATGCTTCGTTTGTGATAGAGGCCTTTGAAGGTTTTAAGATCGGTACGACGCACTTGAGTGGAAGTGAAGGTCGGGCGCACTTCCAGCGAAGGTTTTAGCGCAGTTCGGGTGCAGTTTTGGTGCGAGAAAGCGTTTGCGATTCTTTTAACATTGTTTAGGAAGGTACGATGAACTTTTATACATTGGCGGGCATAGGGAATACACGTGGCGTCCAGGGTAGCTTGGGGGAAGCGTATTTGAAAACCGTAGCAAATACTTACAGCGAGCCTCCATCTGAGCGGATTGCGTAGTCGGAACCGACGTAAAGCGCATAAAACTATCCTAAATGAAATAAATAACAGCCAAAACAAACTTGGATTGCACAAAAAACCCCAGTTCGAGAAGGACATCAAGGACATGATTGGACATGAAGCAAACGAAACCAATCAACTGTAAAAATCTGAGGCAAAACCTACCAAACACGAATAACCCTGCGGTGATATAGCAAACATGTTTAGCAACAAATGCTGAAAATGACCCATAGTGGATAACGCTAGTAAACCGTACAAGAACAGCAACTCCGACTGACCTAGAGCGAACAAAGCTACCCGATGTGCCATTTATTACGCACAAAGGTGTCAAGGACAGATTGCACCACCGAACAAAATGCATCGTTCACCGATTGTTAGACTGAGGAATATAGTCCTATATAGTAATGTTTTCCTGAAGGCACCGTAAGACACAGAAATTTTACATTTAAATCACCACAATTTTTACTGATGAAAGTGGAAGAGATGTTAGCTCTCATTGGCTCTCGCAGGTGTGTTATGGTGTTCGCTCTCTAGTAGTTATGTCAAAATAGACAAGTCTAACCATCGCGAACTAAAAGCTTATATAAGGTGGTTAGTTCAGCAAAAAATACATCTAGATTTGCTGTGTTTTATCAACCGTTCCATGCGTTTGCTGTAATTTTAAAGCTTTATATGCACGCCTATCTTATGCGGAGCATATAATGGGGAGACAAAATATTTATTTTCATTTTTTGGCGGGAGTGTTTGGTGTCGGCCTGGGCGCATGGCTTGTTTGAAGCCATTTTGGACTCCCGAGGATCGCGTAACGTTACAAAAGCTTCTTTGTCAGAAAAGAGAGCGTCATCACAAAGTTTATACATCCAAGCCTTTTCAAAATTTCTGCCAGAGCTTCAAAACTGCTAGACTTGATCGCTGCCATAGCTTTGGCTGCCTTCAGCAACCTCTGCTACCCCCAGAGTGATTGCTGCATAAACATCATTATGATAAGCTACAACATTGCCCGCTGTGCCTCGTTTGCTACGATCCCTGAAGCCGAAATGGTGACACCAGACGTCTTCTGAAGAGCCAAGCCCTTGAAAGTCGTGAAGACCTGAACCTTCTTTACGTGTTTAAATGTACTTTGGCAGATTTTGCTTCAATCAGCCTTTTCCACCAATAGGGGCATGTCTTCGAAAAAAAAAAGGTTTCACATTGTTTTACGGTTTTGTGGCACCATGAACTTGACGGTACTTTCAAAGCAGGATGCCAGCGCTCGTGCTAATGTCCCTTTGTAAACATGTTTCTGCAAACACTATATCCCACGCTTCCAGCCTTTTAGGCGGCTCGCTGAAGCGTTTGGCTCCTATTATTTTACAAAGAAGGAGCCGCGGTATCCCTAATGTTTTGTTCTCGGTTTGTTTAACTTCACTCTTTGAGACTGGGCTACATCTGCAGTGTACGAAAAGCTACTTTATCTCTCCAGAACAAAGGAAAACATCCAAGTAACGGGAATAGTAAGGAATAATAAGAACCCCGAGCTACACTCGCGAAATAAAAAGCGAGCGAAAATAAAACAGACCGAGGCGGTAAATATGAGTAGAATTTTCACATTTGTATGCGCGGCTGAGTCAGGGTGTGATCCGGCGGAGCCAGACCAAACAGACCGAGATGGCGAACGGCATCAAATTGGTACTCGCCGAAGCTTTTTTACTAGCGGCGGCCGACTGCACTGGAAAGGCCGGAATGTGGTATCGTGCTTGAGGGAGCAATATCGTGCAAATGAGCCGCTTGCTAGACGCGATGATGCTGTTGATGTTGCGAGGCGGGTAAAAGCGGCGCTTCGCTCTGAGCGAATTTAGTCCAGTTGCTCGTCGCCGAGTTTAAATGCTCGCCACTGAAGGAGGATTTGCGTCGCTCCTAATTGGCAGCGTGCGAAGATTGAGATGCGCGGTTAATTAATGTTTGATAAGCCCTCAGGTGACATTACCGGTGTCCCTGGGTTTCTGTGCGGCGTATGATGGACGCAAGCAGCAGACATTCCCACACAGTGGACCTCCGGCCTATCACAGTGAATGAAATAAGTATGCTCTCTTCTCTCTCTCTCTGGCAAAAAAGATGGTCGATATTTGTCGCTATTGCACAGCTTGTTCTGGTTTCCTGTCCTGAGGCACACCAGCCACAAAAGAATCACCGTGAAAATTTGCAGGTCTTAGAAATTTCGATGTAAAACTTGGCGTGATTAATCAAGTTCGAACTGAGGCGAATACGGTGAGATTTCTTAGTGGCGCGATGAAGTTTGAGTGTAAAAAAACTGCAGTTTGTTAGAGCGGTTATGACATCGTTTAGCTTGGGGATCTTCCTGGGAAAGCCAAATACTCAGATGTGTCAACCGTCCCGTAGCGCGGGCTAAACACCCAGCCAGTACTTTTTGTAAGAATATTATTGACTCCGAAACATGAGTATTTTCTCCGCCATACCTCCTTCTTTTCACTGGGCGCCTCCATACTGAGGTCAGGATACAGCTCCTTTGGTCCCTATTCGCCGTTCCGATATATATCTACGCGCTTATCGTATCCTAGGCTCTTTCTGTATCGTACGCCTTACAGGAAGGACAGGAATAGCATCCCTTTTCTTGGGTTGGCTTCTATTGCGGCTTATTCAGGCCATCTAGAGGTCGATAAAATAAATAACCCGCCAACCTACTTTCCAACATTGTTCCACCACGAAAGAGGGATAAAAATAAAGGCTCGTACGGCTGCCAAAGGAGCATTCATGCTTTAAATTGTGATCCCCCCCCCCCGTCTTTATTAATACCAGCACACGCAGTAACAGCACGAAAAATGGTCCCTTCTGTCACCATCGGACACTACAGATAATCGAGAACGTTTCAAACCTGTAATTTTTACTCTTACTTTGGTAGAAACTGTTAACATGCCTTCAAATACTCGCAAGCCTGCTGGGTCGATCGAAACAAACACTTATTCTTCTCACGTACGATTTTCATCGCGGAATATATACCTAGCTCGGGTCAATATATGCACATAAGGGGAAGTGCTTTTTGTGAGTTTTGCACCGAATTGTTATCCGCCCATACGCTCTCCTGCAGCTTGGCTCGAACATACAGTTCAATTTTTTCGCGACGTGTGCTCCCCATACAACTACGTCAAGAGTGACTTGCCCTTTGCCGTGGTCTTCGAAGACGCTCCGTCGTGTCCGTGATCAAGAACAGGCCGCTAAATATTTTAACACGAAAGTGTTAAACATTTGAGTGACGTCATATACGTCACGGAAGTAACGCCAGTACAACGAAGCAAGGGCTGTAAAGGGTTCACCCCTGCACATAGGATTTTTTTGTGGGGAAGCACCCTTTAGAACCAAAGAATACATCATGTGTAGGGTTGCTCGTTTTCGGGTTTCATATTTTAACACAAAAGTGTTTATTCCCAGGATACACCAAGATTTCCCCGACGTCATATTCGTCACGGAAGTGACGCCAGTACACCTTTGGTGGAGCGACCCGCCAGCAGGACATCGCTCGTCAAGCACACCCACAAGACAGCCGCCGACCCGCCAATCATACTCAGCTGCAGATTTCACTGCACATTCCACTTTCGTGTTTTACCGATTCCTGGGTGAGAGGAATCAACCACAGTTTTTTTACGGTACTGCTTCTCGCCGGGCACGTACGTCGCAATGTACTTACTCTTACGTTCTTATGCCTTGCTTCACCTGGATACTGCCAATTAGCCTTCAATACCACTCGTTCTTCTCTCCTTCGATGCCATCTATAATAAATAAATTTCTTGGGGCACTTAAGTCTGCTGATCACACCCGAGAAGACAGCTTCGGTGAACACATTCTGGACGCCGGCAGATCAAGGGGCTGTTCGTGGATGCATGGGAAAACGCTTGTATTCGATGTTTTGAGGGTGGCAGTGCAAAGTATTCGTAGTTTGGGGAGGGCGGTAGTGCGCAACTTTCGAAAAACCGAAGAAGCACTCATGGGCTGTCCCCGTACTCCAACACCGCAACCAAAACTGGTTTGGGCCAAAATTCTGATTATAGTAGATAACACCAGTAATGAAACTATGCGTATTCGCACTAGTTATGCTATAACAAGAGTCTAAAAAATGTCCTTTTTTGACAGGCACTCAAACATATGCCAAGGGCAGGAAAAGTTTGATTACAATGACAAGGAAAAAAGTGGATTTATAACCAACAAATGTATACAGCTATGTCTTCGTTAAGCTACTCATGAGAACTATTGGAAATGCAGACAATTTTTAACTGCACCGCAAGACTGTCACGAAATTTGGTATTAGCTGCTACTAGGGTCTCTATTTTAAAAATGCGAGATGTCCTGAAGTTTCAAACGCATTCCATTATCACGTCCACATGGATTCATAGGGGACGTACCACGAGTTTATTTCCGCATGAATAACCACAATGTCATAGCAGGCATGCGCTGGCGTATTTCTTATTCGTTTTAACCACCTTCTATGGCGCCTGAGAGCAAGACACCTCGTAATGTTTAAATGAGCAAAATGGTCTACTAGCTTATATTATTTACTTTTTTTTGTAGCAGAATCTTCACATGACAAAGGTTTCAGCGCTTGAATCACGTTGAATAGGTGCCACTTACGGATCACCCAAACCTCAGCAAACAGAAGATTCTGCAGGCTTTCTATATCTATGTTGTTCGGTTTTCTCTGACCTTAAATAAATAGGGGTGTCTTCAATCATTCGTTCTCTCTTTTTTCCTTTCAACCGCTGTGGAGTGACGGATGAGACGCCCCTGTAGCCATGATGGAGGCCGCTGCCCACGAAGAGTGTCTACCAAGATTTTTTCTGGCTCTTGGGGGGCCTCCCTGTGTTGTTCGCCACCCTTTCCCTCGTGAATCATGGTTGCTCGGGCAGAAAGGAGAAGAAAGTTTTGAGGGAAAATAATTTGATTCCTTACCTGGCATGACGGAGTAAGATGAAGAGGTTTCCAGAGCTCGCACGTCCTCTATTTTATAAGTTATATTCTGCGTTCTTTTTTCGTAAGTTGTGTGTTTTATTTTTTAAGTGAATACCGGCGTGATTCCACAGGGGTCGGAACCGCGTGAAGCGAACCATTGTTCGAAAATGTGACCCTTCATTTTTATTGATAGCCGCAGGGACAGGGACCCTTCCTGCATTCTGTCGCGAATATTTTCTCTGTGGCTTAAGCGAAAAAAACTATAACTAAGAACATTTCAAACGTAAAACAAACACACTGCAAGCAGTCATGACGAAGGGCGCTAAAATGAATATTCTGTGCAGAAAATATCTGTAAGAAATTTGGTCGCAGTTTTTTTCGCAAAGAATTTAGCCTTGAAATAAACACACATTTGTGCGACGGCGTTAATGGTTCTGTCTGGCTACAAAAACAATTTTATATCCCAGTAAGAAATTTTTTGCTAGATACTTGTATTTCTGTATTGCGCGTGTATGTTCTCTGTATTTTTCTTTAACACAGGCCGTCCCTTTATCGGCTCCATATTTTAGCTTCTTAGTTTCGTTAGTTTCTTACTTTAATAAACTTTAGTTTTCCTTTGGTGTTATTTTGGCAGACGGAGTGTGAAGGAGTAAACGACTGACGAATTCGCAATCTTCAACCACTCGTATTTGCAAAAAAGGTATTATCTGTCAAACAAAGGCTGGTGATAGTTGCCGGAGAATGATTAGTGGACAGTGAGGACTTGTCTTCGGAGATCAAATGATGTAAGGCATACTGGCTTGTAATCTCTGTATTCATAAACCCTGCTTGTTTGATCAACAGATTTCCCGTTGGGACGCCAAAAAATTATACGAATCTGTTTTTAAGGTATCTTTTTTGTTGATGTGCATACTCTTTCTAGATGTGCCAAGATGTCCACGTGGTCCAGTTATTTGAAGCTTGTTACAAGCTTCTGTAAAGTTGTTTCAGGAATTATAAGTTTTGCAGGAAAGTGCTCCAGAGGCAGCTGCCGACAGCTTTACCTGTAAATAAAGAACAGTAGTGAGACAGATATTTTACAAGAGCGTCAAGGCAGTCACATTAAAAAATTGAAGCTCCCTAGAAATCGTTTCTGAGAGGTTTCAGCTGAAGGATGGCTTTGGGGAAAAGGCTGTTCTGGAGAGTGGGCTTGAGAGAGAGACAGACAGAGAGAGGAGAGAGAGAGAGAGAGAGAGAGAGAGAGAGAGAGAGAGGGGAGAGAGAGAGAGAGAGAGAGAGAGAGAGAGAGAGAGAGAGAGAATGCTCTTTAATGTGAACTGGTGAGGTCAGCCCTTCTAGGGACAAGGCTTGCTACACCAGATGGGGGGACTACGTTGACGAGTGGTGAATATTAGACATTAGGGGTACAGCAGGAAGAAGACAAACAAGAAACATTAAAAAAGAAAAGAAGAACAAGAGAATGCTCCCACCAGAATCCGGACACAAAAATAGAATTGAAAAGAAAATCGTTAATGGAAACGCTGAAACAAAATGAAAAGTAAACGATGCGAAAAAACTCAGTAACAACAGCAACCCAAGAAAAATAAATAGATGAACGCCACAGTGACACCAACACACGAAAAATAAATTGATGAATGCCATAGTGCGAAAGAGTAGATATCGCGACACACTTGCTATGTCTCCGATCTAAAGAAATTTGTCTAGTTCAGTGCCTCGTAGGAACTGGAGTAGAACTTTTGTACCTAAGGTACTGTCAGCCCTATTGGCCCAGGGCCCAAGAAAATGACGAAGTTCCAGACTGCCATCATGGTGTACACGAAAGAGGGAGCTCGCTGTAGTTTTTTGCGCAGCAGCGAATTGAGGGCAGACGCACAGCAAGTGATCTACAGTCTCACGCACAGCGCAAGTCCGGCACAGGGGTAATCGTCCCAACCTATCTTGAACTTAAAACTCGGAGTAAATGCTACTTGCAGGCGCGGTCGGTGCAACACTCCTTCACACCGCTTGTTGATACCGCGTGGAAAGCGGAAGTTACAGTCCCGGTCAATAGCCTGCAGTGGTGAATACCTGCAGTGAAGCTCCTGCCACTTCGACATTTGTGCAGTCCATCCACTTTCGAGCATAAGGGCGTTGCTGTCCTCTCGGGAGAAAGGAAGCTGGGTCGTGTTGCTCATAAAGTGGCCTGCGCTGGCGGCTGCATCAGATCTAATATTGCCTTGTATGACCGAGTGACCAGGCTGCCACTGAAGAATGAACGTCATGACCTTCGCCCACTGCCATTGTGTGAATTTCGCCAATTTCACATACAAGCTGTCTGTGGTTGTTGTGAAGCTTTCGGAGGGCTTGTAAGGCGCTGCGCGAGTCGAGGAATATTACCCATTGCTGGGCATGATGTCCGCTGATGTAATGAAGTGCAGCCCTTACAGCTGCCAGTTCGGTAGCAGTCCAGGATGTTTCGTGGCTAAGTTTTCTTTTGATAGTGCACCGGGCTGATGGGATCCACACGCCGATGGCGGATGAGCCCGGGCGAACCGAGCCATCCGCATAAACATGTGTGTAGCCTTTGTAAGTCCTGGAGATATACTCGAGTGTGAAGAACTTGAGCACGGCCGTGGGCATGGCAGATTTTTTTGCTGATTCCGGGTGTTGTCGTGAAAGCTTTCAATGGCGCCAGTATCCACGGGGCCACTATCGCCTTTTGAGGTCTTTGAAAATTCGCCGGAAGCAGGTGTCTTACATACTGTGTGGAGATGTCTGCCAAAGGATGCGTATGACACCGAGTCAAATGGCGCAAAGACGTTCGAAGCACCTCTTGGCGTTGTAGCACTGTGGCGGAAAAGCACCGAGCTTCGCAAAGAGTTCCAACCGTCGATGTGCATTTAGGTAGACCCAGGCAGGTGCGCATAGCTTTTGCCAGCACTGAGTCTATGACCTTCAGGCTTGTAGGCGATAGCTGCTGTAGGGCCGGCAGGCTGTAACGCAAGAGGCCGACAGAAAGGGCTTTATAGTGGCAAAAAAGGGCGGATACAGGGCAGCCTCACAAATTTCCACCGAGCACACGCAGAATGCGCACAAAACACAGAAGCCGCTCCTTCAGTCGCCGAATATGTGGGGCCCATGACATTGAGCGGTCAAACGTCACCCGAGGAGCTTGTGGGACTTGACATGAGGTATTGGAGTACCTTCTACGGAGAGTGGGCTTGAGGGGAACACTGACCTCAGTTGTTTTCTAACCAGAATGAAGTCTACAAGTGTACAATGCCTGGGACACCTTTTGAGTATTTTAGAGATATCTACCAGTATTGTGAACGAAAGAAATGCCTTCGAAATGGCGTTTCCCTCTCATCACCCTTGCCGCCAATTTGTTGACGTCATCTACGGCAAAACACATCCAAGTCTTGAGGAGTAAACATAGCGAATTTCCAGCCCGTATAGTTCCTACAGCATGTGGTTAGCAAACAAAAATTAACATTAGGGGCGAAATCTGGGCTAATTTGAATTTCGAAGGCGGATATGGCAAGAAACCGCATTGAAAAACCTGGTGACGTCTTTGGGTGGCAGCCACAAACTCCGCCCACTATTTTTTTCTCTGCCACCCGTTACTGGCGAGCTGATGCTCCATACTGCCCCTAAATGGTCAAATAGTAGAAGACATAAATCAATGCACACAACACAGCCGAGAACACACTTCAGAGAAAACTCCCTTGAGTGATTTTTTAGATGCGGAGCATCTTATGCTCGGGGCTGTGTCCCTCCCTCCCTTGTCCGCCGTCCGCACTCTACTGCGCATGCGCGTCTCTTCAGCTCCGTCAGCGTTTGGGCTGACGTCAGCGCAGTCCACTATAAAAAGAAATAGTTAGGTGGCGCCCGGTTTCGATCCCACGACTCTCTGGCCGGAATGGGAGTACGTGGCGCTCTTCCCACTGCGCTACAAACCGAGACGGGAGCATGTGCTACGAACGCGCCTTATGTCCTTCACTCATGCAAACTACGTCAAGAAGCTGCTGATACAACGAAGGCACGCGAAGCTGAACGTCAACGGAAACGACGAACTGAAAACTAATGGGAACTTCAGTCGACCCCATGGCTGCTTCGCATACTACTCAGGGTTCCCCTACGGGAAGATGGTGTAATTTTTTTAATGTGCTCCTCACAAAGGCGACAACTAGCAGCAGGAGAGATAAAAGTCGCGCTTACCGTAGTTTCAGATCGTTGCTCTCCTCATTAATAAAACCAGGAACACAATAGACATCCTGGTCTTATACAAAAAAACTAGCGTTTGAAAGCTAACTCGCTTTCAAGCCAATCCCAAAGAGGGTATGTTTGCTAAGGTCACAAGTAATACAACAACGTGTAACGTCCGGGTACGCAGTACCGGCAGTTATGTCATACGAACGACCCACGAAATTAGAGCAATGAGTATGTTAACTTCATACTAGTATTAAACCGGTGCGATTAAACCAAATCACCGTCACCGCTATTATGCCACAATCATACTTATCGTGGTTACTTTTATGGGTATCTCTCGATCGCACGAACCAGTCCCTGTGACGTCAAAAGGGCACTGCTAGAAACGGGCTGATTGGTAACTCTTCTTGTATTTGTTCTGCATATTGCTAAATGTTTGCGGTGAAATTGGCTTGGTAGTTATGTATGCGTGGCAACAAAGCAAACCTGTATTTCATCTTCATCGTTCGTTGAAGGCTAATGCCGCATCGCGGTTAACTTTACGCTTACCATTCAGGACTGAGACGCACATACCACCGCGACCACGCATGCACCCTTCACAAAATTGACAAGCAGCCAATAAATCACACCAGCATAGTGAGTGAGTGAGTGAATCTTTTATTGTGGAAAAATTCAGGGAAGCTTGCACTCGCGCGAGAGAGTTGAGTAGCGAAGCTGTTGTAGGTGAGCATTGCCGGACACGTAGTCAAGTTAAAGTATCATTGTTTATTTACATAGTTGCGGTGCTAGTAATCGTCGTCGTATGCATCGAATAGGTCGCCGCCGTCTTCGCGGCGAGGGGTGGATGCAAAGTAATCCTCAGCATTGTATACTTCTACCAGCTCTTCGTCATCGACTCAAGGCAGCGGGGACGGGATCAGCAAGTCTCGTCGGGAAGGATTGGCACACTCGTAGCCATCTAGAGATGGCGACGTTGCCTTCTAGAGAACGCGGCGGCCGAGGTGACGTCTCCCAAGCAGTGTGTCGTTTCATCTTTAGCATTAGCGCTGGAGATTTCTTCCCTCTTTTTTTTTTGCTGAAGCCACTGTGAGAGACGGAGACTCGGCGGTCATCGCGAGGCACAGGCTCACGAGCACTGGGCATGCTCTCGCTCCTCGGGTTTTTTGCCACTTCTTTTTGCTAAAGCCACTGTGCGTTCCGGGGGCGCTCGGTTGTCTCCGCGGGGAACGCGCTTCTTGTTTTTTTTCCTGCAACACCCAACTTACGGCATGTACAACAGCTTTGCTATTAAAATGGCGCCTGCCGCAAACTGGGAAGAGGTGATGAAAGGAACGTGAACCAGTATAAGGAAATTGCAGAAAACAAAAACTCGCGGCAAAAAAATTCTGAGCTTTGAAAAAAAACGATAACTTTGGGAAGTTCGACGACTGTCAGCGATCGCATTATTTAATAAAAATAGGGGCTGGAAAAGGCTGCGGGCAGGCAGGCGCATAAATCATGATTAGATTTGGCGAATAAAAATATCGGCGTGGGTTGCTGAGATAGCCTGGGGTTGCTTTTATTGACATATCGATATTCTTTGGGGGAAGAAATAAGGTAGGCAACGTGTGGGCGGACGTTTTGAAAAACGGCGCGTCTCCGACACCCTGCATATTTAATCAAGCGATGTAGGAGCGTGACAGCTTACGTCCAGAGTAAACATACGTGGGTGTGCGGGTGGCCCGGAACGAAGCGACGCAGTTTCAACGAGCGGTAAGCGTGAGAAGATCTGGACACCGGGCTCGTGCCGTGGGCGGATTAAGATAAAAAGGTGTAAAGGTGTAAAGGTTCAGTGTGAGTAGGTTGACAGTAAGGTCTTATTTGGGCAACGCAGTACAAAAAAGCGAGTTTGGGCTTCCGTACAACTTCTAATTAAGCGAATAGACGAGCGAAATAAACAAACAAACTAAAAACTACCTTGAACAGCTAAAATAACCCTGAATTGCGACCTGTGTGGGTTGGGTACCGATATGTCGTCACTACAACAGTAGCAATTTTGAGTTTGGAAATCCGCTGACATTTGCTCACACTGCGTGGTGTGACGTGCAACCCTCAAATGCTTGCATATATATTTTTATTGACAAGTAACATTAAACGCATTCTACAGTAGGTAAAACCTAGCAGGATCTCGCTGAATATCCTGTAAAGTTCAGGGTATTTTAGTTTTTTACCTTTTGAGATAGACTGCCGAAGGCTTGATAGCACCCCGTCGAAGAAAAGAAAGAAAGAAAGAAAGCAACGAAGGAAGAAAGAAACAAAACAAAAAGAACGAAACAAACTAGAAACAAACCAGCTTTAGAAACAAACTAGAAACAAACTAGCTTTTTGAGGCTAGAGCAGGTTGCCTGCGAACTAAGAGTTCTGTGGGGAAGTATTCACAAAATGATGGGGTATGTGTGGTCTGTGGAAAAGAAACAGAAACTATGCGGCACATAGTGTTAGAATGTGAGGGTATCCATCCAAATCTACATGAAGGGAATATTGGGCTTCCAGAAGCCCTAGGATTTAAGGGTATCAAAGAGGAAGTTAATTTCAAGGCTGTCGAGGGGACGAAAAGAAGATTAGAATGCTGGTGGACGAAAAGCAGAGAGGGGAATATTGCCTAGGACAGTTCCACCTGTAACAGGGAAAAGAAAGTATTCCGGGCCTAATAAGCTTTAGTGCCTGCCCTAAGCAGCGCTAGTATTAAACCAAGAGTGTAAAACAGGGTTATATTAGTCCTTTTTGGTAAGATGGCATGTCATCACCCGCTTCAAAGGGGAAACTAATAGCAATCATCATCATCATCATCATCAGAATGGATGGATGGATAGAGATGATGATGAGATGGATGATAGATGATGGATGGATGGATAGGATGGATGATAGGATGGATGGATGAGATGGATGGATGGGATGGATGGATGGAGGGACGACGGAACAGACGGACGGATGGACGGAGGACGGATGGATGGATGGATAGATGGATGGATGAGGATGGATGGATGGATGGATGGATGGATGGATGGATAACTTTTATTGCCCCAAGGGCTAATTAAGGGGCGGGGTGGTGATCGAGGTAGGAAGGTCCCCGGGGATTTTCAGCCCGAGCAACGATGGCTTTTTGCACCACCGAATCCGAGATGCCCAACTCCTCCGCTCATATTTCACCGTCTCGATATGGGGCGATTGGTTGTGGGAGCAATGCCAGAGGAGGTGATCCATAGTTTCGACCAACCCACAAGCGGGACAGTGGGTTGAGGAGTACAGATCGGGGTACAGGCTGTGCAGATGGGAGAAGCGAGGCAGGGTGTACCTCTGCACTAAGCGCCATAGGCGTTCTTCGGCGTGAGAGAGCTCCGAGTCACGGAGAGAAGCCGTGGATAGAGATCCACGGCATCTTATGCTGCCGCCCCAGTTACATGTAATAAGGAAAACCCTGCCCGGTCGGATATCATGAGGCACTGCTCGTGTACACGCCCTACTGACTGAACGATAGGTACGTCACTTTGCTCCAGAATAAACTACGCGTGCAGCTCTGCTGCTTGCATGGCACTTGTCGACCATACTTGCTTCCCAAATGTCGCTGCCTGTACCTTTAACCTGGAGGCAAAAGGCTTGAACACGCAAGATAACCTCTCATCGCTTTGTTTCTTTCTCCACTGGCCTCACCAATATCTTTGCAGCGGTCAATGCATTCGTGAGCCTTCTTTAATTCGAGGCGTCTCGTATCGTTGGGGGTGGCGTACCTTGCGGTTCTGAGGAAGAGTGTGCTCAGATGCCCGTTCGCCAAGATTTCATTATAGTGAATTGGTCTGTCAATAGGCCCCATTATCAACATTAGTAAAGTCAAAATAAAGCGTATGTGCGTGCGTGTATATGCCTGCCTTAGGCAAGACCATCATCAACGCGCTAATGAAATAAAATCTCTTCATACCTTCTACCTCAATCCTGTGTCAACAATGTAATGTGTTCGTAAGCGTTGCGGTTCATCTATAGTGAGAATGGAGGGCTAATTTTTTAAGCTAGTGAATATCTCGCAATTGGCTCAGGATGTAAGGATAATTGTACACTTTTTTCCGGTATAGGCATATTTTAGTGCGAAAGTCTTGCAACTAAATATAGAATAGCTTATCCTAAGACTCGAAAGTTATATTTAAAATAGCGGCTCCTAAAAAACTTCGCTTTTAACAGCGGAGATACTTAAGCTTTTATTTCAGCCTGTAGCGTTACCAGAAATCCCAGCCCGGCTGTGCGCCACTGTGCGTTGCCTGGCAACAAGCTGCTCTACTTGCGCCGACCCCAGCCTAGCTTAGACACGGCTTGCGTCATCACGTTACCTCCCGTAAACCCAGTAACGTGACCTAAATCACGTAACGTCCCGTAAACCTAGTCCCATGACCAAAACACGTAATTTCGGCCGCCCATCTCGCGTAACTTAGATACCCCTTGCATGTCCACGTAACATCACGTAATTCGCATGAATAAAATCACGTTCAGTTACGTGATGAAAATAAAGTAACACCACGTTAAGCTGGTCCCGTGACACGTTTCCGCCAAAACCTCGCAACATCTCTTTACAATTAATCACGTGACATGTTCCCACAAAACCACGTAAAGCTAGTCACGTGACATGTTCCCGCCAAAACCACGCAAAGCTTGAGATGTTATATGTTCTCGCCAAAAGCACGTAAAGCTAGTCACATTACACGTTACCGCCAAAAGCACGTAGGGTCAGTCAGCCTTTGGTCAGACTTTGCCTAGCAACAGCGATTCTTCGCCAACCACCTGCGAGAGCAGCGAAACACATTACTTCCTCGCACTCCACGCGCGTTAGGCGGAGTCCACGGTATGTGAACGGTCCGTTCTCCTCTTTCAGAGCCACAGACAATACTGTTTGGTTCGAAACAGCCGGTGGGGCGGCAGACATCTCGCGTCCACTACACCATGCGTACCTGCTGCTGCTATGAGAAAGTCCGTAGAAAGTCCCGAATCCTGAAGAAGAAGCGACTTATCAGGAAGTGCGCACAATCTTCCGCTGTTGACTCCAGCATTACACCACTAGTGCAACTTGTACACATTTCTCTTGTTTTAGTAATGTGGGAGGCGACGTTACAATTAATGAAGTCAGATAAGCATATATACCCCCATTAAAAATCTACCTCCTGTGAAGTCAGTCACTCTAATGACGAAGTTCGACAAATTCCATACGGAAACACCAAACCTGGCCAAATTTATTTAGGAAGATTTGTTGTTGTAGGGATACTTTTTTCTGCTGTAATCAAGAAAATATTCACAAATCCGAATGCAGGATGAAGAGAAACAACTAATGCACCCAGATCAATGGCCGTTACAGTCCTCTACCTCTAAATTTTACTTTGCAAGAACTTCCCTTCTGGTGTTATTAACAAGTAATATAGACAAATATAGTACAATACGGATGGCCCAAAAGTGAAGTATACTGCTTTGCTGCAGAGTTCAGGAGGTTCCTTCATTCGCGCACTGTGTAGAGAAATGAACGAATGAATTCTTTACTGTTTCCATTTTACCTAATTTTCACCAAGAACACACCACTTACGAAAAAAGACATCACAAAAACCTTCTTCATCGGCTGAGTAATTTGTTAGATTAATGGGGTATCCCGCGGCGTAATAATGTAAGGCGCGAAAGAAGATATCAGGGTGGTTCAATCTTCTATACCACGGGTGGTAGGAATTTTTTCAATCTTCTGCACAACGGGAGGCCGATGCTCGGGATTATTCTTGTCCAATCTCGTCCAAGAGCGTTCGAGGCATCAATCTTCCGTAATTTCACAAGTTTGTACCTCATTGTGAAGGTCGTTCTACAGGAGGGGAAATTTCAGGTTTTCGGAATTCGTATAAGAATCCCCGCAGGGCCATAGGGACAAATTGTTACGGCCCTTATTACGCTGACACCCAAACAGGAACAGCGAGAACAAGAAAAAACGGTATTTTGCTTAATTAAAAAACTGGAAAGGCCTTGAGGTTACTTCATTTACGGGGCCATCATTGCCTTGTAGTTTACATTATAATTAGGTAACGTACGTTTTTATTGAGCGATTGAATAACTGAATATTTGATATATTTAATTTTTTATTTTGTTTGTTTTTTATTGCTTGATTATTTTTTTATTGATTGGTTGATTTATTGATTGATTGATGCCACCACGACAAGGGAGATAACATTCTCGTGTTTAATTTTTTTTTTTTGGGGGGGGGGTTCCCAAATCCGTTTGCAATGGTCACAAATGAATCAACTTCAAACATTTTTGGCCTTCACTAATACCCTATTTGCGGAGCAGTTCTATGTTACGAGAAAGAAAGAGCGAGAGATAGAAAGAAGAAGATAAGGGGATGGTCATCGCAAAAGTATCTACTGTACACACGTCCGAAATATTGTTCTACCTCCAAGATGGCGTCAAGAAAGTAGCAGTTGTTGACATACCCAATTATCGCTAATTATTACGAGGCTTTCCCCTTATTGTACCTTTTTATCCTATGACCCTGGTTTAGCTTCACACGAATGGATTAACAGCAGTAATGTTACGTGGCGGCAGGACAAATGACAGCTGCTGCGCCAGTGGAATTACGTACACTCAGTATAGAGCCGAAACCATTCTGCTGACTCAGTACGGACGGAGTGGTTGTAGTCTCAGTAAGTAATGCCAATTCAATGGAGCTGAAACACAACTGGCATCTGAAGCCTCGCGCTTTCGTGTTCCCACTCACAGGATCAAGGTAGTACGTACCGTGATAATGCCGGCGGCAGGAACGTTCTCTCTGAGGGTTCGCCCAACAACTGCCTACTATAATTATGTCGTATATTATACCAAAGGGAGCATGTGCCCACTTATGCACTGCATAATGATTGCTGCTGGGAAGTCGGCACTTACACCATCACCGAAGCTGTGCAAGTCCTTTCGTGACGTGGACGTGACGTGACATCACATTGTGCCGGAGACTCGTACGCCGGAGGCTGTCATTCCGGTGCAGTGTGGGCGGCTTCTCCCGACAAACTGTGACCTAGGTATTTAGTTTCCTTTTTTACAGTATGACTTACGATCGAACGTCATCCTGAGTAAGCGGCAAAATTTATGCATGATGTCACGAGGGCCCACTGTAAAGAGTGCACGACCTCACAATGACGTTACAAGGGGGAAGCAAGCTTTGAGGAACCATTTGTTCGGCTTGGTGGGCGAACCTCCTCGATAGTGTCGAGAGAAAACAGCGGTGGCTTTTCAGGTTGACGGAGCTGTTGGGACGGCCTGTACTGATCGCGCACACTTAGCTGCAGATGCTATTTCCTGCTTTCCGCCGGCACTGCGACACCTCTGTTCTTTGAGGAAAGGCCAGATTTCTTTCCAATGTGCGTTCAATGTGACGTTGCTTGAAAGTCCCGTGGGAAAGTCTAAAAGGAAGATAGAGGCCTCTCATCTTTTTTCAATTTTGGACATCGCAAATAAGCATAATGGCCATAATTCAAACTGTACGTAGCCCTTCCAAAGAGCAAAGCACACCTTTTGTTTTCTTGTCTTAAGTGAGAGTGGAGCAGTAGCCTAGAAATTCATAGCGTGGAAAGTTGGTGTCCTAATTTTTTGCGAAGGGTAAAATAGATCGTTGTTGTTCTTTCTTATAAATGCTTCGATTTCTATAACAGGGGGTGTTCTGTCGTAAGGGTTGACTTCCTCTCGACGTGAGGCCTGAATACAAACGCTACAGCAAAGTGCCGCGTCTATCATACGGATCACCGAGCTGGACCCGCATTTCGCATTGGGTTACTGTGCCACGCAGTGGCGTAGCTACAACTAAGGTTCGGAGGTGTTACACGCTGCTGAAAAAAAAAAGCATTCACAGAAGCTTGCAGTCACGCGCTAGATTTTAATTGCGAACCTGTTGTAGGTGATCATTGACGGACACAAATTTGAATCTTAGTATCGTTGTGGCGTGTGGGTTGACATCTGCGGCATGGCATTTCAATGAGCTTAAGTGGAGCAAGGCCAGAGTGAGGTCGTCGTTTTGGTCAATGTTTTCTCACCCGTTCTGCAAGCGGGACTTATTGTGTCTAGCGGATGCTTTGCATGCCGAGCCTCTCGAAGCCGAGCAGCCTCTTTCTCGGCTGTGCGAACTATCCGCGGCCGGGCCATGTGGAGTCAATATCGCCTACAGAAGCTTCGACATTCAAGTCGTGGCTCTTCTACGGTACAGAGCACATGCGCCCGAGGAAGAACGGACGAGGGGCGTTTTCTATGGCGGGTCTTCTCGTTCCGTCCTAGCATTGTTTTTTTTTTCAAGTAGTGCATAGCCAACTAGCCCAAACTCAAGCCTTAGTAATTGAATATAAACGAACACAGCTTTCTTCGGAAGACAAAAGAATATATGACTCATTTTTCTCAATAAATTCGCGGGAGTTCTGACAGCGAAACACCCTAATGGCTGTGCCCTTGGTGACAGGACGGAACACTTTTCCAGCCATTTACTATTTAGGCCCTCCGTGACCTATCGGCTGTCAAATCCGACAAGTGGGCTGAGCTCTTATTCTATGCATATTAACTAGGGAAAAATATTACACCGCAAGGACTCCCTCGAAACAAAAGTTTTATAAGTATTTTGTGCAGCACAGATGCCTTTTTTGTGTTTTGATTTTGAGCGCCTTCCTGATGCCAAACTAAGGCGATGATTGGACAAAGTGGAGCATTTGTACGCCGTATACTGAACGAGTTATGCTGTATCAATACTTCTCTTAGCCGCTTTGAAAGCTCAAATTGTCATCGGGTGTATGGTTTCTTGTCTGGCGATGTGGACTCTTGAAGGGTGGGTGCGAAAACTATTCCACTTGTGCAATGCAGGAGACGAATAAACAGCCTTTGTAGCAAAACGGCGGTGTCGGTTTTAGCCCAAATGACTGATAAATGTGGATGAAAATCGAAGAACTAGACCGAGTAATAAGTGGGATTCAGGTAAGCTTGCGAATTACCAGGGAAGGTTTACACCATGCACTTCATACAACTGATAGACGCGCCAATGAACGCCCAGTGCAATTGTGGTGGTCCCTAAATCAGAATGCCTGGAATGTTATTTCGTGTAAAGCTGTTCATTTAACTTGCTTCCATTCCAGCTTAGGGGCAGTACAGTGTGGGTGTGTGTGTGGGGAGGGAGGGGGATCCTCGAAAAATAGTTTGCCCTCATCTTTTTCTGACGACGAGCACTACATATATAAGCAATGATCAACAAATTGAACGTTACAAGGGGTGTTGTCGTAATATTAGATGTTCACGTCATATCTACTGCACAAAAGTTTCGAGTTGAGCGCTCCCGCCCCCCCGGTGTCATTCCATGCTAATTGTTGGTTCACAGCGGACGAGTAAGCAGTTAAACATTGAGTAAGTCGAGGGGCTTTTTATGCGCCTGCAACTCTCTTGACAACGAGCGGAGAATCTCGGCTTAGTTCTGGGCCATAGCAATCTTCCGGCGTTATTGCTTCATAGCTCTTTGTTACCTCTTTTATAAGACAATGCCTGTGAGCTGGTCGTTCTTATCAGAATACGAGCACCATATGTTTGTCTAGTTATTACATTTCCTACTAAGCGGCGGCGTATAAAAATAGTTGGCTGTTTATTACGGTCTTTTAAGAAAGGCTGCAGGAAGGCTCAAGGCATGTTATTTGGAATGTGGTTCGCCTCTTTTCTACTCTTGGTGGGGACATACTAGGCCCCACAAGAATTTTGCCCATACCTTGAACCAAGGCGACGGCACCTCAAGAAACGAGGCAGGCGTGTTTATGCCTGCTGTCCGCTTGCTCGCAGGCCTATTCTGGTTTCGTTCCAGCCACGCGAATTCCTGCCGAGGACATTATTCTTTTCATGCTCTATGGTTGCGCATGCACAGATGAAGGCATGGGTTCAACGCCCTTTAGGTTTGCGGTGGAAGTTTTTAGGCTAAGCTTATGCGGCTAGGATTGCGCGTATTTTCTTGACTGTAAACAAAAACTATCGAGGATCTACCTGCCCTGGAAGCGGGAGGCGTTCTACAGCGCGAAGTGTTGGAAGACGAATGTCGCGGTGTGTGTTGCTAACACGCGGTCACCACCAAAGGTCGCATGTCATTCTAAGCAAGATATGTATTTGGGAAGATTACTTATTGGTAGGTACCCATTTCAAGATGAGTAAAGTGTGTGTGTGTGTGCATGTATGGGCTGCTCTTGGTGATCGAGACTGACAAAAATGAACTTTGCTCATAACTTTCGCCTAAATTGTGTGTCGCCTCCGTCATTTGCTAAAAAGCCTCGCTGATCATACACATCCACACAGTGGAATAATTCCGTTTTTTGTCTTCGTTCTATTCTCTTCCGGGAAATGATGATGATTATTAGAGGCCCTCCCTTTAAATCAGGACCTTTGCGAGCAAAAGTGGCGTTTTTGTCAGGTACAAAAATCCGGGCCATTTTTACTAATTTACTAATGTGAGACCTGGTGATTGGTGAAGCATGCAGTGTATAGGTATATTCTTGGTGCCTTGGTGTTTCTGCCAACGGAGATGATACTGTCAGGGGGGTACAGGTATACAGCTTTGCTGCAACTTCTCTTGTCTTTGAAGCACAAAGCTTTCTAGCGCGAGACATAAACGAGTGTTTTATTTTAAAAAACGAGGGGTAAACGAGTGTCCACGTGTTTTTAGTACCCGGTTACGAAGCGCTCGAGCGCGAGGTGTGAACGAGTGTCCCGGTGTTTTTTAGTACGCAATATGTTCTAGCGCGAGGCGCAAACGAGTTTTCCGTTGTGTTAGTACCGTGACTACATGAGACGAACGAGGATTACGACGACGACGACGACGACGACAGCATTCGCCAACAGCCCCAGCCCCTTAAGGGCTTCGCCCCTAAAAATTGGCCGCCGCTGTTAAAAACACATAAAAACACATGTAATAACAAACACATACTTGTACATGTATCGAGCCCGAGGCCTCCAGAGACGGAGCCGAGTGCTTTACTGCGCGTAACACCACCAGTTTTCCTGCAGTGGAGCAATAGTTGGCGTAGTGCATGAGGCCTGGACGCCATACCACGTGACAGCACGTGAGGCGCGTGAGTGAAATGCTGAGTCAGCAAGCCTCAACTTTTTCCCCTGCCCCAATAACGCAAGCACCCCACTATGGGGAGGATTTCTCTGAAGAAGCAATTGCCATAGTTTATACAGCGCGATGGTAACCTCAGCCCATTTAAATGATGGCCCGAGTTATTCGGAAAACTCATTCGGGCAAGAAGAACTCGCAGACTCCCAACCACCGCGTCACGAATTGTCCGCACTGCCGGAAAGTCGCTCACGTTGGTCCAAACACGGGCACGAAGAAGGCGTGCCGGCGCTGTTGTAGAAAAAATAGGCGGAGCTTGCGCTAGTGGTACAAGGATGGAGGAACGGCAGAGCTGCTGGCTCCTCTCCCTTCGTCGGAGACCCGGCTCTTGCACTTCACATGATTTTCAAACTTGCCGCTGAAAGTTCTCCATGACTCGCTGGCCCGGATCGTTTTGTCCGCAGTGTTTCACATATCTCCCTAAGCGGACCGCGTTAGTGCGTGCTAGAACCCTAGGCAACCGGCTTCGCGAACTCGGCGTCTGTAGCGCGAACTCGGTGTCTCTGCTTCCCATTGATGCGCAGAATCAAAGTCAAGCGGGCAAGAAGGAGAGCACGCGAGAGATCACGCCCCGAACGCTGGACAGAGTGTTCTCCAAGGTCGAGCGCTGCAGGCGCACGCGATGACGTCATAGCTAGGCGACGCTTGGTTTCGCCTACGTGCTGGGCCGAAGTCGTGCCAAGCGGCGCAAGCAGGACTATTATTTTCTGCTTGATATTTTCTTCGAACGCCAATGAGACCAAGCTCAAGTTTAAACAGCTCTGCTGTTAAAGTCATCCTAGCCATCTCCGCTTATTATATCCGTCCTGAACGGGGATATTCTTTCGCAAGGTGAACGAGGACCCCACCTCCCGCTCGGCACGCACACATAAAAAATAATAAGCCATCCCACTCTGTGGAGGTGGATGACAAGTGAAGTTTTTCAGCCCTCGACATAGAGGTGAAGTAAGGGAAAAAATTTAAGCAAATTTTATTTTCCTTCGGTGCTTATGGCGCTCATCCAAAGGAAGGATGCATACACGAGCACAGTTTTATTTTGACTGTAGTGATGTTAAAAAAGGCGCTGATTCGTAACTAATCTACTCAAGAAGCACACTCAAGAAATGAGGCATGAAAGGTTAAAATCTGATATGTATTGATGTTAAAAATAGTGCGTCTAATTAATAGTCTATTTAAGATGCACATACAACTGATAAGACATATCAGCCTTAAGAATAAATCGTGTTTTGAATGGCGTACGATTTTGGTGGTGATTGCGTGCTAGTAGCACGCACTGTGGGAGGCTAGCTCTACAACGCCTAGAGCTTCAAAGACAACCGGAGCCTCGGGAAGCTTCGTTCGTAGGCCATACAAGCTTGGCATAAAAATGGAAGTCCCGCCAAGCCTACTTCAGAATGAAAGTTCCAAGCTATGCACGTCAATATAAACGAGCGAAAACGAAACGAACCGAGACCGCGAAAAAAGGAATCATTCGTCCGCATCGGCATGCGCCGCTGGAAGCAAGTCCGTAAGCAGTGTGGGTGCACCTACGCTGGCGTTTGATGTTTAGGTGTGAGGAGCCGCATGGGATCAATGCTTGCCCCAGGCTGATCTTAGAAGCGGCTCCCGGCTGCATTGCAGATGGAGCCTGGAGATGGCAGCGTGCTAGAGGCGTTCAATTTATTAAGAGTGGGATGCTCAATGTGCAAGGCGATCCTACCGCGCCAACGCTTTCATGTCATGTAGGCAAAGAAATTTCTCCGGATATTTCTCAGGGGATGCAAGGGGCTCATTCATTAGATCGCGTAACGACACTCGCCTGAGGGGATTGGTTGTCGCGTCTAATAAAGAGAGTCTGTATGATAAGTACTAGTACAGGTTTATGCCCGCGAGCCTCAACTAATGCAGATGCATTCTGGGATAGAGCGGTTGAAGGCACACGGGCAAGCAGAGAACCGCCAACCGGGTGGGAGGGAAGGAGAGAGAGAGAGAAAGAGAGGGGAAGAGATAGAGAGAGAGAGGGAGAGAGAGAGATAGAGAGAGAGAGAGAGAGAGAAAATGAAGGGGAAGGCCGGGAGGTTAACCAGAAGCCCTGTTTGCTCGGCTGCGCTGCGGGAGGGGGGTTCAGAGATTAATGAGACGGAGGCAAAAAGAAATAGACAAGAGCGGGAACGCGCGGATGGTCATAAACGTTTTACAGCAGGGCTGTTTAACCACTTGGGTGCGAAGTCAATGAACAGAAAAAATACCAAGAAAATGTCGAGAGCACGTGAGCGTGCGTATCGTGAGAGCACCCGAAGGCACGTATACCAACCTGGGTGATGGACCAGGAATCGGGCGTAAGGAGGGTTTATCCGCCCGCTATACAAACTGTAAATTACACGCTTAAGCATCTAAATGACGAAATAGCATATAATAACAAGCGATTGAGCAAATAGCGTCGCTGATAAATAGACGGTCGTCTGCTCCTGACGTCACTCGCTCCGTGTTGATAGGGGCAACCACCTTCGCTCATAAAACTCATAAACGCCACGGCGGTGGCATCAGAAGTCTCTTCGACCTGTGCCGCGCACGTGGGGGATGGGGCGACCACAGGATATCCCTGCGCCTAAGGGAGAGACGGCTTATCAGGATCCGCGCCACGCTGCCAGGCGGAAATGTAATCGCCCAGAAGAACAAGAAGAATAAGCGGTCCAGGTCTTCCGCGGTGTGGGAGCGCTAGACGAAGACTTTGCGGTGGCGGAGGATGAAGTATACGAAGACTGTAGTGGGTACTGTTCAAATAAAGCGCTTATACACCCCATTTTGCGTTTGATTTGGTCTTCTGCTGACGAGCACCATATACACACACAGATTAAATGATTCTCAGTGACTTATATGGCGCTCGTAGAGTTTTGCTTAGTGAGGCGGACACAGCTCTGCTATGACATAGGGGTTCCACTGCTATGCAAGCTGGCTTTGATTTTTCCGGGCATTGAAGGGCCGACTACACACGATATATAGAGAGCAAAACCACCGAAAGGTGTGTCACTGTTTTTGGCCGCTGTGTTGCGGATGAAGTATGGGGAGGGGAGGTCGTAGGAGTTGTAGTCATTCTTCTACATCGTTTTTGCGGAGTTGTTTTGGTGCCGTGAGTTAGTGAGTTTGGTGGTTCTCTCAGCAAATTCGTGCAGGCTTTTGCGTATGTATGCTGTTATATAACCTTATTTCAACACTTTCCTGGAATCCTAGAGTCAGAGTTTTATCACTGTCCCTCCTCGTCCCCGTTTCCCATGTTACATATTTCTCTGTTCCCTAAATGTGTAGTCAGTTTTCTCTGCACTGTGCAATGTTCACGTGCATTGACTGTGGCATCGCCACGAGTAGTTGAAATTTATTTTAAAGCCGATGGCATTTCTTGGGTTACTCAAAACCGACCTTTTCGTCTGTCTGCCTGCCTCTCTGATGAACGATTCCACCGTTCGGCCAACAGTCAAAAAAATTTTTGAACAAGAAGTATATGTACTCCGAAGTTATACAAACTAGGTAACCTAGTAGCATATTTTTTCCTTGTCAGTATTGTGCATCAAAAAGAAAATACTAGGCATATCTGAGGCAAAACATTATTACTCAGCAGATAACTAAACTGTTCTTTGAACTAAAACTAGACCGTAAGCTTGATATTTGCAATTGGAAATAAAACAAACACGCGTTAAAACTCTATTTAACCGGCATAGATTGGTATCTTGGGTGAATTATATTTTAGTTCAACTACCGGATTTCCTGAGAAGCGTGCACTGACGCTACGTCGTTATAACTCACAACTCTTCCGTCAATTATCTGTTTTCGCCCGCGAGTGATTCAAAAGAACGCTGATGGGCAGTGGAAGCTTCAAATCGAGCGTTCCGAGCTTGAAAGCACTCACTCGCCACGTTGCATATACAAAAGCAGCAAGACAGCCGCTTCCACTCGGAGACGGAGAAATTAGCTCCATTATTCAGTCGGGAAACTTTTAAATTATGCACATACGCGTACTCATTACAACTAGCATGCTTGGGGATCTCTTCGTAACCAATTAGGGGAAGGGTTGATGCTGCATTCTAAGCGTTACTTCTCAAATATTCATTACGCGCTGCTCCGGCCGCGTGAATTACGTCGTGTCTTGCTTTCTGGCTCTATGGGGGATGATGTCGGCGGTTAGTGCGAAATTTTCATTACGTTTGCACCAACAGTTTTTCGTGCAATGTCGTACCGCAGTCTAAATGGTTGATGCCATCCTTTTATACGTCGGCTAATTCCTTGGCGATGCAGGCCCGTTACCCTAAATCTGGCGCTTAGCGACAAAGGCACGCACGGAGGTTTTACGCTGGATTATCAGCTGTTTGGTTTGTCCGTTCCCGCTGACGGCAGTACGAGAGATTTGTTCCACCCTTTTAGCCTGTGACAGGGCGTGCTTTCCGGCGTTGTCTCGCGTTGAACGAGACGCCATTGCAGGTTTTACCCTGATGGATTGCGTGCTACAGAAACAAAGCACTTTCCCCAAAACGCCACCGGAAAGGGTTTTAGGAAGATGGCTAACATTTGAAAAAGTAACGATGCGTGAACCTTCGGGGATTTCTGTAAAGTGGCTTTAATAATCGTTGTGTACTTTTGGCTGATCCTCTCGTAGGTATTAGAGTGGGTATCAGATGATATTAAAAGGACAATGAAAAACATATTTGTAGACGGGTATTACGAGGTGCTTTCAGTTCGAATGTAAGCGATTTTACGTAACATCGTATTGGGGAAGGTGGCTAAAAAGAGGACGAGGGGAGAGGAAGTGAGGAGGCAAACAAGCCTGATTTTAGTCATCGTTACATGCAGTTGTTGTTTATTCCTTGTGAACCTTTCACCTAGTTATGTGCAATCAAAGGCGATCCCGCGGTAAAGCTTAACCGCAATGCACTCGAGCGACACCCATGACGCGGCGCAACAATACACTACCACTGACACTGGTAGCCTTACCTACCTACCATGGCGACCGATGTGGTAGTGTCCGACTAAACAGCTATCACGACGTTGTCATGCATTGCCTCCTTGTCCGCAACCCTTAACCCTCCTCCCATTCAGGGCTCACCAACTATCCGAAGGACCTCTGTAGTCTCCTGTAAAGCAGTAAGCTGATTTTTCGGGGAGTAGCCCACCGCATCTATCCTGTTCACTGTTCGTCACCGAACTGCCTCCTTGAAGTGACCCGGCCAAACTTGTCCACGCTTGTAGACATGGCCTCAGGATCCCTTCCCGTAATTAAAGAGTGGTGAGTAGAGGCTGAATTTTCAGGCGTTGAAAAATCTTGTTTTAGGCGCCTAAATTAGGCATGTAAAATAACGTTTTAGGTCTTGCAACATTGTAAATATAGGCGCCATACATTTTCACACAAATGCAAATAATTTCAAGCTAAGACGTGCGGGACCTTTATCTACGACAGAATAACCGAAAATGATATTGTTTATGAGAGCACTAAGGCGACAAATACATAGAAGTTAAACTGTCCGATAAACATCCTGTACTAGCTAATGGCGATCCACTGGCTTAATTCAACAAGCGTCCTGCTTACATGTATACTCAGTGGCCACGTCCGCCTGTTCAAGAGTCGCATATAGTGAAAGTGGCATGAAAAAGAATGCTTGAAATCTGGGGATACTGATTTACAAAACGCTATTTCATGTCCACCTGACACAATTTAATTACGACACAACAAAAACTCACGCCAGTAATAAGCGCAGAGGAGACGACGATTTATTAAGACAATAACATGCCCTTACAAGAGGACTGTTTGCTAGAACTCTAGCAATTCTAGTATACGCAATCACATTATCTCAATTGTTCAAGCAAGGCATTCCAACACTGCCAAATGCACTTCCATACATTTGAAGAGAATTAATCAAAAAGTATGTAGCAGCCGAACATGTTGTTGAGGTCAACGTGTTTTAGTGCAAGTAAGCACTGTGAAATTTAATGCGCGAGGAAATCCTGCTAAGCAGTGACGTATCGCCGTTGGCTGTTCAATATACGAAAGATCTTCTAAAATATACGTTTTCGACACTTAACGGTTGCGTTTAAAATAGAGTTGGATCGGAGCACGTGTCTAGAAACGAGGATGCTACTGCACGTGTTTAAGAAATTGGTTTGCAGGGCACGCGGAACGTACCCTAAGAAGCACTTCGAAAATTCTGAAAACAATAGCAACTACCCCCATATCGTAATTTTCGGATTCAAAATTGTGCCCTTGTCACTGATATTGAGCGCCCCATTTTACTGGGGCTAGCGGTTGATATCCGACTGTTGGTTGAACTATCAGGATGAACCCAATATAGTTCTAAGACAGTCAATGTTAGCTGCTCGGTAACATAAAAATAACGATCTCAAACTACACTTGAAAGCGAAAGTTGGGGCCAAACAGTGCTTCGTATAGGCGCCGATTTTGAAAATAGGCATTTATAGGCACGTATAGGCAGTTAGGTCCGAACGCCAAAATTGCATTTGCAGGCACTATAGAAACACCATAAAAGCCCTGCTTAACCTTGAATTCATGATCGTGTATAAAAGTGGTGCTAGAGGTGCGCAAGGAACAAAATAGGCATTTGCCTAAAATGCGGTCTCTTGTGATGCGCAGTGGGAGGGTGCGCTCGGAAGCTCGGGTATGGAAGTCTAAACACTCGTGCTCACTAGGGCCACCACCGTCGACGCCAGATTTAAGCCGGCGGCCACCACGGCCGCTAACGCACACGACTGAATGAATGTTTCTCTCTCTCTACATCTTTCTGTCCTTCCCGACTGCCTCTCTGTTAAGCCTGGTCGGTACCGAGCGGTGGTTCTGCCGCAGTACCCCCTGATCCGTCTGGCACCACTGTAAGTGCAGGGTCGGGATAGTTGTTATTCGGTAACAATTGACTGTGCTTTCTTCTTGAACGCTGAGATTTGAGAAGCGGATGTTCTACGCGGTTCTAAGCGTCTCGCCTAAAAAGGCGTCTTGAGAAAAACGGGCCAGTTGAGTTATCTGTGCTGTGGGTGAAAAAAAATCTTTAATAAAATATCTCCCCCTTCCCCCCTCCCCAACCCCCCTAAAAAAAGAAAACTGCTGACTTGACGGCTATGTAGCAATAAATGAAAGAATGTTGCAGCTTTCTTTTTTATGCAAATGAGTCCCCCGCGACATTGTCTGACATGCTTTTCTATTATATTTCCTGCAATGACCGCCCGGTAGGATTTACTTCAGAAGAAGGACAGGACGGCGAAGGCAAAATATCTTAGCATCTTTGAGTAAATCTTTCTGCTGGCCGAGCGCGAAAGTTGCAGCATAAATTAGTAGTATTCGAAAACCCATTTCTCCTTGGCTATATATCTTCTCCTTTGCTCGGCATTCTAGCTCTTTTTTGCACATCACATTTAGATCTGTAGAATAAAAGCGTCTACAACATATAGAAGCTCACCTGTCATTGTCACAGAGAAGAATATGCACCTGTTTAGCCACTGCAGAAGAATCTCTTTTAAAAACAAAAACTTGTCTAGACAAGGGTCCATTTTGGAGACGAAGACCTTTTTTTTTTGTTTTCGACGGCATTGTTCACTTTCAATAAACAGAAGCTTCTTATCCTACTTTCCCACTTTCTTTCTCCATAATATCTTTCTCTATTTTTTGTCTACAGTCTATTGTTAAGTTGTATACAGTAAACGCCGTTCAATCAATCAATCAATCAATCAATCAATCAATAATCAATCAATCAATCAATCAATCAATCAATCAATCAATCATCAATCAACATATCAATCCATCAATCAATCATATCAATCAATCATCAGCAAACAAACAAACAAGCACTCAATCAATCAATCAATTAATCAATCAATCAATAGCCAAAGTTACCAGTCTACATCACGCTGATAATGTGATTTAAATGAATACGCTGTTTCGGGTAGATGTGGAGGTGGGACCTTAGGGCTGAAAACTATACCATCTTAATCCAATTACCATGACCACCCAGGCGACTCTCGCGTATTAGATAATGTTGATCAATATTTTTGGCGATTATCAGATTTTTGACAGCCTTTTCAGGCTTAACCACTTGTTAAAGCGGAAACGTTATATGTGCCAATTAACCGTAACCTGCAATTACTGCGCCTCGAGTTCAACGTTACAAAATTTGGCGCAAAATTATAACGTAAGCCAACAAATGCCCGAAGCGTACCAACGCATGCCAACTGTGTATAAGGAATGATTGATGACTACGAAAGGGTATTAGGGATAAATTAGTGGTTGATAGTGAAGGGTGAAGTTGGTATTGAGGTGGCCTAAAATGAATTAAAATTTGATTAAGGCGAATCAAGATGGAGGAAGGTGGATTGAGGCCGGAATTAAGACGTATTAAAATTATTTAAGGCAGAATAAAATGAATTAAGGTGGGCTAATATCAGATCAGGTACATTTGTGTGGACGTCAGTATACGCCTAGGATGGCAGAAGATTGATACGCCAAAATGGCGTGGCTGCTATGTCGAAGGGTGGTGTGTATATAAAGAGTACCCTTCACAATAGGACAGCCGGAACCGGAACCACCTCCCTGACAGTGAACGTGAACGACCGTCGACAGGCTTTCTCTTTCAAGACAGACATTTGAACTGAAGGGCACCTGGAAAGTTTCTATTTCGCTTTACTTCGCTTGCCTAAGAAAGAGACGACTTATTTGTTTAGAACTGGGGAACTTGCGTTACGGTGTGCCTTGTAGAAGAGGCAGAGCCCGTAATTGTTGAACACAATTTTAAACACATACAAAAATGCTGGCACGCTTGAATTATAACACATATTTTTAGACTATTCTTACCGTAGAGACAGCAGCAGTGGTGGGTGGAGAAATAGTATGCTACAGCTAACACAAGCGTTAACCAAAAAATGCTGTTAAAACAGGCAGTATGAGGTAGGTACACCTATGGTATTTTCTGGCACAGCCCACGCATTATACATAATGTTTCTGTCAATACCACAATAAAGTGCACCCGAAGTCAACCTTCCAGTAGCACTTTTTGTGTCTTTATTTAGTTTGAAGAACCCTCGGGAACTATTTTCCCGGCCATCAGGATGGCGATTCATTCTTTACACTGCAATGCCTCCAATCAAGACTGTCCTACAGTCCGCCGGATGGTTCAAAACCACCAACGCAGGTTATTATAAAGCACCCATACCAGCCAACCTTCAACCGTCACGTAGAATAGAAAGTGTTAATTATCATTATTTATTAGCAAAGTTATTAATATCCTCAATTTTTTTTTTACTTTATGATCTCCTTAGAAACTAACAGTGATTTCACCTTCGGTTACTTGGAAGATTGTCGGCTGATTCGCAATAGCCATCTGGTTCGCGATTGGTTCACCATGGTATATAGAGGTTCCGTGGACCGATGTAAAGATTTTTCATGGTTTCTTATCGTTTTACATTTGCATAGGTTCCATGAACCGATGTAATTGTTTTTCATCATAATTTTTAAAGGAGCCATGAAGACAAAATACAAGTTGGGTTTATTAGAAAGACTGCTTAGGCCTGATAACAATTATACCAATTAAATCGCAATCTTCGAACAAATAACGGAGATATGAAAGAAAACGTGTGAAGCAGTCGCGACCCCCTAGCCAGTTTTCCGCAACTTTTCTATGATGTCACGGAACCTTGTTAGCGCGATTGACGGCCGCCTAACTGACCTGTCGCGACGACACATGACTGGACGCCTGTAATGGGGCCTCTAGTTCCATTTGACCGCATCACTTGAATGCTAACGTGCAGTTAACGCCCTGAAAATTATGCTTTATTGTTGGCTCGTATGACGTCATTTTTGCTAATAACACATCCCTGTGGCGCAAAATTTGAAAGTGTTTAAATACTTCTTGCTTTTTTTGTTAAAAAAAAACATCTTTTGTGGCTTTAATAGAGCTGAGCGAGATGCTGAATCCTAGTTATTTCAAATTAAACGAAGTTATATTTTCTCTTCATGGCTCCTTTAAGCATGATTTTCACCGCTCTTTCTCAGCGTTGTTTACCTCCAATCCGCTTTTGTGCGGCTTGTCTCGAGCCTGCAGTTAAATATTACCGCAAAATATGCTCCTTAGTTGCACGCCGCGGTTGACTCCCTTGTCTCGCGCCCTCAAAAATTGAACGCAGCTCTGTGTTCGGGATCAAGAACATCGCGCGGAGAAATGTTACTCTCAATATTGCTTTTGGCGTGGAACAGGCATACAACTGCGGAAATTCTTCCTTGTTTTCTTCGCTGCACTTTGGTCTTGAAATGAGACTGTCCTACATGTTTCTCCTTCTAGGCCTTGTCACAAGAACTAATGGTACTGCATGTTTGGGATGAAAATTTCTTCTTAGGTAAACTTTGGATCCGTGTGGCGCTCAACTATAAAAAGACAGTCGAACTCACAGAACAGTTTATGGGTCTCAAAGCCTGCCTTTTTAAGACTGCAGGCAAGCGGTGAACGCTGCAGCTGCTTGTCTCTCTGCTTTTCTTTTCTTGCGTGGTTACTTTTGTCAATTCTTGGCATAGGCAACGCAGCCGGAAACACCATTTTTTTAGACCGAGGGAATAGTATGTTAAAAAAATTGCAGGCGCTAATATATCGACTAATATCGAACGTTATTATGTATCGCCGCCACTGAGAAGGCAGTTCAAAACGTCCCTAACGATGTTTCAATGCTTTGGCCGTAAAACGGCCGCGGCGCAAAATAACGTTTTCAGTGACTTATTTAAAAGTGAAACTCATTTCTTGAAGGTTATTGAGTGTTGTCCTGATCATGTCTTATTTATTAGATCCTCGTATTCTCCTACAGGTATTTGCCGCTATAAAGCACGCTTCCTAGTTTGTCGGCACCCGTGTTGCACGGCTCATTTTCGCCTCGTCGGGCGTGCTGTTTTCGCAGAACCATCATGTATTAACAAGGCAGAAAGTCATATTATCTTTGTGCAAGCACTTTGGTGCGGGACTTGAGCTGAAGACTGTTTTGGGTCCTTGGTCGGGTCACAGTCAGGCTGGACGTGCAATCAAAGCTCTTTTGGTGTTTCTCCTGAGCAGAGAACTGGACAGAGTTTTGTGATTGAAAATTTTGGGCGCATGAAATGACATCTTTTCATTTTCACACTTTTTTTTCTCTTTTTTTCTTTTTGTTTTTGTTCTCTCATCTAGCGTAGCAAGCCAGCCCGACGGCTTGGCTAACATCGCTGGTCTTCATTAAAGTTATTCTCCCTCTCTCTCTCTCTCTCTCTCTCTCTCTCTCTCTCTCTAGCCCTTCAACAAACACTTTTGTAGTGACTCTAACTGTCAAGTGCAAATCGTGGATTTAGTTCGTTTTCCCTGAATAGGCTTAGCTACGGTAACTAACTTGAGGCGAACCCTCTAAAACAAGATCAGCATTCTTAGGCATCCTCGGCAGGGTTTCAGAGAGCTTAAGTTTTCAATGACTGCGGAGCAACTGACGCCATCCTGAATAAGCGCAATTTTACAGTGACGATGCGTTTACGGTATAAAGAAATATAGGTTTTGTAAAGCCGTCCATACTTGTAAAATCATATATACAAACAATTTGAAAAAACGCAAGCAAGTACGGCCTTACGTTCAGTGTTTAGGTTAACTAGAGTCAGCAATAACTGAATTTACGGATTAGCATACGGCTCAGCGCTTCCATTGTAATACGAACCAAGTTCATATTACGCCGGGCGTAGTCACTGTTATGTTCTTAGGATTGACTCCGCTTTTTTTATTCCCGGCTGAACAAAGATAACTAAACAGAAGCCTTAGATCTGCCGACAATCCGTGGTGCTTGCTTTTTTATGTGCGCCGCACCTTAAGAGCCTAGAACAGGGAACTCATAGGACAAGCGCAAATATTTTCCCGCATGCACGACACTTTATATTATTTTCCACCGAGGCCTGGGCTTCTTCAATAAACAATAGAGGACGAGCCGCGGGAAACTTCTTCCTCTCATCACTGACGAACTTGTCTCGTTCATTGTTATGCATAACAGCTTCGGCGTAAACATCCACCGCAGAAGAAAAAAAAATCCCTCGCACTTCCCCGAGGGGGAGAGTGTGTAAGTGCGACTGCACGGTTGTTGATTGCGCGATTACGGTGGATATCGTGATCTTAGAGTGGAGAGGAGGCGCCCAACACCCGCAGTCACTGAGCGAGAGAGGAGGAGGAGAGTAGCGCCCGCCGTTACGGCGAGGGCTACACGAGCGCCCTCACGCGTCGGAATGCGGAGCGCCGCTACGCGAGCGAGAGCTCTCCGCCCGAAGTGGAGAGGAGGCGCCCAACACCCGCAGTCACTGAGCGGAGAGAGGAGGAGGAGAGTAGCACGCGCCCATCTCCCCCCGTTGCTAGGGAAGACGAGGAGGAAGACGAGGAGCGCGCGCACCCGCAGCTGTTGCTATGCGGACGACGGCGGCGGACGATTCAGCCTCGCTTAAGAAGTGCATTCGCACTTAAACGCATGCCGGGAAACCATGCAGCTTTACTCGCCATCTGCAGCTCTTCTTGCTCGTAATACATCATTTTGCTCTGATTTTCTTTTCGAGGAAACTGACAGTCACGCGTAAACATAATAAATGCATTGAGATGTGGTTGAGCAAAGTACATGTGGGCTTACGCAAAAAGAAGAAATAAGAATTGTACCGATTGGAGGCTTCAAACGTAGTGCTTCTGTATGGTGGAATCAACGTCGGCTCTTAACCGGTTGGGAACAAAGGAGGTGGGTGGTGATGAGAGAGAGAGAAAACTTTATTCTTTAAACAGCCCTAGTCCGGGCCGTCGTGCCACAGTCTCTTCATTATGAGACAGCTGGTCCGTAGGACTCACCAGAGGTCTCGCACTAACACGAAGGCAGTGGGCCGCCAGAAGTCCTTGCGTCGATTTGACATCTACGCCAGGACCCGGGTTCAACCAGTCCTCCCAGGAAGCGATGCGGGAACGCAGGTGTGGTGGTAGGTCTGGCGGATGGCACTCCCAGTAAAGGTGTCGTACTGATGGGTAGGAAGGGCAGTTGGGTGTAGAGGCAAGTGGACGCGAGAGGATGCCATGCATGTAGTGGATACGGGATGGAGTGATAAGAGATGAGGTCTGTGCTTTCCGGACCACAGATGCGGCTTCACGGGACGAGGGCGAGGTGGGGGACCGGAAACACTGCCTGCTTGCGCGTAGCGCGCAGAGATGCTGTCGGCGTGCCTGATGTTCTGAAATCTTTTGAGTGCCAGGGTGGTACACATGGGGCCACAACATGGACGGACCCGGGAGAGTACTCGGGTAAGCTCGTGTGCTCGAGCATTGCCGTCCAAGTTGGCGTGGCCGGGGACCCATACCAGCGTTATCTTGTGGGGAGGATGGGCGCGAAGGGCGCAGTTGAGGGTGTCAGAGGTATGAGGGTGTGTGGTGTATCGGAAAATATTTCGTAGCGCCTCCTGTGAGTCACTAAACACGAAAATTGGGGTGGCAGGGGGCTCGACTTTCACAGCGTATTCGACGGCGGCGGCTATGGAGAATTCTTCGAGGGTTGTACAAGTTGGGGCGCTTTTTAAGTGGACAATGGTGTCTACAGATCGGGTAGGGCTATGGAGGGCGATAGCACCATCTCTAGAAGTGGAGTCAAAACTGGCGTCCGTGAAGTAGATTGCCGCACCATGCTGTTTAAGCCAATTAATGCGCCTGTTCAATGCTTTTGTGCGTTGTTGCCTGCGGACCAAGTTGTGAGCAGGGTGCATGTGGCGAGGAATACGCTCAATTACCAGGTTTGGGAAAAAAGACCAGGGAGGAGGTTCGGGAGGGATTGGGGGAAGACTGTCTGTTGGGTAGTTTAAGAGGGTGAGAATCGTCCGACCTGAAGCCGAGAGCTTTAAGCGTTCAAGCTGGGCCTGGAGGTGAGATGCGATCCGTTCCTCGAGGGTATTATGAATGCCTAGGGCTAAGACGCCTTGTGTGGCGGCATAATGAGGTATCCCCAGTGCCAAACGGTACAGGGCACGGAGGGCTCCTTCAAGACGGTTTGTCTGGGCAAGTGAGAGGCGGAGGTAGGGCACAGTGTACAGGACGCGAGATGTCGCGAAAGAGTCCACAATGCGGAGAAGGTGAGGCTCTTTGAGGCCTTGTGTGCGGTTAGAAACGCGCTTGAGAAGATGAGAGACCTGAGAGATCTGGGAGTGGAGTATTTGTAGTTGAGGAACAGCAGATCCATTGCGTGTGAGGGTGAGGCCCAAAATTTTTAGTGAATCCACTTGTGGTATGGAGGCTGCGCCAATCGACAGCTGTATTAAAGAGCGATCCGGGTCAGGGCCTCGTCGGTTAGACACCACTAAAAGGCCAGATTTAGATGCTGATATGTTTAGCCCGATGGAAGATGCATGGTCGAGAATGGTGTCGCAGGCCAATTGTAAGGTTTCCTCGATATGTGCCGGACTACCGGAGTTCACCCAAAGGGTAATGTCATCCGCGTAGATGGAATGGTTGAGGCCGGGGATCCTGGCTAGTCGCGGGGGCAGTGATGACAGGGCAAGGTTAAAAAGAGTGGGGGAGAGTATAGAGCCCTGAGGGGTCCCTGATGTGAGATAAAAAGGGGTAGCCTGTGAACCGGGAATCGAGTAAGCGGCAGTGCGGTTCGAGAGGAAATCTCGAATGTAATTGTACATGCAGCGGCCGCACCCCGTTGATGCCAATGTGTCGAGGATGGGGGCATGAGCAACGCGATCGAAAGCTTTTCTAAGTCTAGGGCTAGAATAGCCCGCAGTTGGGCTGAGCTCGAAATTTCGTACACATCCTCTTTTAGGCGGAGTAGGGTGTCTTGGGTGGAGAGGTGGGCTCGGAAGCCAGTCTGGGTGGCAGGCAAGGGAGCGTGATGTGTGAGATGCCACTCAAGACGAGTGAGAGCCATACGCTCGAGCAGCTTCCCGACACACGAGGTAAGCGAAATGGGCCGTAAGTTGGTGGGCGTATGGGGCTTACCAGGTTTAGGAAGGAGAACAATTTTTGAATGTTTCCAAGTTTCTGGAATTCGGCCAGTTTCCCATATGCTATTGAAAAGGCGGAGAAGATCTTGAATACCCTCATCTGGGAAGTTTCGGAGGAGCTTATATTGCATACCATCCTCACCCGGTGCGGTATCTCGTCGTAGACGGTCGAGAGCGTTGAGTAGTTCGGTCAACGTAAAGGGAGTATCCAGAGGAGATGGTGAAAATGTGTGAATTGGAAGTGCGGGAGGTGGGTTATCTGAACTGGCAGGGAAGTGGAGGAGTCGCAGATCATTAGCGAGTTCTGTAGGAGAAGCCCCAGTGTTGAGCAGGATACGAGAGATGGGTTGAGAAGGGCAGGAGGGTTAATAAGGACACGGAGGAGGCGCCAAGCACGTTTAGTGTGCATTCGTGGGTTAAGTTCATCACAGAGATTCCACCAGTTGGAGCGAACAAGTTCATCAGCATACGTTTGGGCCTCTTGGGTCAAGATATTTATACGGAGGCGCAGTTTCCGATTGTGTTTCTGGCGGCGCCAACGCCTAAGAAGAGAACGACGGGCATCCCATAGGTGCAGGAGGTGGGTGTCGATGTAGGGCGCCTCCGTGTTCGGGTAGACGCGTTTAGTGTGCCGCTGACAAAGATCCTGTATCTGTTGAAGCCAGGAATCTGGGTCCGCGGGGTCTAAAGGGGGAAAAGAGGCCTGTCTGACTGCATGCCAATCTGTCAATTTTGTAGGCTTATGCGCTCGCCGGCGTGGACGAGTGGATGATAACGTGATTTCCAAGATGGCATGGTCACTGCCAAGGAACTCATGCGTGTGTGACCATGTTGGGCAGCCTGGGCCTATGTAGAAAGCTAAGTCCGGAGTTGTGTCTCGGGCAGCACTGTGGCCAGTGCGTGTGGGAACATCAGGATCTGTGAGGAGGGAGTACGATTTGCGCTGTACTATTTCCGCTAGAGCACGGCCACCAATCCCGATTCGAGGGTAACCCCAAAGGGGGTGGGGGCAATTGAAGTCCCCCAGGACTAGACGTGGTGGGGTCTGACGAGCGCTTGTGGGGAACAGTGAATCTAGGGGCGGAACCCTCTTGCCTGGGCGGTGGTACACATTAACGAGTTGTATGGGTGCGATAAGTGTAGTAAATGAGACGACTACCCCGTGGGCCATAAAATCTGGGGAGGATGGAGGGAATCGACAAGCGGAGTAAATGGAAGGTGAGAGGCTATAAGAGTGATAAGGCAGAGTGAGCTAGGATCCGTGGAGTTCCCTGTGTGATACACCGCATAGCCAGGGATTCGCGGCAGGCAGAAAGCTTCTTGTAAGAGAATTACGTCCGGGGGGGGTAGGGCGAGTTTGAATAAATGTTCTAAGAGAAGAGAGTTTCCGTTTGAGACCCCGACAGTTCCATTGCCACACTGAGATAACAAAGGATGGGGAGGGAGAGATGGATGCTTGCCCATTAGTCGAATTCGTCGGAGCTGATGTCGACATCCTCAGTTTCGGCGGTGGGGCTTTGCAGATGAGCGGGGCGTTTTCCAGCGCTGCCGGAGTCGCCGTCCAAGTTAGGGGGCTGTAGGTCGAGGCTGGAGCTATGATGAGGCGCGGATCGTTTTCCAGACTTGCGACACTGGGCGTCTTCCACTCGTTGCAGGCGCTCTCCTAGGGCGTTAACAGCCTGGATGAGCTCCACTAGCAATAGAAATAAATCAGCCACCGTTTCGGGGGCTTCGCAGGGACAGTGATGCTGCAAGTGGCGGTGGACTGGGGTGCTGCCAGAGCTGCGCGGTAGACGGGTGATTCAGTGATCGGGGATGACGAAAGTTTGGTCGGTGCTCCTTGATGAGGAACCGGGAGGAGTCGACTTGCTCACATAGGTGTGTTGGGACGTCGCTTGTGTCCCTGGCTGACCTGGCGGCGGCAGCTTCGGCCATTGGACATGACCATTGTGTTTGGAAGGGGGGTGGTGGCTGGCGCTAGGTTTTTCCTTCCTTTGGATGAGGAGCGTTGACGTACTTTGGAACGCGAACGGGATCGGTGGCCTGAAGTGTGCTTTGTTCGGAGGGCCTGGATGCGTTTCTTGGCTTGTTGGGCCATGAAAGCGTCTGCTTGCTGGCGGGTGGGGCAGTCGGTGGAGGTGCTGGCGTGCGACCCCTTACAAAGGCGGCACTTCGGTACGCAGTCATGCGTCGTCGTTGGGGTCAAGTTGGTGATGTCCAAGGAGCACACAGGACAGAGCCGGGTGGTGTGTGGCAAGGGGCAAACGTCCTCCCGGTGGCCGAGTGTGTGGCAGCGGGTACATAACTGTGCCTTTGGCCGGTGCGGGTAACATCGGTATCGGCCGCAGCGGTAAATGATGTAGCGGGGCACAGAAGTACCTTCAAAGGTGATGAGAGCCGACTTCGTAGCGCCCATCATGCGAGCGGCCAGGATGCGGGCAGGCGTGGTCTGGACAAGGTCTCGCATCAACGATTCCGCGGCGGTATTTTGTGCCACACCGTGAATGACACCCCGGCATGAATTTTCTGGAGAAGCCTCGTAAGGCCGAAGGTGGACAACGGTATCGTTGAGTGCCAGGCTGGTGAGCTTCAGTAGCTTTGGTGCTGCAGATTCCCGAAGGGTTCGTACACTGATGAGGTTTTTGGCAGGGAGCAGCTCCACCACGGTGCGCGATATCTCACTTGCGGTCAGTTGTGCGGAAGAGGTAATGAGTTCGGCGATGGCGTAAGTGTCACATTTGGATAGATTTATCCCTGTGGGGCGGAAGATTATCGTCTTTAGGTTCAGGCGTGGACGTCGGGAGCGGTGGACCTCTATCCATGGTTGTTCACCGTCGTCTTCAGGAGGTGCACTCATCATGGCACGTTATGAGGGCAAGCAGTTTCTACTGCAGCATCCAGGTGGTTCCCGAACACGGCGGCCGACGCGGTAGCCGCCGTTAGGCCTAGCTCCACAGCGTTGGAGCTAGAGGCATAAGATCGCTTCCGAGTTGCGTAAAGGCTTGACGCGGGTGGCAAGCCGTACCTGACGACTTCCTGTACAGGATGACAAGCTTGGGCGACCGTCCAGAGGACAGGAGCGCTGTGCCAGGCGAAAAGTCTGAAGCTTGATGTGACCGCGTCTTCACTCTTCGTCTGAGGAGGATGATGGAGGCGTCGTCGCGGCAATGATATTTGATAATGATGATGACAGTAGGGACGACGACGATGCTGACGACGATTGATGAAGGCGCGTGGTACCTATTTTTAAGGAAAAGGCCCTAAGTGCCCTATTCTGTGAAAAAGCGCAGTTCTTGTTGTACTTCGCCGGTCAAGACAATGGGGGTGACACAAAAGATTAAATAAATAGAGAACACATGCTCAATTCGATGGCATTTGAACTCCGGTGAGGACAACGTCGTCTATTCGTACGCGACGGAATATGCCGGATTCACACTAAGATCGGCCGTCGTCACCTCCGAAACGGTCCTGATCACATGCCTGACGCTACGCTCATCTAACATCGACCAAGCGGTAAAGACGGCTATAGTCCTAGCCCCTCTCCCAAAAAAAAACCGATTAATAATGATTGTCAAGCACCATGTCGAGCTCACAAAGTCGGTATAATTCTAAAGTAAGCTGTCATGGTCTCCTCTTGCGACCCCCACTGAAGTACGTGGTAATCATATTGACTGCGCCTTACTGTGGTCTTCGCGGTCAGCATACAGCACACATCGTGGCCCGACAAGCCAAACACGGGGTAACGCAAGAAGAGCCGGAGCCGCTATGGCAACCACTACTCGCGTATGTAGATATTATTCAACACTATTGACTCACAAGACAACTATACCCTCTAGTCGCCAATCAGGCCATGAAAGAACAAGAAATAGTCGAGAGACAACTCCAAACAAATACTTCCCCACCCCCAACCCGCCTACACACCATCCACTACGCACTCTACGACCCTCTCTGTGCCCATTGCCAAGTCCAAGCCAGGCTCCACCACCGTGCCTAAGAGTTCAGAGAACCCGATTGCTCGCCCTTCCCCAACCCCTCACGCGAGCATTCCGAGATTGAGCTGACCAGCTTTTGCCCCGACAGGAAACTATTGCTAGCGGAAAGGGCGAATACGGCTGATCGGACCAAGGGACTTTTGGACTGAGGACCCCGACACGTGCGTTCTCGCTTCATGCTTCACCGTTATGAACGTTCTCTCCTTCTCTCTCTCAGTAGGAGCATAGTGTTTTACCCAACGCGCCATCTGTGCACGTTGCCAGCATACAAGAACCGTTATTGTCGTTGTAGTTCCTTTCTTGGTGCACTTGCACAACGTGGAATTATGGAGGTATCGGGAGCTTTCGAGGGCTAATGTGCTTGCTTCACAAAATTTGCGAAAACAATAAATTGCAAGCTCAAAAGTTGTAGAATCATGGGTGTCTTGTGAGCCTCTCGAAAATCACTGTCCTCGCAACCGCTGAACACCTGGTGATCGGATTTGAAACGCAAGTACGCCTCCTTGCAATCCAAACATGCCGTTGGCTTTCGTTATTTATGGCGCTGAACGAAGCGCGCCCGTGGTGTCATTGACTCTACAACAGTGCCTCGGTCGGCGTTACTTCCGGGTATGTTCGCTCTCTCGCTGATTGGTCATAACAGAATTGCATTGCGGCAATCACGCACCGCACTGCGGCGGTCGCCTTTTCTGGGAAAACGAAATATTGAAAGCTGGTTGCTGTGATTCTTAACTAATTTATGTGAATGCGTAGTCAGCTTTGCGACACCTTCATCGTACGGTCTATTTCTGTAATTACTTAAAGCGTTAATTGGAACTGCACCCACCAATCAAAGGTCACAGAGGCGCTGAAGTCACAGACGGGGTGATTGATCCTTCGTTTATGTCGACTAGTCCAGTGTCCCCTGGAACAGAGAAGCAGAAAAGCGTTGTTCACAATCGTTTGCGTTATTGGACTGGAAGAGTGCTCATGTGAGGCCGGCTGCTAATTAAGAAAAGGAAAACAAAAAAATGTTAGTTGTTCCTTGATATTGGGAAGAAAAGAGCGCGGAATAGTTGTCGGTCATCCATGATTGGTGGCGTCACTAGTCCGGGATGCCACGGCCAGCTGCGGCTGGAATGGCCGAGATGACTAGGCCGCACTCATTTTCCAGGACATCGCTGGTCAGCAGGACCTCCCACTGCTCCGGTGTCGGTGCGAGGACCCCTGGTAGTTCTCTGACTCCTTCACACTCCAACACCACGTGGTACAGGTTGTTGGGCGTCCCACAGCAGACGTCGCAGTCGCAGCTGAAGAGCGCGCGGTTTATCCTGTGCATCCGTGTGCCGTCCGGGGTTGAGTTCATATGAAGTAGAAGAAAAAACTAGCCGCCTGGTTAAACGAAGCTGACGTTACGCAGTGCTCACTATTGAGGCTCACAACTCATTTGGCGGAAACATTGACATTGGACATTGAAACATTTAATGATCGTTGGGAGCAGGCAGGATTTGCTTAAAGAATCGTTCAGTCGCGATGTAACTTTCACTAGGGACATACCGTTCGCCTTTGTAGCTGTGGTGGAGTTGACACTGTTGACGAAAGTATTTAGACGAGAGAAGAGAACAAAAAGTTTGCGCATTCAAGAAAGCGCGAGAAGAACAGGGCAGTTACACTGACCTGGAAAAACAATCCCAGAATGCCATAGATGGTTTTATTAATTCATTTGACCATTGATCACCTTCGTACGCACCACAGATACAAGAAAACGCTGATTGCGTCCGGCTTAGCTTCGTGTTTTTTTTTGTTTCAGTTCCAGGAAGAAAACACTCTTCTTTTTATCTGTTGCGTCTACCACTTGAAAAAATAGAAAGCTCTCTGATGCTGTTGCAAGGACAACGTATCCATAGTCCTCTTTTTTAAGCATAATAGCTCTGCAAGACATCCGAAAGTGTATAGGCAGAGACGGCGTGCGCTAGCGGAAATCGTAATCAGAACTCAATCTCGGTGTCTGGCGACCGGGATTGGGTGACTTTGTCAGGGGACAACCTGCTGCCGTGCTTGCGGGGAGTACCGAGTTCATCATTCGCTACGGCAACGAATGATAGTCCTCAGCCTGATTGGCACGAGCGCCGTAGTCTAAATGGTAATACAACTCCATGCATTTGCATAAATGAGTTGGACCACGTTTGAACGTCTATACCAGACAAAGTAAATGCACCCAGGCACGAAAATACAGATATAAAAACCCGCTCACTCTAGTCCGTGACGGTGATGGGAACACAGGTGGGTGGGTATACGAATTCCGAGCCTGAGCTTCCAGAAGTTGCGCATATCTTTACAAACATTCTAAGAAGCCCCTAATTTCTACCTGGAATGCAGTGATTTCTAAAAACAACTCCAAGAATTTTATGAAATAAACATATAAAATTTTTGCAATACGTATTTTCTGCAAAACCTTTATTGCAACCCAGTCAAAAAAGGCGACAAGAAAAAATTCTGTAGTTTGTGGTATTTTCGCGTGTCGTACTGTTGTCTTGTATCATCGTCGTGTCGTGATTCCGATGTTCTGTCGTGTGTCGTATTCCTCTCCTGATTTTGATGTTCAGTCGTGCCGAGTTCCTGTCCTGTCCTGTCCTGATCGTGATGTTCCACCTGCTGTTGCACATAGTTTGAATAATATTGCCCATTGTGAGGAGTAGCGTAAATGGCAGTCCTGTTATGACTACAGGAATGTTTATCGTTGAGAACATTGATTTTGTCGTTACGACAGAAATGTGTGTCGTAACAATAGATGGCTTTGTCGTAACAAAAAGACTTCTGTTGACACAACAAAGTTTTTTGTCGTACGGCAAGAATTGTTGTTGGGTTACTGCGGTTTTCCTGTAATGATTTTAAACCTGGAAAACATTGCAGCAAAAAAATCTAGAATAACCAGAATGTTGCGCATTGAAAGCAGAAACACGACATGGACAGCAATAGTGAAGAATCGCGATTTTATGAAAATGGTACCTTAACACGAGGTGATTTCAAAGAAATGTCCGTGTTCGACTACAAGGCGATCCGTAGGCGGAAGAGTCTGTAAGCGGCGGTTACCAGGAGAGAACTTGGAAAAATATATCGACACTTGCAGTAACGTAGGCCAGGGCACATTGTAAATACAGAAGAACCTAAGGCCCTTCTTTTGTTGTAGGGCTGCTGTTTGAACAAATAGACTTTGCCCTTGGTTTTTTTTTGCCTTATTGGCTTTCTTTACGGACATGTATCGGCATGCATCGGCATCTTGTTTTTGACACAGGGATTTTTTCCTTCTGCAATGTCATTTATGCTGTCGCGAAAACGTGGTAGGTGCCATAAATGGTTCCCCCGTTTGGCGCGGGACACTGGAGGCATGCCGGGAATTCAACGAACCGTGTAAAGACATTCGGCACCATCACTTTTTTTAGTAATCGGAAGGGGCTCGCCTTCTATGTATATTTTTCTTGTGTTGAACTCTAGAAAGAATGGAAACCTAACTACGCAGTATACGCGCTAACTGAAGTGCATTCGCTGTTAGCCCGTCAGAAAACGCCAAATGATTGACATGCAATGGGCCCTGTCAAAGTTGCAGCTCTTTTCAGGTACACTGAAAAATGCGGCACAACGCAGGCTCTCTCTGATTATGGGAGAGTGCGTGAACATCACTTCTCAAGGGGCTACTTCGCCTAGTTATGTCGCCGAATAAATTACTGCCGAGTTTTTTTATGCTGCGCTATGTGTAACTGGGTGTGCGACGTTGTGAAGTAGCAAGAATTCAATTTTTAATGAATGCTCTTCACTGCAACTTAATGTTGGAAAGCGAGACTTACAAAAAATAGGCTTCAAGAGAATTGCATTTTAAAAGTCGGCTTTACTGTAACTTAAAACATTGCTGGGAAGAAATATTTCCCATGGCAATGTGAGCAGTAATAAAAATATCAAGGCCCTAAGGCCTTTTTTGGTTCACCAAGGGCGTCTTTTTTTAAATCTCCCGCTCAGGAGAAATTTCCGCACATGTTAAGGCCCCGCTATTATTTCGACTACGCTGTTTGGTTTCGTGGATCTGGGAACACCGCGTGTTTAAAGACGACAGCCCTTCTTCTTGGGCTGCCTAAACTCAAAGGTCTGTCTGTCTGTCTGTCTGTCTGTCTGTCTGTCTGTCTGTCTGTCTGTCTGTCTGTCTGTCTGTCTGTCTGTCTGTCTGTCTGTCTGTCTGTCTGTCTGTCTGTCAAATGATCCAGAAATGTTTGGGCAGAGCCCGCTCGCGGACAAGTGATTCATGAGGAGGAACGGAGGGTAAAATGGGGAAACGGATAAACGTGGCATGAATATTATGGTTGGGGTCGTGGAAGAGAAAGAAGGCGAAGAGGATGGAAAGACGCGTAGCCGTATGGAGGCGGAGAACGGTGGTTTAAGAAAGGTATAGTGAGGGCGATGGGAAGGAGTGTGACTGGAGGGGGGGACACTGATAGTGCGATTGTAGCATAAATAATTTAGCCATCTCTTTTTAAAAAAGTCGAGAGAAACGCGAAAGTCTTCTCACATCCAAACTGCGTCAAAAGTGCATCCAAAACTTCGCTGTGAGTGCGTCCAACTTTCGCTGAAAGTGCGCCCAGTTGATCCTCAACCATTCAAAGACCCAAATTGCAGACGATAAACGAATCTATACGACAATTTTGAGCACCAAGTAAACGCAACTATGAACAAACTATACGTATACTCATACGTGGATTATGAGATGAACATATATTGTTGTAATCATTGTTCACTATCGATGCCTGTATTGTCATATCTACAATACTAGTTCCTTTTTCGCGATTTTCAAGTAACCGTTTTGGCACAATGGACGCCCGGTTTCACGCATGCGCCAGGTGTCCAGGGATATTTTATCAGAGCTTTTTGGTCGACCAAACGGTCTATGGGGAAATCCATTACTTTTCTTGCAGAAACCCATTGGTGCCACTAAGATAGCATTCGCTTTCAGAACTAGCTCGGCCTGAAAATTATTGAATGTGGAAAAACAGCGCTAAAACGGGACAAAAGAACGTGACAAGACTGGGCGCTGACTAGCAACAACGAGTTTTATTTCGCCGTGGCGGAATATATACCCTGAGAAAACACGAAAAGAAAGAAAGGGAGACAAACATTCAATGAATACACAAGGCGCATGTGCGAAAATAATATTCATTCATCAAGATAAATAAGCTTTTTTTCTAACAATTCATTGATTGATTGTAGGGTTTAACGCGCCGACGCAACGCAGGCGATGAGGCGCGCCGTAGTGGAGGGCTCCGGATTAATTTTGACCACCTGGGGATCTTTAACGTGCGCCGAAGTCTCGTACACACCGGGGTTTTTGATTTTCGCCTCCATCAGAAAAGCGGCCGCCGCAGCCGGGAATCGAACCCGCGACCTCGTGCTCAGCAGCGCAACGCCTTAGCCACTGAGCCACCGGGGGGTTTTAACAATTCAATGGATGCCTTACTCGTTGTTGTTAGTCAGCGCCCAGTCTTGTCACGTTCTTTGTCCCGTTTTAGCGGTTTTTCATATAGCTTATGTACCAACAAGCAGCGACCAACACATTTTTTCAACTTTCAAAATTATTGCACTTAATCGAACTAGCGGATTATAATGGAAAGGTACCGCAAGAAATCTGGTAGAGCAAAATTGCTTTTTCTCCTACTATATTGTCACAAAGGCAAAGACAACGAAGTTGTCTTTAAAGAAAACAAGTTTACCGGAGCGAACTTCTGCTCCTCTAACAACTCAAGAATACAGGCGGCGAAGCGGCAGTCAACAAAGTGACATGCGAAGCGTCGACGATTCGAATACCCCGGCGTCTGCTCTGCAGGTTTTTAATGCGATGCACTTTATAAGCGCCCTGAATCCGCCTTCCGCATTGTCCTCCTCTCCCCTAGCAACGGCGCGAGGCGCGGAAGGAGCGTCTGTAGCACGGCGCAGCGACGTCCACCCCACGTGACCACGCGCGCGCTACCGTCCTCCCGCGCTCGTTGCTCCCGCACCGCTCCTTCGCGCCGTACGCTCACACTCCCACGTGACCGCGCCTGGACGCACCTTTGCGTCTGCTCACACTATCCTCGCGCCGTGACGTCACATGTCGCAAGCTGGCGCGCCATTCTCCTCCCTAGTATTGATCACCAAAGGCGACGACGATCTTGCCTGACAGCTTTACCCCGCCGTAACTGCCCTCTAAGCGATGGCAGAATACTACGCGGACTCAGTCGGACGCGAAATGCATTCGACGACTTTCTCACGATCCCTCGGGGGTCGTGGCATTTTTTTATCTTTCGGCGAGCATGGTTCTCGAACCGTTGATTCACATCTAGAACATTGTAGATCCAAGAAGATTATTCTAGGCATGTTCACGTTAGTTCGGAACGCTCTCCTTATCAGAAGAGATAACACATGCGCACAGAAAGAATGGAACGGGCGCTTCCTTGGCACAGAGATAACACAGACCGGCGCTACCGGGCAGTAAAACCAAAACATAAATAAACAAACCCAATGCACGGTTTGCGGCAATATGCATTTTTTTGTGCAATGCTTTATAGCTTTGTATATAACATAGGGAAATGCGAAAACATTCTACCGGGCCATTCATTTTAAACAGTGGATATGAACCCTTGAAAGCAATTTCTTTTTCATAAGGAGCACTACTAGAAGCATTATTTGTATGATTGTTCCAGCCACATTCGACCTCCCTTTGCACTAAGAGGCAGGAGAGCTCGAGCTAGAAAGCAAGTGGAGTTTCTAATTTTCATAAATTCTTGAACTCTCGAGGTGCGCGCAGAGCAGCGTCTTCCAAGCGAGTGGCTAGAGTCGCAATGTATTGCGCGTTTTTTTTATCATCCGTCGTCGTCCTCCCGCGCTGCACAAAACTCGTCCTAACGGTACCACAGGTACAATAGATGCGTTTCAAGTTTTTCAAGCGAAAGGTTTCTTAGTTGGACGGATGGTGTCCTGTCAGAAAATAACGTATTTTCCCATAGAATGGTTGGTCGACTATAAGCTCTGATAACATCTCTGGGCACAAGGCGCGTGCATGAAATTCGGCTTCAAATGCGTAACACGCTTACTTGACAATCGCAACAAAGGAACAGTTCCAGATGAGACAACAGGGAGTTTTAGCTGACCGTTTTTCAGGGTCCGCTCCGCTCCGATAGCAAGCGGGAGCACTACGTGCATGCGTGGCGCGCTTGGCTGCGAACGGCATTTGCTCCGGTTGCGCCTAGCGGGCCGCCGATACCGGAGCGGACCGTCGGAAACGGTCAGCTAAAACTCTCCAATAAACGCATCGATCGTGAAGACAGATTACACTAGTATACCTGTATCTCATATACCACGTATCAATGTCATTTAGATCGTTCGTAGATGCGTTCCCTTAGTCCGCAAAAAAATTCGCATCTTTGAAGGTTGATAATCGACTGCACGCTCTTTCAGCGAATGTTTTGACGTAATTTTGGGGCATTTTTGGCGTCTAAACGTTTTCGCACTTCTCTCAACTTTCTTGAGAAAGGGGTGGTAAATTTCTTGTTCGCGATTTTATTATTCGCCCTATGCAACTAACTTTGCGTCACGGCTGCGCTTTGCAGAGTTCCCGATTAACGTTCTATGCAAGTGCTAGACGCAGTCACGAGGAAAGTCACCGTTACTACGGGTCCATAAAGGTGTTCGGCTTCCATGCCGCGAACAATACGAGAGACTGAGCAAACTGCTTTGCGACGACACAATTGGAGAACCAGCTGGCATCGCTTCTTCGTCTCCGGAAGTGAAGCACGAACACCTAACCACAGAGTGGGAAACCATGTATCAACGGATTGGAGTCGACCCCGGTGTTATGTTTTTGTATTATGATAATGGAACGTGTATGCAGCAGGGCAGCCCTGTCGTGGTGGTGTTTTGGCCGCATTCAATGCAACTGAAAGCTTTTGTTTTATTGGTTTATTAATATTGTTACGATGCGATATTCCTTTGTATTGTACGATACAATATTCAATAATATTATTACGGTACAATGCAATATTCCAGCTGAGGCATCAATGTTGCTTACCCTCTTACCCTTCTTATTGGGGAAGATAGATTTTCATGTGCATATATACAACCGTCGCATGCGAAGTTGTTAAACGTGCGCAATTAATTGCAAATGGAACGTTTGTTTACGAGATGGCAATGCCTAGAGGTACGAAAAATAACCCTAGAATTGTCTTGTTTTTGACAGTGTACATAGCCATAATTGGCGGTCTTGTAGCCGTAGCAAGAAATGGACTGCGATGTGTGAAGCTGTGGAGGTCTACGGAGTACTTTAGTCAACTTGCGGGTGCCTAATTTGCGCTGATGACTCATAAAAGAGTTGTTCAGATTTTTTCCTCATACAAATGCTACCGCATTGTTCGGAAACATGTATCGGCATCATTGTCCGTACTTCAGCCCAACCGCCTCTGGTTTTCATTGAACAAGTACTCTACATCCGTCCAAGCGTGTTAGATCATATTTCCATGATAATGACTACTTTCTTTGGTTTAATTGTTTTTCTCACCGACTGTAACACAAATGCATATTAAAAGGCAGCGATGCATAAAACCTCAATCAGCATTTTAACGTGTGTAACCAAAACGAACGGAGTGTGCACGTGAGTCGTGCCATTGGTTGCACATAATTCGTACTTATTTCCCTTTGACAATACGGAGATTTGTTGTCCTGGGCAACCGCATGAGCTAACGGTACGGCATAAGTGACCCGTGAACTCCCTCACTCACACTAACACGCTCCCTTGAGGGTGACCTGTGAGTGAGATCAAAATGTTTAGGGCTGTCAGCGCTGGTTGAAGGTACATGCTATTTGGAAGTGAGTTTTATTTGCGCATAATTCTGCTGAAAGGGACCCTGCAACACATTTTTCAGCGTTTTTCTCAATCCTAAACGCTTTCAGAACGCAGCCAACAAACACCACCTACCATTTAGAACACGTGTCCCAAGTACCTCAGCGAAAAATTACAGCCCTATACCCATGAGATAACTCAACAAAACTTGTGCGAGATACATATCTCTCTTTCCCAGTCTTGGTGCTCTTCGCCCGTTCGAATTACGTCATTATAGCGGTGTAGCTGCGTTTAGGCGGCTTTAGGTTGCAGCATCATTGCGTTCATACGCATTCGATAGCCCCTTAAAAAAAGCCACAACAGCAAAGCATAAAGGAAAGGCGGATTTGTTGCGACGAGCAAATCACGTGCTGCCGCTGCCTTATGGCGATATATAAACTTTCGCCGTGCGTGTAGACGTGAAGGAAAGAATGAATACGTTTATTAGAAGCGTTGCAGAGTCCCTTTAATTGAACCCCCCTTTGAAATCTGAACATGTTCAGGAGACATGTTACTCTGAAGGGCAGCCGTCGATACAGAAAACACATTAGGAGACAACGCGTATAACTTTTCGCTTCGTTCGTTCTTTGTAATGTAGAGCGTAGGCCTCCCAGCTTTCAGTTCAACAGCACAAAAGAACAGGCAGCGTAATTTCAACCACGACGAACAAAAACTAATTTCGGAAGGAAACAGAAGCCTAAAGCGAAGCCGAGAGAGCGAAAGAAGCACAGCGAGGCGTTCAAATTATGACGGGAACAACATGCTTCCAACATTACGGAAGTTGAATCCAAGCAGAAGTAATTGGTTCGCAGACGTCGTTTTACAAGTGCGCCGTCGTCGGAACTTGACACGAATGACTGGATGCTGGCGTTGTTTTCGTACGCTGCTGTTTCGCAGAGCGCGTTTTCGCCACGAAGACGAAGGTCTTTAATATGAATTTTGAGATTTTCTCTTGTCGATCTTCGTGAACGGGGCTGGAAACTTCCGCGAACTTGTTAGGTTAACAACTGTTGCAAAATGGCGGAGTCATGTAGCTTCATTTTCGTGCGAATAGCACGACTTGTCTTTGACAAGTAGTTTCGCAAACTGCTTGCAAAATTTTGTGCAGGCCTTTCTAACCTGACTTGCAACAGTATTTGGCATTTCGGGGAAAAAAACATGTGGAAGCAAACTGTGCATAGACAAGAAATTTCCATACGTGTAATACTGGTGTCAGGGTTAAGCTGAAATAACGTAAAGAAAGCAAAGGAGGTCCCGCCACTGCTTATGCACGAAGACTGCCTACAACATTATTAGTTTATTGCCTTTTGTGTCGCCTTGTTTACAAGTTTTACCTGACTTTCTGTGGCGTTAATAGATGTCACACTGGCATGCAGTTTAGTCATAGGCTTTAGGGCTAGCGCTCCTGCGGGAAGAATCCGATGAGTGATTTATCTGCGCTCGTTGCCAAAAAGTGAACGTTTGCACGGCGCTAAAAATAGACGATACTCTGTGTTTAATAAAGGTGTCACCCGAGCAGGACTGTTCTCTGCCGCACATACGCTGTGAGGCAGACCGAAACCATATGCGGGACTCAGCCCACTGGCATAACGGCGGCTTTGTGTGAAAACTGCGTTGTAAAGAAAATTTCCCTGTAATGCCTTGATGTTATTAAATGTTCTTAGACCGGAGAATGGTGTTGTGGGGGACCTCCTAGTCCGCAGTCCGGACTAGGAGGTTCCCATCTAGATAAGATAAGGTAAGATATTCTTTATTTTCTCCAGAAAGAACTGGAAGGTCGTCCGGGCTAAAAACCGTACTGAAGACAGCTTGACAGTGGCCCGGAAACCATCACTTGGCAGGGACAAAAAACACCACTCATAGTGAAAGCAAAACAAAAATCCCGCCATCTCCACGAAGTGAATGATGATGACAGGGGCGAAGCTAAAATGCTTATCGGTAAAACCGTGAAACATTCGCCCACACATCATATAAAGACTCGACACGTCAAGCTTTCCACAGCTCCGTTGACAAGCCCGTCGACGACGTCGATGTTTGGGGTGATTATGTAGGGCTTGTTTGGGACGATGAGAATCTCCATGGGTAAGTTGGCGAAATCGCTGTGTGACATTTTAGCCACCTTGACCGTCGCCTTCTGCAGAGCGTCTTGTGTCGCGTACCCTCGGTACGTGTCTTCAGCTCGCAGGCGACGAACGACAACCTCTTCTTCCTCTCCTCCTTGTTGGGTAGCGACGAACGCGTTGAACGTCATGACATCTTCGGCCAATATTTGGTTGGCCAATCCCCAGGGGGATCGTGCCACAATCATCATCAATGGGCCCTGTACAATGTTCCGTGTACGGCCGGGACAGGGCCCGAGCAAGAGGAGCTTCGCCCCTAAAAGAGCACATTCTTGGTACGTAGTTATACAAAGCAATAAGCTGAATTCGAAATGTTATACAGCTATTACCGTTTCAAAAGTCAAAATTGGTACAAATGAACACAAAAAGGCAGTTCTATACACTGGAAGACGTGAAACAACAGGAATAGCACATAAATACAAAACAGCAACAATGATTGTAACAGTGATGGAGACTACAAGTTTACGAAGTAATGCCGCAACTGTTTGCGGGAAAAAAACCTGTATGTGTGTATGTCTGTGTTAATTTATAATTTCTCTCATTTTCGTTAATTATGTTCAGCACTGTACCGTAACGAAAATAAAACAAAAGACATCATGAAATGTCCACAACTGTTTCTAAAATTTGCTTAAGAATGCTCAAATTCTCACCGAGGTTTGTGAAGGCATCGCGTGTGAGTAACCTAGAAAGGAATACAAATTGAAAAGATAAGCAAAAATATACAATCCCTTGCCAACGAAAGTTGAGAGAAACGCGGAAGTCAAAGTGCGTCCAATCTTCACTGAAAGTGTGTCCAGTAGATCGTGAAACCTTCGAAGACCCAAAGCGGGAACGAATAATAAACTCATGTGACGATTTCCGGCGCGCTAAGTAAACGCACCTACGAACGATCTAAATGCGCAGTACCGGTACGTGGTTTATGGCAGAAAGGTGTACTACTGGGCTCCTTCTTCATGATACATGCGTGTATTGTCTTATCTAGAACCGTTCAGATTTCACCCTTTTCAAGTAACCGTTTTGACACAATGGAAACCCAGTTTCACACTCGCGCCGTGTGTCCAGATACGTTATCAGAGCTTTTAGGTCGACCAACCAGTTCATGGGGAAATGCATTTGTTTTTTGACAGAACGTGATTAGTTCCACTTAGAAAGCTTTCGCTTTAAAAACTATAGTCCGCTGCGTAAAGCAGAGCAGTACTGAATTACGCCCGCTTACACTAGACAATTACCCCGAAGTGCGCCGTACAGCTTGGAATAGGCGTCACGATCTTTGCAAAGGGTTGTCGGGAAAATAAAACATTATTGTTTAGGTTACCCAGCAAAATCAATCACACCCAAGGCTTAAGCTCTGAGATGTCAGCTACGCTTTTAGTGTAGGGGACCGGTTTCGGGGTCTTAAACAAAAAGAGTAGTAGTGGTAGTGGCAGGGGTAGTAGTAGCAGTAGTACTAGTAGTAGTAGTAGTAGTAGTAGTAGTAGTAGTAGTAGTAGTAGTAGTAGTAATAGTAGTAGCACTAGTAGTAGTAGTAGTAGCAGTAGTAGTAGTAGTAATAGCAGTGTAGTAGTAGTAGTAGAAGGAGTAGTAGTAGCAGCAGCAGTAGTAGTAGTAGTAGTAGTAGCTCTTTCAATATAACACTGGAGATCCTGTTGTCCCAGAAACAGAGAATGATGAAAACTTTGGTCGAAAAGTAAATTGTAGTCTAGGCGTCCAAACACAGCAAATAAAACTCACATGAAACCTGCGCGCTTAAATCAGTGATATACGATTGCAAGTATAACTTCAAAAGAACACCTTGGCTGGCAGAACGGCAGAACGCGCAGTGCTGAAAAACTGTCGCAGCCGACACCTTCGCCCCGCAGAACCAGGGTGTATAGCTTCGTATATTCGACACATTCTAGATTAGTTGCTGCGTGCAGCGTCAAGCACAACGAACGAAAAAGGATACAAAGCCAAAAAGCACAGAACAGATCACGTTTGCGCCAAGGGCGCCAGAGTTTGAACACCAAACTGAAGTCCGCTCTCGTACACACCAGGCCAGCGCCGCCATCTCCTTCCTTTAATGTTCTCCTATACAACACGTCGGTTCGCCCCAGCCAGAATTCATAATCTAGGCGGGCGTATTTCACGAGAGCGTCATTCCTGGAGGTAGTTGCTTTTTGCGTGCTATTTTACCTTCATATACCTCCTTTTTCGCTCCTTGACGTCCCTGACAAGTGCCCGCCTGACGTGCCGTTCGGTTGATGAAAACCCGGGTCGTGGACTTTTGTTGTTGTTTGGGAACCTTTGCGTGTCTATAAACAACCTGCCTATTGGTGCCGGGGGCGTTTCCGCCCAGTTTTTATTATGGAGCCGCTCCCCTTGTTCCATGCTATCCCCGTTTATTCATTTTTTTATCCGCTGTGTCATCGTTTCCCTCTACCGCGGAAACTCAGGAAGTACTCCTTTCATACCTAATATTAATGGGATGTCTTGATAACGTACGCACGCCCTGCGGCTTTGGTAGGGATGGGGTCCAATGCAATATGGGCATACCTATTTTTTTGCTCTTTTGTGTTTCTCAATTGCTTTCGAGGCAAGCTCGCCTCAAGAGAGTCATTCGTCTTGGCTTGTCTTGGCTTGTTTGGCGGTTGTTTTAACTCACTGCGAAGGGCTCTTGTTGTTTTACGAGGGGTATCGCTGATCATGTACCGTTGCGGCTGATAACATCCACAAATAAGCTGAGTTGCACCTCGTTGTTTCGCCACGTTACCGGAGAGTTCCATAAAAATTTGCTCTCGGCACTTGTGGCTGCTGATGTGTTTTGAAGGGAAATGTAGGTATATTTATAAAGAGGTTTTCTACTGCTACATCATATTTAGTTTCTTCCAGCGCTTTTGTTTTAAAGCGAAGCTTTTTACCTCTACCATTAAGGGTTCATTGGCGACCGTTGGTCTCAACAGAAAAATGCCGCGAACAAATAAAGAAGTTAATGTCACCGCCAGGAATCGAACCTGGAAGAAATAGAGAAAGGGAGCGAGAGCCCGCTGTTTTATCGATTCAGATACGAGCCCACGCGGAGACAGGGAACATACGTTGCTTACTGAGCCCATGTGCGGACTTACCCCCCTGCTTTATCGCTGAATGCAACGTGATAGCGTCACGCGGTACGCTCCGTCCACGGCCCGGGTAGCGGCAGTGTGCGCGCCTTGCGCATGCACGTGGAGTTATAAAAATTAAAGGAAGCTCACACCAACGCATGCCATCGCACTTCACCCCCGTCTCGGCAGCTGATCTTGTCGCCTTCGTCGGCGGCGGTAGAGACGGAGGAGAAGTGAGCTCGTCTAACACCTGGTTTGAGCTTGCTTTAATTTTAGGAAAAAAAGAGTTTCCACTCATGTGCTCCACGAATACAACTCAACCAACCACCGTTGATGAATCATAAGTTGATTTAACCTTAGCAAATATTATCTCTCTTTGAAGTAATAAAGCGTGTGGTGAAGTGCATTACACTTGCCTCTGGTTTCACTCTTTGTAAGGCCACGTGTGTGAAGTCAAGTGACGTCGCATGGGTAATCGTTTACAGCTTCGCTTTCCAAGCACCTTCACAGGGTGGATCGGCACGCATTTTTGTGTGTGTGTCTTGGCGCAACTAACTTCACCCGACTTCTTTTCCTCTATTTCGCGTGGCGTCATGTTGCGGGTCACGCGGCACGCACTATTCTACGACAATTGCGCTTTCAAATCGGAGTTCTGTGAATTTTGTGTAGCGGGCACATCAGTTTTTCAAAGCTTCCGATTCCTCGTCACTTCCCTTAGAGGGTATGTGGCACGAAGAAAGAAACAACAGCAACAACAGCAGCAGCAGCAGCAGCAGCAGCAGAAGCAGCAGCAACAACAACAACAACAAAGCAACAGCAGCAGCAGCAGCAGCAGCAGCAGCAGCAGCAAGCAGCAGCAACAACAACAACAACAAAAGCAACAGCAACAACAGCAGCAGCAACAATAACAACAACACAAGCAGCAGCAATAACAACAACAGCAGCAGCAACAGTAACAACAAGAACAGCAACAACAACAACAACATCGACAAGAACAACAGCAGCAGCAGGAACAACAACAGCAACATCCACAACAACAACAGAAGCAGCAGAAGCAGCAGCAGCAGCAACAACAGCAACAATAGCAGCAGCAGCAGCAGCAGCAGCAACAACAACAACAACAACGACGACGACGACGACGACGACGACGACGACGACAACAACAACAACAACAACAACGACGACAACGACAACGACAACGACAACAACAACAACGACGACGACGACGACGACGACAACAGCTATTATACTACTGCTGGCAACGGGGAGATCGCTCAGTGGTAACGCAATGGGCTGCCGGTGTCAAGACCCGTGTCGGATTCGTATCTACCGCGCATGAGTTGCTTAGTTACATCGTACAGCCGGTAAAAGGCTTGTCTATAACACAGCGTTCGTACTCTCAGCCCTATCCTGCCCCGCCGGAGCGGGATTTGAATAAAACTACTGCGGAATTCTGAAGTCTTAGCCCTTCGCTTTTGCCTCCGACATGTTTGGAACGAGTATGTTTCGGCAGTTTTCGGATGTAGCTGGTTGAAGTTGAAATCGCTGTTATAGACAAGCGTTTTTCCGGCTGTACATTTCTTTGACCGGACAACGTCAGCCATAGAAAAAATACAATTTTTTCACAGAATGCGGCACTGAAGGCTTTAGCGCTAGCAATCTGTTACGTGTTTCGAATTGCCCAATCAAACCAAAAAGAGGTATTCATAAAACTCCCGTCAGTCTAACTTTGAGCACGACCCTTATTTTAGAGCAGCCAAGAGTAGAGAGTCGTGTGAAAAAAAGTAAGGGTTTACTTAGCGGTCCAACATACTTTGAATATTTACGTTAAAGAAAAAAATGCAACTGCCATAGTCTTCTCCGGGGGTAGAATGAAAATCACGGGGTAAGAGTACACCACATTTTGTTGTGAAACACGCCTTCGTTTGCACAATTTCATGGAAATTAAGAAATACATTGTGGCGGTATGTAGCTGTTAAACCTACTGGCTAATTCATTTTTTAACTGTTGTCTTCATTTATTTCTTCTCTTTTTTGTCTCTTCTGCATTACTTTCTATAGTGCCTTTATTCCCTCCGGCCCATCAACGCAAAGTGGCAAATAGGCGACAACATGCCGATAGATCTCTCTGGTTTCTTATAATAAAAAGCCTTCTCTGACACAAACACACAGTTTAGAATCAACAGTTTCCCGGTGTTGAGGGCGGCTCGTACCATCTCACAGTATTTTCAGGTAAGCTGTCCTTTGTATTATTTTCATCTGTGATTTCGTACTTGATTGAGGGTGCACTTTCGCAAAGCTATTGTTTTTATAAACGGATTCCGCAAATAAGGATGTCGATAATAATATTGTATTACATTTGTCATAAAATAGTAATTGTAATACAAAATCAATTCAATTGTTCAGAAATAATGACGCTGTAATAAAAATAATAACAAATAATAAAAAAAATGCGGAATTGTTTTTTTGCAAACACTTTGCGGGTGTTGATTTGTCTGCGCCCAGAACGATAAGTGGAATATTCCCCCGCAAGAAACATGCACCTTTTGTGACGCTTTTCATTTCGTTTCTGTACTTTTTTTCCAGCACACTGGGAAACGATGTAGTTTAGGCACTTTTATGCTCTTTTCCCCCTTTATCATTACTGGCGGGTTTATCGCTTCTGAAAAAAGACAGAACTGATTGATTGTTTTTGAAGGATTGTCGAGAGCGGCAAATATTGCAACTAAGCGCACTCCATCGGGCCGCCGCCTCTCAAATATTTTTTACTGCATTTTGTCTGCTGTTCTCCCGCAAAATGAATGAAAAGTTTCCACGGGAGTTTACGGCGCCGGCTGCATACGCGTTCAAGTGCCCGTTTAGCGTGTGCCATATACCTCAAATTGCTATTATCCCAAAGGCACCCCAGCCGCTCCGCCCGAAAATTTGAACTGCTGAGCGTTTCATTGGCGGGAAAATTTTGTTTGATTGCTCTCGTCTGGCGGCCATCTCTGCGCTAAAGTAGGAGAATTTCGCGGCGGGTACTAGAGAAAGGGCTACCGAATGTTTGAAAGGTTAGCCCCACTAAGAGTCTCACTTCTGCTTCTGAAAGGAAATGGTGGTGACCACGGTGGATCAGTGACGGAGGCGTTGTGATGGTGAACCCAAGGACACTGGTTCGATTGCCGGCCGCGGTCGCAGCTTGCCCTGCGTCGACATGTCGGCGCACGTTAAATATTTCATGTTCGAACGTATGCTTGAACAAAAAAACTGAGGACGTTGGAAGAAAACACGGACATAGTGCTGTCGAGCATTGTGCCCATGTTTTCTTGTAACGTCCTGTGTAACGTCCTCTCCCGGAGCGTGATCCTCGGTTCATGCTGGTTTCAACCACATCATTTTTTTTGCACCACTAATTTTGTGAGACTCGAAATGCACAGGCTTGAAACAGTAAGATAAAAGGCTTAGCCCGATAGTGGCACAGTACGCACCAGTTGTTCGACGAAGTAGTCAATGCACTCTGCTAGAGCTTAGTGGTTCCAGAAATAGGCCTCTTTCATATTGATGCAACCCCCAGCATGTCCTTATGTCGAAATGTGCTACCATTGTTTTAAAAATAAGGGCAGTTGCTGAGTGATCACCCCCGCAACTGCGCTTTTGTTTCTGTGATTGTTCCAGTTGCACGCCCATGAATATTTCAAGTACCACACTGCACACTGCACCATTTCCCCACACAAACAATCAGCTGGTGAAAGTGTTGAGGATCGCAAAGTGCGTTAATTCACAGTTCCGCCAGAGAGCGTTTGCCAGACACGACTTCATTGTTTCTCAACGACGTCGAAGTTCACCCTTCCACCCCCTGTCGATCGCAGGACGAGTGCCAGTTCTAGTGAAATCGCTGGGTTGTATAATTGCCACTTCGAGAGTCTTTCGGCCCGACGGTCATTCTCAGCATGTAAAGAAACTTGTCAGCAATTTCTATTGTTAACATCTATTTGCCGTACAGTAAGGTTCTTGAAAGAGTCTTTCCAGGTGTATTGGTGGCTGGAATATTTGTTCACGACGTAGTGCAAGCATGTCCATATAGTTTGTGTTCCATCTAGAAGTTTCATACTGTGAACAGTGTGGCCTGGGGTCGATGTCTGATTTTTTTCATTCCTGGTAGTCATCCAAGTCTGGTTTTCGCTGTAAAAATGAAATTGAAATAGGGGAATACGCCGTTTTCGATAATATTTTTAAAAACAAGAAGAAAGCCGTTAGTTTTGTTTTTAACATAATAGCTCCTGCGTCGTACTCTTTTAGTAGGCACTGCATGTCTTTTGACGTCTCCGCATAGCCTTACATCGGCATATCCGCTTGAGTTCGCCGAGTACAGTTCCTCGGAGCTCAAGACGGGAAACTTCTTCACAAAACTTGGCTGCCTTGCGATGCCAGGGAATTTAGCCTCGAAGTGAGGGACAGGTGTTAATCGACCAGATTTAGGGGAAATGCCCAGGGTGGAGTACGTTTCTGTAAAGGAAAGTTTGACATCCACCTAAATGCAGCCATACGGCTACAAAGGAAAGCTATACAGCTTTCTCGGAAACTTCGCAGTTGAAGAAAAATTCGTCCTGGTCCATGATTCGAAGCCGGGACCACTGCTTAACCGGAGCAGTTCCGGTTAAGCAGTGATCCCGGGTTCGAGTTGTTGATCAATTCGCTTTCGCGCTACTAACGACTAGCCTCCTGGTTAGCTCAGTTGGTATAGCGACTGCTCCGGTTAAGCAGTTGTCCCGGGTTCGAATCCTGGACCAGGATGAATTTTTCTTCAACTGCGAAGTTTCCGAGAAAGCTGAATAGCTTTCCTTTGTAGCCGTATGGCTGCATTTAGGTGGATGTCAAACTTTCCTTTACGGCATTTACCCTGTGTGGTGAGTCATGACCGCAATGGAGCTGACCGCAGTTTTCTTTTGATGTCATACATTATTCACGTGCTAATTACAGTTTTACGTTGCTAGCCGCTTGTCATATTACGGTCATAGTAACAAGCGGAGAGTTTTTTGTTCTTTCTGTTGCTTCATTTTCCTGGCTAGCTGGTTTAATACAAAGCTAAGTGCCCATATGGACTGCAGACGACAAAAAATGCGTAAGATTGCACCGGATGCGGCTGTATATGGAAGGTGTCTTATAGTAACATCAGTTAGCTCATTATGTTGCTGTAAACGAGACTACTCCATGAATTCCCAGCTGTGGAGCTTGCAAACGCGAGTCGTTTTGGGAAGATACTAAGTGCGCTGAAATTGGACTGATAGCACATGATCATTGTTCCAGAACGGTACGAACGAAGTATGATTGTAGCTTCCACTAGAAACGAGAAGGAAGAAGGAAGCGGCAAGAACACCAATGCGGAGAGAGTTTATTTGCAATACATAAAATCAAGTTAGGGCAGGACTTCTGATGAGGCGAATCGACTATTTTTATGCTGCATTTAAGTGTCCTAATTTATAAAGATATTTAGAATTTACAGTTCTACAAAACATAATTCTTGCAGGTAGAAAGAATTGCGTCTACGCTAACTCAAGTAAATCTCAAAACCATTAAGGCAAACTATACAGTGCGTAAGCCGGCTGTAAAGGTTTTTTCCCGTGAAATTGACTTTCGGCGACCGTCCAAAACGAGATCAAGAACGGGAAGACAAGCAAGAGAAAGACCCTGCTTTGGGCAGGAGATTAGCAACATTGATGACGTGATCGTCGTAGTGACCATTATCATGTCAACGTTGTGCATGCGCTTGCGCATAAAGGTTGTTTGCTGTATATTTCGGCATGTCTCTAGTCACATCGCTAGAAAAACTGGTACAAGGTGCTCCACAAGCCAGCCACTTTTCACGCTTGTTTGAGAGCAGAAAAAAAAAAAACAACAACAGGCGGACGACACAAGCAACAAATGGACGCCAAGATGTACCACAAGAAACACTCAATAGTAAGTATACGCTTTGAAGGCATAAAAATGATCGGCTGTGGCGGAATCAGAATAGTCCAAAACAGATTTCGTAGAAGGATCTCAATAATTGGTATCATAATGCCGGTTATATAACATTATCCAGTTTGGTTTTAGATTGCCTGCCCCTCTAACGAACTGTCCCCCGTTTCCTGCAGAGCTTATTTTATCCCGTATAAGAGATTTCGTTCCAATAAACGTTCACATGAACGAATAAACTCCTCGAGAATCAGGAAATGTGTTTCTATCGCAAGCCATTCCCGTTCCGGAGTACCAACTCAAGAAGCGGGACGTCACAGGCTGTTATTCTTCTCTTTTTTCACTCCACCCTTCGCCATCTGCCACCACTGGCCGAATGACCGATGAAGAGCAATGAAGAGGGGAAAACCCCACAGCGCGTCGACGAGAATCAGTCGCGATGCCTCCAGGGACAACACAGATCTCGTTCTGCCTTACTGGGTTGGATGAATCCTAGCCGGCGTCAGAGATAAAAAAGGACGAAGGTAATGAGGTTGACACTCGGGTTTCCCTGACGGAGAGCGATGAAGTGCTCCCCATCAATTCCTTATCCTCTCCACCGCTCTCTGCAGACGCTTTTCGGCCCGTTCTCTCTACTAAATTGTGTAGATGGTTAGCTGCCCTTCTTTTACCATACCCAGTGCCCCAGGAGGCAGCCAACAACTGTGCTCAATCAGTTCCTCAGCAACATTGTCTGTTGCTTTATTATTGAAGCTTTTGTTCAAGTTCTTCGACTATTTCGAGGGATGCAAGCTTGATGTGCGACACTTTCAAATCTAAAGCGTGCGTTTGGGGTATATGTGATGCTCGGGAAACCGCCAGTTGGAGTTATATTGATGTTAGAGTAGTACGGAGCGTGTTTTCAATGTGTGTGGGTGCATAAACGTTTGTCAAAAATTTTAACGCTGAAAGAGAGATGTTTCTGTTCGGAACTGCACCCAGGTCTCATATTTTTTAAGCGGTAATGAACTCCTCGAAGACCCTTTGACTCTTGTTTAAGTACAGCCTATCAATCGACCACATTAAGGGGAAATCCTCAAGGTGGCGAAAGGTTTTGGAAAACAGAATTTGACATCCACCTCAATGCAGCGAGACGGCTACAATTCGCCCTGGACAAGGACAAATTTTTCTTCAACTGCGAGCTTTCTGAGAACGCTGTACAGCTTTCCTTTCTAGCCGTTTAACTGCATTGAGGTGGATGCAAAACTTTCCTTCGCAAGTACAGCCTATGCGTATAGGTTCGGAGATATATTGAAGTCAAAATATTTCGACACCATTTTAAACTTTTTTTCAAACGCAAACTCTCACCTCATAAAAATAAAACTGCAAGGCACTGTGGCACATACCCACACAGAGGACGGGCCAATATATAGGCCTATCGTTTGGTAGACCGGCACAAAGGGTCATTTTATGTCAAGATGAACCCCTATGTACTCCCAAAAGTTAGAATCTCAACCGGTTCTGTTCAACGACAGTTTTTCCAAGACTTTCCTATATTACAGCGGCGCCGATGAGCATATGATAATAAGGTCAAGCCGATGGGGGCTCTGCCGGAAATTGTTGTGATATGGTGTTGCACAAGCTGATATTTTCACGTCCGATCGGCTTATGTACAACATTAGAATAGTCGGTTAACACAATAGCAGTATCAAGCGCGAAAGGTTGTTATCTTTTCTCCGGATTTGAGCTGCCGCTTTATTTATCCGGAAGCCCCTCTTCAAAAGCAGCACTTATCTTTTTTTCCAAATTTCTATAGAAAAATTATATAGACAGAAAAGTTTTATAGGAAATTTTCTATCGAACAAGGAGTATACTCCCTGGTGTTATTTTTTTACTACCCTCGTTCGTTTTCATTCGCAAACCTTCCGCGACTACTCACGCAAGAGTATTCAATACTTTCAGAAGAACTGCGAGTTGGGCGTGTTGGAACATGTTCATGGTGGGAAAAGCGCTACAGTAACAAGGACAAGTGAGTACACGGGACAAAGCGCTACTAGCAACTGAAGATTGTAAAATTTGAAGTGATGACTGTGGCGTTTATTCCTTGTATATATGTATGTTTTTTCAGTAACAAAATCTTCAGTTGCTAGTAGCGCTTTGTCCCGTGTACTCACTTGTCCTTGTTACTGTAGCGCTTTTCCCACCATGAGTATTCAATACCCCTGAGAGTTCTTACTCGGAGCCTCTCTCGCACTGTATAGCCGGTCACGCGCCATCGACTAAGATATTTTATGAGCCGCAACAAAAATAAGAGCGAGCTACGTTAGCACAGAGCAAAAAGGCCCCAACGTAGGCTTGCGTTTATTGTAACTCGTTAGAGGCGGAAATTTCGCACGGTGTTTCCTTACCATGTTTTGTGAACATAGCGGGCTCAGATGAAGCCATTGATTGTAGCATCGTGCTTCAGTGGGTCGAAGCCGTGGACGCTGCATTCCTCTAGCCACAATATACATACAGCGCAGTCGACAAAATCAACTCATCCCAACCTAGATGAGAGCAGTCGAAGAGCGTTGAGTGCGTAGAGAGACGTTGATTTTGGCTACGGTTTTCTTTCATTTTTAGTGGAATAGCTTAGCATATGAATATAAACGCCCTATTCATAGTCAAACATTTATCAGGATTTAAGAGAAACAAAAAACAAGTGTTACAGCTGGGCTGTTAGTGCTACTTCGACTGCAGTTAACCTTTCACGACCATCGTCGTTCGGAGCATGAATAAAAAACACTGCTTGCGCCCCAGTGGAGTTGTATGTCTCTGAGCACGGCTGTTCGAGCTACCCCGAAGTTTTCATGACTGCCTGAAATGTCAGAAGCGAAAGTGAAGAAATTTTAGAAAACTCCAAAATAAAGAAAATGCTATCTTCATCGCAAGAGATATCTTTATCTCGAAACATGGGCAAGTGCTACATGAGTGCGGCCATTTATTTACACTTCAATTCTCTGGAATGATTCGTGGGCTCGGGGAACACTCGTCTGGAGCAGTCGACCCTATTTAGGGGAAATCCCCAAGATGGAGTAAGCATCCGCGAAGAAAAATTTTACATCCACCTGAAATGCAACTGTACGGCTACAAAGAAAACCTATACGTCCTCCTTCCTCGGAAACTTCCCAGTTTAGGAGTAATTCCAAGACAAATTTTTCCGCATTCATGATATTTTAACGGTGATGTGCCAGAGAAATCTGCAGAGCTTTTCTTTGTTGCCGTACGGCTGTATTTCAGGTGAATGTAACATTTTGTTATAAAATGAATGTAATGATCGATAACCTCGGGACATCACAGCGGTTTGAGATAGGTGGCGAGGCAGTGGAAGTGGTAAGCGACTATATCTACTTTGGCCAAGTTGTGACCCCTGATCTGAACCATGAGGCAGAGATAATTAGAAGGATAAAAATGGGGTGGAGTGCATACGGAAGATATTCTCAGATAATGAATGTCAGCCTACCATTGTCCCTGAAGAAGAAAGTGTATGACAGCTGCATCTTACCGGTACTCACCTAAGGGTTGAAACTTGGAGGCTCACTAAGAGGGTTCCACTTAAATTGAGAACGACTCAGCGGGCAATGGAGCGGAAGATGATAGGTGTAACATTAAGGGAAAAGAAGGGAGCGGAGTGGCTCAGGGAACAAACGCTTGTTAAGGACATATTAGTAGAAATTAATAAGAAATGGACGTGGGCAGGGCATGTAATGCGAAGGCAAGATAACCGCTCGCCATTAATGGTTAACAGAGCGGATCCCTACAGAAGGCAAGAGTTGCAGGGGGCGGCAGAAAGTTAGATTGGCAGATGAGATCAAGAAGGTTGTGGGGATAAATTGGTCGCAGTTAGCACAGGACAGAGGTAATTGGAGATTTATGGGAGTGGCCTTTGCCCTGCAGTGGACGTATATAGGCCAATGATGATAATTATAAACATTTTGCTTCGCAGGTCTGCAGTTTATGTAACAGACAAATGAATCACACAACGATGAAGAAGGTTGACAGATGCGGCCAGCTTGAAAGTCGGGAGGATGCGAGTCGAGGTGGTGATGATGTATATTTAGCCCGTGGAAGCAGACAAGCCGATGGTCGCATCATCCACTATGTCGGTGTAAATGGACTTTAGCCTGTCGTGGAGGAGACATTCGTTCTTCTTGTTGACCGTGGTGTGTTCGTGCTCATCGTGTGTGGGTCAACGTTTCATGCCCAGTACTAGTAAAGTAAAGTGAAGGGAGTAAGGAAGAGCGGTTTCTTTAGGAACACCCCAGAGAGAAAACAAGACGTTTCCACGCAAAACCTTGAAGATTACTAGAAGCGACCGCTTTTTAACCCTTGAGCGTTTAATCCTCGTTCGTCGTACACAATGTTTACATTTTGCCCAGCCGCAGCGGGGTGAGCCTGAGGCGCAAGCCTTAATTGATAACCTTCCGTCACCATTGTTTACGATGCGCCGGCCCTTCGAGATAGGCTTTTTCTGTTCTTGCCAGCACAGAAGGCCGGGAACATACCATAACTCACCCTCCGCCACACCTTTTCTGCCTGCAGTTTCTATCTCATCTGTGGCTGTTCTGTTTGTTGTTCGCCTTTGAGAACGTTGCTATCGGAGGCTCTCATGGGTCGAGCCTGCTGCTTGTCGATACGACGATCGCAGTTTATGTTCCTGTTCGGTTTGCATCGAGGAGTTTTACGTCTTGGTTTAGTGGACCATTTGTCGGAAACATAGATCTTGCACCAGCTCAGACACCCACAAAAAGGATACAATAATAAAGTGTCCTTCTGTTGCCGTCTCAAAGATGCTCCGCTAAGGGCGCATGAGATTCTTCCTTACGCAAAATATACAAAAAATAGAACTTGTGCTATTTAGCACATTTTCTGAATAAAAAGAACCCCGTACGTTGAGCTCAAGAATGCAGCATAAATAAGTGGTCAGCCTGACGTTAGAACTAACGTCACGCTTTGAAGTATGATGTCACCAGCCTGTATCCACCAGAAAAAAGTGCTTGTCCCCATTTTAAGTCAACCTGCGGATGACGGTTAAGGCGAACTTTAAGAAATAGCAGGCGGTCAACTTCACAAAACAATCTAAAGCAACAGGTCAGGGTGAGAAAATGTGCAAATGCGGCGGATGCCAATGCTCGGCATGTGAATACAGTAAAAAAAAAATGTCGCAGATTACACTAGTGGTGTAAGGCTGGAAAAACAGCAGAGCTGGCGGGCCCTCTACCGTCGTCGGAGACCCGGTTGTTGCAGCTCACCGCTATTTTCGAACTCGCCGCTGATAGCTCTCCATGACTGCCAGTTCATCATCGTTTCGTCCGCAGGCTTCCACATCTTTCCCAAAGCGGACCGCGTTAGCAAGCACTAGAACCGAGGCAACCGGCCTCGTCAACGCCTCGTATGAAGTGCGAATTCGGTGTCCGTGCACCGCACTTCAGTCGTGAACGGAAGTTAACTGGCGAGGAGAGCTGCACGCCAGAGATCACTCCACGAACGCTGGCCAGAGTGTTCTAGAGGGTCGAGCTGGCCGACGCTGGGCGTACCTCACAACGGGCATGCTCGCATGTGCTCGTTATGTTTTCTTGGTATTTATTGCAAGCTCCTCACGTGGCGCAAGCACACGTGCAGCCTGGGGGAAACCGGACCGTCGTCACTAGGCGCGCGCTCACGTGCACTCGGTTCGCCCGAGTTTTCTGGTAACGCTGCACGGCAGCTTAAGCTTTGCTCTGCTGTTAAGAATAGAATCCGCCCTGGGACAACAGCGCAAGGCGTGCATATGCGCTACTGCCCCTACACACGTTCAACTTTTTAATCAAATCGAATGCCGGGCGTTCTCATTCGACAAAGTTACAGATTTGCTCACGCTTGATTGTTGCTTTAGAGGCTGTAGTAAAGCAGACCTGCGACTATCCTTAGAGCGTAGTACTGCCGCTAAGCAAAACTTGGGTTCAAAGCTGACACATATACACAAAATATTGCTGCTGTAATACTAGCAAAGGGTTACACAATCACGGAGTAAACCGGAGTTGTGTATTAGGCAATGCTTTCTAGGCAGGAATGCATGCTGCCCCTGCCTGCTTTCAAACAGTCGCTGATCAATCAATCAATCAATCAATCAATCAATCAATCAATCAATCAATCAATCAATCAATCAATCAATCAATCAATCAATCAATCAATCAATCAATCAATCAATCAATCAATCCCTTAAAGAGGACGGCCAAGGTAGATCGACTGCTAGAAATCTGTGCACGAAATATTATTACTTTTTGGGCACTCTCAGGTGACAGGAAGCTGGCAGTTAGTGTTTCCTCTTGCACCGTCTAGTGGTTAGCTTTCAACACTGCCGCTAGCTTCTTGATCAACTGCTAATACATACTTGTTCGGCTTTCGGGGCCTGTCGTGCAGCTGAGTTGCGGCTTCTAACGCTTGCGCAATGGTTCGATCTCCAGCAATTCTACCCGGTTTTATTTTTTCCAGGATTTCTTTGTTAAAAATTCTCCTAAAGATCAGTTCTACGCATTATTTTCATAAAATAGGATGATTTCGCGTGTTTTAGGGCAGTTTAGATGTGGAGATCAGATCACAACCATGTCTAATGTGCCTCACACCTGATGTGCCTCGCCTACACTGGCTGTGAAGTGGACTGTCGCTGCTCTGAAACCTGACAAAGTGCTTGCATCCACAGAGTAAGCCCACACCCGCAAATATGTATTAAAACCACATTTCTAAGGAGTGGTGTGTGCAGATTTTTTCCAATAATTCGCGGGTGAAGCAGCCAATCTGCCTATCATACTTACTTTCTTAACTTTCGCCTGACTCTGGGTTTTACTTTTAAAAGGTGTAAGACGGTCAGTGCTTGTTATGTATGCCAGCAGAAAATGCAAGTCAAACCATTATTATTCGCCTTCTTTTTCTTTTTTCGTACTAATAATAGTTAAAGAAATGATTGATCTTATTCTACTTTGTTTCACGCCTTCCTTTACACATAATGTGGACTGCAGTTCCAATGGCTATTCCTCTTGATATTCTAACAGGACTGCTTCTCGAGCTTGTAGTTCCGCCGTTTAGCGTTACCAGAAAACATTACCAAAAAGCAGACCCAGAGCCCGTGACCGTGCGCCTCGTGAGGAGCGCCCGGCATTGCCCGGGCTTGCGCGTGGGTTTGTGCCAACTGGGGAGCTCGCGAAATACCAAAAAAATACAGAGCGCCCGTAAGCATGTGCCTCGTGAGGAGCGTCAGGCGCCGGCCAGCTCGACCTTCGAGAACACTCAGCCCGGTTTTGTTGGTGGGATCTCTTGCGTGCTCTTCTACTCCCAGGTCACGTTAGTTCGTGCCTGAAGGGGGGAGCACAGACGCCGAGTTCTCGAAGCCGGTTGCGGCGGGTTCTAGCGCCTGCTAACGTGGGCCACTTAGGGACAGACGTGAAAGGCTGCGGGAAGAACGATCCGGTCCTGCCATTCACGGAGAAACTTCAGTGGCAAGTTGGAAAATCCATATGATATGCAACAACCGGGTCTCCCGCTAAGGGACAGGGGCTGCCGGCTGGGCTGTTTCACCTGTCTTACACCACTAGTGAAAGCTTGGCCAACTTATTTTCGTTCTGAAGTACGTAATGAAATAACGACTCACGATGTTTGAATACAGCCGGGAAATTTCAGATGGCAGGGCTCTGGGCAGAATTCTTTAGCACGCGAATGCTTTTCTTTTTAAGTCGGCTCGAGGGTAGGCTTCGCCTTTTGAAAAACCCTCACTCGATGTGGCTTTGTGAGTTTGTTTTGCCTTTTGTAAAAATTGTACGCGCTCAAGACAGTTTTCGTAACCATCTTTCCACCAAGACGCTATCTTTCCCCTCCATTTATCCTAAAGTTGTCTGAAAATCTTCCCTTGTGGTCGTTTTTTGTTGTGTGTGTCTGACCGTGCGAACCGACCGTTTTTGAACAGAATAAAAGGTTTTTCGGCGCTGTATAAATAAAAATACAAGAAATCCCTTCGTTTTCAGTTTTTTTTTTCTGGCTGTTGTGAGTGCACATTAAAACTTTAAGCAGAGGAAATTTCCTCTCCAGTGGTATATAATTTCCGGTACGGTTATTAATCTTGACGCGCTCCACCTTCTGATTTCAAAATTTTGCTGCCTTGCCCGACGCATGGTAATTTAAGTTTGTGAGGACCTTTTCGTGACTTCGAAAACCTGCTCAGTAATAATAATTGAAAGAACGAAGTATCGCCAGGTGGCAAGCTCCCCCGTCAAATTGATTTGATTTATGAAAAATGGCCTTATTATAAGCCACTTTTGCACATCTCCATTTATTTGCGCAGATGAGGAAGGTCCAAACTAAGAAAGTTCAGTTCACAAAACTAACTTTTGCCTCAGAAGCAAAAGTTCTGTGCCCCGACTCATACTTGCGGGTTAATAAATCACCCTTTAATAATTCTCGTTGAGTTAGTCTGTACCCGCTGAATAAAACTTTCCTTTGAAGGAGTGGTTTTCGTGAATTGTTCTGACTGCATATTCGCAACCTATTTCTTTTTTTCTTCAAAATACTGCGTAATTAACCACGCAAGTTAGTTTTAAAGTATTCAGATTATTCTGAAGCGCTTACGTGTTCCCCAGCCACTTGAGAAAAGGAAGAAAAGAACGTATTGGCCTACCTCCCACTAAGACCCTTGGGGACGCATTGAACTCTGTGATAGAATGAATAAATATCATGTTTTGATAATCCCATTCACAATCAAGCCACGTGCCTTAAACTTATCTATTGTATGCGTAATTTGTTGGGAAGGAAGATGAACAGTAGATATTCAGGCACTGTTCAAAACCCAACAAGATTGAGCGTCAGGAATATGCATATATAGGTCTACCTCTTAAAGGACTTACGGCAGGCCAAAGCGTAAAAAAAAGATGGTCGCGTACATGTTGCCTTCGCTTCAAACATCGTCAAATGAAGGTAGTGTTCTTCTGCCCCAGCTTCGTCGCGCTCCCTCCTCTCCTTCCCCACTCACGCTGTTTTCCTTCTCTCCCCCCTCCTTCTATAAAGGACGCAATAGAAGTTTCCGGGGTTGGATTCAATTTTCCCGCGTTCGACCTTACCCCACACCAGGTGGCGCACTTCCCGCGCGCCGTCTGTCTGGAACTTTTCATTGCACCACGATGATACAGCTTATCTCGGCATTAATAATTATCTGCTTCATTAAGGTGGTTTTATCATCGCATGTGTTATTCCAGGCGTTTTTTTCCGAAATGAGCCAGATCCAGATAACGCATATTTGATAAACAAGCGGAAGTTTGTCGCCGGGCCTAAATGGAACACCGTCAAAGCTATTATTTAATATATTTTAAATGCCAGCTACGGAAGTTTATGGCCACAAGTAATTAAAAATTACTCCATGAATTTGAGCGAAATTGGGGTGATAAGTTTGACTTTGGCTCATATTGAATTCAAACACTCAGGTTGATGCAGCATTCTTGTGAAAACTTTATTCACATTAACTACCACGCCTGGTGCGATTGAGTTTTGCTGGAAAGGGCACCCCAAAAATGCGCCACAGGGCTACAAGAACCCTAGAACTATACCAGGACAGCAGATGAGTCCTCTTGGCACCATTAGGAGCTGTTTTCAAATTTTTCCCGAGGATAATTTTTTTGGGCACGACTCAAGGCACTTGTGAAGTAAGCAAGCTCTCCATTGATTTGCCATGAATTTCCAAAACGCTTGACAAGAAGGCTGCTCATGTTTTCTGCACCGTAATGAAGGGGTTAGTACTGTCAGACGGAGGGGGGACCCGCCGCGGTGGCTCAGTGGCTAAGGCGTTGCGCTGCTGAGCACGAGGTCGCGGTTCGATTCCCGGCCGTGGCGGCCGCTTTTCTGATGGAGGCGAAGAGCAAAAACGCCCGTGTGTTCGAGATTTTGGCGCACGTTGAACATCCCCAGTTGGTCAAAATTAATCCGGAGCCCTCAGCTACGGCACGCCTCATCGCCTGCGTTGCGTCGCGCGTAACTCAATCTCTCAATCAATCATCATCTTCAATCATATCAACATCATCATCAATCAATCAATCAATCAATCAGAGGGAGGGCGGGTGGTTGGCCGGTGCTTGTAAGCCGGCGGCTATTCAGTTAAGTACTGAAAATGCTAAATATTAGGCTAAAAATAAATATAACCAGAGTTACATCGCTGGGACGGCTGAGACGAAGTGAAATCATTGTTTGACATGACATCCCTCCGTTTCATTTCCTTCACTTTTTCTTCCGTTCATTTCGTCATTGACAACTGGGCTCAGATATTTCGCCGATCTCCTAAGGGCCGTGGTAATTCGTAATAGGCCAGCTCGGGAAAACAAAACAATACAAAAAAAAACTTCCCGAAACACCCACGAAACTGTCTAAACAGTCAATCCAAAAGCAAACTCCCATTTGGCAAATGAATTTGGCTCATTTTGATCCGTGAAACCGCAGGATCTGCTCATTTTGGCTACGAGCTACGATCTTCGTACACGTTTTCAGGGCAATATCTGCACTATTTTCTTGCCACCCCTTTTTTAGGGGATACAGCTGCCGAGTTTTTCTTGTCAATGCAGTTTTATTCCACTCACTTTCGGTTTCTGGATCTGGCTCATTAAAAAAAAAACGCCTCATTTGCCCCAGTAAGATCCAATCTCGAAGCCTACTTTGAAACAAAAGAACGCTGCCACTGTCAACCATTTACGACGTTTAGCCTCACATAAGCCAAACGTTCTCTTTCGTGCAGAGTAGTGGCTGATATGTATGTTGCATGCGATGAGCTTCAGTAGTTTGAGGACGGGCTTGACTATGTAGGGCTTGTTTAAACATTACTTCAACTCTACTATAATTGGCGGATCGTAGACAGACAACAATTAGTTTCGCGTTCAGGTGGCTTAAGAAAGACCTTAAAAATTGGTAGATGGTTTCAGAAATATCGCGTGAAAGCATGCATACATGCCTTGTTGCAAAGTGTTGTCCAATGCAACCTTATGTTTCCAAATCAACACGAAGCCCACTGCAAATTCTGTACGCAATCAGGAACACTTAGGCATATTATCCTTTATGCACCTAGAACCCTGATTTGCCACCTCCACCCCTTCCCCGTTCCCCCGAGCAGTGGGAGACGCTGCTGTCCAGCTCCCTCTTTTGCGATCAGCTCCTGCTGGTTGAAGGAGCGGTAGCATCAAGGACGGCACATGGGTACCTGTAAGAAGGCTCCACTCCCACAAAGCTGTAGCTGCCAAAAAAAAAAGTTTTCTCTCTCTCTCTCTCCAATGCAACACGGCTGGTGTTGGAAATTCTGTGGGCATCCAAACTAACCCGACAAACAGCAGAAAGGGTCGGGTATGCGTCGCTGTTAAAAGCCTACTGATGTGCTTTCGGCCTTGTGTAGCCCAATACCCGGCTGCGGGAAAAAATGCCAAGTAGCTCGAAAGATGAAAGCAGAAAGGTTTGCGTAAAGTCGGGGACACTCTCCCGACAACAAAGAAAATGCTTTCTGGAAGTCGACTTAAGGAAGTGGTTTCCTTTCAAGCTATATCTTTAAAGCGAAGCTTTTTTTGTTCTTACTGATAGTGGTGGCCTAACCAAAAAGAAATGCAGGAAAGCCAACTGTACACAAAGGGAGGGCACATGGTGATAGTGGTGAAGTTGAAACAAGAAAAAAGCGCTTCTTGCGGTCGGAATCAATCCTGGGACCCGGGCCTTAAGATGACGACGTCTAACCGATTGCGCCGTCATTGCATTCCGGTCGCCCAGAATTTTCTTTGGGATTGTTGCACAGTCCTTGGCTTTGGAGTTTGGCTGAGTTTGAAGTGGACTTTCGCTGTGGATCCTGCCAGTTGGATTATAGACTTTGGCGGTGTGTATTTCGGACTTTAATTAGATTCAGTTTGCCTGGAGAAACCTTTGCATTTTAACTATCTCTCTCCTAAGAAAGGACGCTCTGATTTTTTTATACGCGATGAAGTAATAGCCGAGGTTCGCATTTAGGAGCCTGCAAGTCTTCTGTCTACTACCCAGTATTGACAAGTGTGTTTTTTCTTGTGTGCTTCCACTGAAACCGTTCACGCACTCGCGGAAATATTAAGGTAGGTAGTGTACAGCTGAAGAATTTTCGCGCCTAAAATTTTGTAGCTGCCTAGAAGCTACGCCGTGGGAGATACACCTATCCTTACTTGCACGTGTGGATGTGTGGAAATTAGGGGAACGGAGTGGTCGACCGCGACAAGTACGGGGACAGCTTTTTCTCGCGATGCAAGGAACGAGTGACAGCATCTTGGGAAGGGAGATCTGCTGCTACTCTTCTTTCACAACCTTCAGAAAGCGCGCCTAGTGGATGCCAGTGTTATTATACGGGCCAGAAATAAAAATACCAGTCACACGAGATATACACGGGCGACTGACGAGAGCAAGGCGCGGTTACCTGGGTGACCAGAAACCGTGAGCTCACGGAGCCGCGTCAGAAGACCTAATAGCCAACGAAGCCCAAAGCTGGAGAACCATAAATTCCGCCGCCAATGGAGTCGGCTTTCATTGAAAATACGGTCGGCGAAGGAAATAAAGGTCACCGAAAGGACGTTTGCACTGTGCAACACCGGTTGATTGTGTTTTGTTTTCGTAACCTTCCTTTTTTCCGTTTTCGAAGGGAGACCTGTATTGAGGTTTTCAAGAGGAAGATCTTCAGACTGCCCGGAGACGTTCTCCTTAATAACGTCTTTGATGGTCTGAGTTCCGTTTCCGCGAGATTTTGTGGTGCTTTTGTGTTTTAATCGCCGGAAAAATACCTTCGAACATGAGGTAGAGAGGTTCTTTGGCTTTTGCAAATCTTTTTTTTAATTATTTTTAAGGAACAGCCTCTCTATATTTGTGGCATACTACAAGAAACGCTCTTAATAATGGGTTTATAAGGGTGCGCTTATCACTAGAATTGTGGTTATAATTGAGGCTACAGTCACAGGAGAAAGAGGTTTGCGACCACCCTACGCAATGTATCAAATAATAATGAGCGAAATATCAAATCTTTCAGGTTTGTTTGCAAAGAGGATAGTGCTTGCATGGGTACATGAACTGCTATGAAATTCACTTTAGGAATTTACTTCTGTAGATGTTCAAGACTAGAATCTATAAATATTTTTTTCTTCGTAGGTCTTTGCACTCCTAAAAGGGGCCAAAGCCCCGTCCTTAGTTGATCGCAAAAGCAAAGCAATAATTTTTTTTTGTGAGCTAAGATTCTTATTTGCATTGAGTGTGATGGTATCCAACTGACCCTGAATGTTGAACAAAAAACACGATGTGAACCCGCTTTTCCATTTATCGAATGGCTGATTAGAGGGTAAATCCTTTTAAAGTGGAGCCGTGGATTTCTTCTCCGGTCTTCCTACGCGACAAGGACTTCGAATGTGTTGTGCTAAGGCTAACAGCTTTACTATTAATGATGTTTTACTGACAGTAATTTTAATTTCAAGCACTGCTGAAACCTTCACAGGAATATATGTACAATATTTTGGAAGCAAGGGTGACGCGAAAAGTCAATACAACTTTTTTATGTTTTCAATCATTCGTGTATACAGTCACTAACTACCGGCCTGCCTTAAAATATTAAAATTTTCAAAACAGTGAAAGCATGGACATACGTAGCGTGATTTGAAAGTATCCACAGGGTTCCACACATCGCTATAAAATCTCCCCTCAATTTTTTTGGGAGCTTCTCCCCCTTCTCCCTTGATGTGCACTTCACGACCCAGTTCTAGCTTGAGCGCGAAAATCCCATATATGACTCAGAGGGGTCTAGACAGTATTGCACTTGAGTCCAGGCTTTGGACGTGCTTTTAAGAAAACCCGCGGGGAAAACCTTCCACTGGTAAAAACCTACACCCCTGTTTATGCTCGTGTTATAACCCTAACGCTTTCGTTCCTCCAATTCTTTACTGAAATCTCAGCACGCGTTTACTGACCCTATGAAGCCGCAAGTCCTTGCGCACGCTACTGACGATACCAAGTATATTATAAACGCGTATATTAACTATAATGATGAGGTTTTCGCTGAATAGTTGTACACCCTCTGGTTCGTAATCTCTGCACCTCGAGAGACAGATATTTTCTTATATTCATGGTTATAAATGTTGTCGAACCTACATGCCGTACTACATGCCGTACTACATGAACCTACAGCAGTACTTCCAAACGCTTACATCATATTCAGAAAGAATAACATTGAGCTGAGAGTAGCTAAAAGGCAGGGAAAAGTCACGTAAGCTGCCCCTAATCCGCAACCAAGAAAAAAATCGATCTTATTCTATCAAATCTCTGCACCAGTGCCCATTTGTGAATGGATGCTTTACAGCACCCAACAAAAATATTGACGCAACCACCAGCAGGAATAACAATCAGTCCAAATGAGACAGCGGGACTCAGAAGGGCTTCGCAAGGCTCACGAGTTAATACCCTTAGATGGCCGTGAAATCCCACGTTTTACTTGTATTCAGATTCATACGTTCAAGGCCCCTTGACGGTACTCATTAACCTAGAAATGAAGTTCAAAAGTCCGTCTTTTGTGCTCGACCGCTTGAAAGCGAATCGTTTTAACTCTTGCGCAAGAATATGCGGTGAACGTCTCTTTGTCGGTAGTTTATACGTTCGACTGCTACTCTGACAACAGTCGCGTCGTTATCACAGGCGCACGCTCGCCTCGGTACAGACCTGACGTATCATATGTGCGTCACGTCAGAACATGCCTATTCATTTCAAGTGTGTATTGCTGCGCACAAGGTGAATCACTCGTTCAGACCCAATCGATAACAAAACCAAAAGATCGATACCAAGCAAATCTATCCCAGTCTTTCAACGCTATATGCACAGGCGGGAAAGATATGTCCACAGTACACACTAAACTTTTTAGACCATTTTAGCCTAAAAAAGGTGCAGCATAAGTAGAAAAAGGGTGTTGGGAGGCCTTTACACCCTTTTTCTTGAATCTCAACACCCTTTTCCTAGCTCTACACCTTTTTTGTGTGAAAAAAAGGTGTTGATCAACTTCAACACCCTTTTTTTTTAAAGGGTGTGGAAAAGATGTTCTTCTGCTGATTGTATAAGGCCATGCTTGGATGCAAATAGCACTGTAAAGAACAAGACATCGCCTCATATACTCCTCTATACTCGCAAGAAATTTTCAAATGCAAAAAAAAAATAATTGCTCGTATGCAATGATCGCTTGTTACCGTATGCGGTGCACCTCATGCCCAAAGTTTAGCTTTGGCATGTGAAACACCAATTTGAACCTTCAAAATTAAAAAAGACTATAGTCGTATGGTGAAAAGGGTGTTTACCGACTCAAACACGCTTGGCTTTCTGTAGGGTGTTGAAACGGCGTGAAATAAGTGTTCAGTTGCAAAAAAAGAACAGCGGAGCTGGGGGTCGACCTAGTTTCTTCCCGTGTTGCTAAGGTTTGTTATGTTTGCTAAGCTTAGCAATGTTCTGCCTAAGCTAGGATGACCGCTGAGGGGTGAGGCCAAGTTTAACCAGATTTTCCAAGGCTGTTCCAGTGTGTACCCCCCCCCCCCCCCCCCCCTCACACTGCCAGGGGATCTAAGGGGGAAACAAAATAGGTCTACCCCGAAGCTATGGTGTTTCTCCAGCCTTGAACCACTATTCCAAGCTCCGCCAATTTTTTTGCCTTTTAGAATCCAAAAAAAGACTAGTACCTATGAAATGTTACAGTAAGAGGTGCGCATATGCATATGCCCCTTGTGCTCACACTCTAACAAGCTTCGAAAGCCGACTTCATTTCATCATTTATTTCATTTATTTTACTCTCAGGGCCGTTCAGGCGTTACAGAGAGGAGTGGGGTAAAAAAAGGCAAAGTACATAACAAACAATGGAGGGGTTCAATAAAAATAATTGGCAAGTGCAGACTTTAATTTTTCCAGTTATTTTGTAGATACGATGCCGGCAGGAATGCTGTTCCAGTCCACACTGGTTTTCGGGAGGAATGAGCCAAAATAAAGGTCGGTGTTGCTGCTTGGCACACATACTTTTAAATGGTCGTCAAGGCGGGTAGAAATGTATGCAGGGGGGCTGAAAAAGAGACTGTTTTAGAGTTTTGTTGTTGTAAAAAGTTTTGTAGAAAAGGCACAATCGTGAAATGCGCCGTTGAGTAGTTAAAAATGGAAGATTTAGTTTTTTTTCCATCAGTGATGTGCTATGTACTGAGCTGCAGTGCGGTCGGACGACACTGCGAATATAAAATTCTTACGGATGGAACAAAGGAATGTTGCAGGCGAGGGAGTTGTTTCGAGCTGCCGTCCCAATGCGAAGGAACTGATCATCATCATCATAGAGATCGGAGAAGAGGAAAAGGGAGGCCGGGCGCGGCTGGGGCTGGAGGGGCGGTGGCCCAACTTCTAATTTTTACTTCTGAATTCTTGTGCTCACCGCCCAGCAGTTCAAGGTGAGCCCCTCCTCGTTGGGTTTTCGCACCATTCAGCTCGTTCTTCTCCTGTTTAATGGGGCTCGTTGGTCTCACTTGGCGCGGAACAGACCTTCTCGTACTGCCCTCAATCTGGGCCACCGGCGGTCTGTGTGATTAGGGACTGTGATGGCGCTTAGGGTCCATTTAGAGTTTCTCTACTGCCTCGAGCTACGACGGACGTACTCAAAGAAAATTATTTTCCAAAACGAACTGGTAAGAGGTGCATCCTCTTACCCAATTATTAATCAAATAAGACGATTGAGCTCCGCGCAATCGAAGGTAATGCAACCTAGCATGCTGTCGAATCGTACTGCCGGCAAGCTCTGGTCTGTTTTTTGTTTTGGCCACGGGCAAATATTTCAGGAAAGTGGCCTGAAAAGCGCAACTCGTTTAGGCTGGGCCGGCGTGTGCGTGCACACTCAAAGCGGGGTTTATAAGTGGTGTGCCATAGTGCCACTACACACTAGATAAGGTATCAGAGTACCGCCACTGAGGTACGCAAGTCAGCAGACGGCGGCTATTTTGATTTATATCAGTGTTGCGAGATTTTAGCGTCTACGGCTTCGCCGCTAACTTCGACGGGGTTCGTTGTTTGCAACACGGCCGAATATGCAGCAAAACGGTCTCACCGGGAACACGCGTGCTGCTGTAACGCTGCGAAGCGCGTTATCTTGATTCTCGCGTTCGGGAAGACGTCAGTCGCGCACAGACGCATAGAAAGCAGGACAAGCTAAGTCTTCGACTAAGATGCATTAACAAAATGGCGGCTTCCATGAACCGTCGCAGCGTAAACAATTGTCCCGTGATGCGAGCTGACCAATCCTGGGCCATCTCCACTAACGTGAAACGTGGGGAGGGGCAAAGCATGCAGTGTATAGATGTATTCAAAGATTAAGTCTCTCTCTTACCACACGGCGTGCGCTGATCTGCACAACATCCCAATTATGAAGACGGAGGAGACGTGAAATACGAAATGGAGAACTGCAAATTTTAAAGTTAAAGCGCGTATGGAGCGAAATAGGGATTGCGCGAACGAAACGAGTGTCCGGTGGTTCTTTTAGTATATGTTACGTTCTAGCGCGAGGTGTTGGAAAACGAGGGTCCCGGTGTTTACCGTGACTACAAGATGCGACGACATGAGACGACGACGACATGAGAACGTAAGCCCCGACCCTCTATAAGGTTCTTCGCCGCTCATAATCATGGCAGCGGCACTTAACAATAGGACAAAAAGTGTCGATGCTTTGTAACCTCTTCTAGGGACACTAGTATGCCTCTTTTCGGGGGAACAGAGTCTCTGGTAGTAGCTGCCCACCGGAGAGGTGGCGCGGCCTCAACCGTCTGGTCAGCATGCGGGGGGACTTGTAACACTTGTGTGGGTTCGTGCTGTGTCTTTCCGAATTGCCAAGGATCTTTTGTGACCAAGGAGGCGTCACTGCTTTCGCTGTACTCAAATTACTACGACACGTTGCCGCAATTCGTAAATACCTTATTTGTCATTTGCTTTATGTGCGACAATTACGCGTATTACTGCAGGAATGCGGGGTGGTGGACTAGCATTAGGCTCAGTTTAGGCTGTTCTAGTAGAGTTGATAGTTCCCTTTTGAGGTCGTCTTCTGCTATTTTTGTGGGTTATTTTTATAGTTAGGGTGGTTTTACGCGTTTTGGGCTGGTTTGGGCTACTATTTGTTGAAATTGACGTGGCTTTCCTTCGTTTATTTCGATCTTTGCCAGAAAAGAAGACTTGCGGGCTATCCCTGTCGTCTACTTTGCATTTGTATATGCGAAGCATATTTCGGCGAATTGTAACGCATTTTTAGAGAGATATGTATACAGAGAGAAAGAAATAGAGAAGAGACAGACAGACAGACAGACAGACAGACAGACAGACAGACAGACAGACAGACAGACAGACAGACAGACAGACAGACAGACAGACAGAACTTTATTGCGAGACAGCCAGTAATCGTCGACGTCTGCCAAGAGCCCTTAGGCTCTGACCAAAGCGGTCTCCCATTGTTCTGCAGTAGCGATGTAGCAACCCAACGTTATCACCCGTGAACAGGACCACAGCATGTGTGCTATGTGATTATTTTTGATTTTAACGTCAATGTTTTGGCAACAATATTTGGGTACCTTTTTGGAGCTGTTTTCGACTTTTGGGGAGTCGCAAAGAGTTCCAGAAAGATCATGGGCACAACATATATGAGAAATTTCTGAGCTGCTGGCACTGGTGCCTGGCCCCATTTGTGTCAATATTTCAAAGAAAACAGGAAATCTTAGCAGTGCTCGAGAAAAACATGTACATAGCGGAAGATACAAGCGTTATTTTAACTACAAATACACGTCGGCGGGATTTTATTCTGACAAAATGAAAGTCTGATTAAGAACGACGTACAAGAGAGGGGAGATAAACAGCGGAACAAAGAAAATAAAAGATTCCTTAGATGTGGCTTAGGAGATAAGGAGCGTATAATTTATCAATTGGCAGACTTGCATGGAGTCATTGCTACTATGTTAAGACTACCGACACAAAATCCATACCGTGGTCTATGGACGTACAAAAACGGCATGTCACGCAGTTCGGGTGGCTGAGACGTGAAATGACGTCATTCTTTAAAGTTATTACGACAGTTGCCGCAACAGTCGGAACACGGCCTTAGTCTCGGATAACAAAATAGGCCAGTGTGACGACTGCTATCAGCTGGTTTGAAAGAGCATTATCTTACGTCGAGGCTTGTTGGGGCAAAGGAAATGATCACGCATGCTGAAGCAAAATACACGCGGAACGACCAAAGCTACCCAAAATGCCAAAACGTGTGCCGCAGTCACTACCAGTTACGGAATGATTGACGCTGCCTGGCCCAGATCAGGAGCGCCGATTATGCAGATAGTGGCTTCGGGAGCACACGGCAGTTTCTCTTTTTTTAGCACAAAAATGTTTTATGCCCTGGTATACCAAGATCTCAATGACTTCATATCTGTCTTGGAAGTGACTTCGCCAGATAAAGTGCCATTGACGCAGCGGCGCCCGGTTTCGAACCCACGAACCTCTCGCCACACGGGAGGTACGTGGCGCTCTGCCCACGTGAGCTATGAACAGAGGCGTGAGAGTTTAGAACGCGCCTTATGTCCTTCCCAAGACTCATTCAGGTGGTGCTGCCGTCTAGGAGAGGCGGAGCGAAGTAGCGCATCATGACGCTAATGAGTGCCGACAGTTGACGCCGCCATGCCAGCGCCTTCGTGCACGGCGGTCACGAGCGAATTGAGGTACCCTCCGCTATCGCGTTGTTCCCATGACCGTTATGTGTCTCAAGGCTGGCTGCTTTTTTCTTGCCCCCAATGCCTATTTTTTTGTTTTCTTGTCCGGTCGTTACTTGGTCTTTTGCGTTCAGGTTTGCCCGTTCGGTGTCCACTTCAACTGCCCCGGGTGAAGGCCCTTCGCATTATGGTTTTCCTTTAATAAAGGGGCAACTTCCAGTGAATGCCCCTTTCAACTATTTAGTGTTGGTACCGATTTAATTAAAGAGGGACAACCAAAAAAATTTTTTTCCGTCATTAATATTGCCACCGGATGTAGTTAGCCTGACAAATGGTGCTAAAACCACCGAACGTACGTTCGGGTCGTGGCTCGAGCCTGCAGAGCTTTTTTTTTCTTCGACAATTCCAACCCCGCCGTTGATGTTGAGAGCCTTTAAGTTGGTTTCACTTCACACCTGTTGGACATCATACAAGGCCTACCTCAATAACCTTCAAAACTCAGGATAGCCTCAACTTTTGGCAAAAAAATGTGAAACCCTTTATCATATAGGAAGAGAGAGAGAGAGAGAGTGGGGGAAACGTGTTTATTACGGAAAGCAATGAAGAGGAGCCCTAAGCCCAAGACCCCTTGAGCTCTTCCAGCCAAACAGCCCTCAGCACCAGCAGGCGTTGATCAATAAAATCAGAACTGGTCAGAGCTCTCTCCCAAAGTTCGTAGGCCAGCGAGGGATTGCGTGAATGTAGTATTCTTTGGACGTTGTTCTACTATGTGAAGGAATATACGGGGGGCTTCGCAGAAGCGGCAAAGCGGGGAATATACGGCGGGATGCAATATGTGACATTTAGTGGGAGGGGGAAGGTATTGTGTTTAGCAGTGCATGGAGTTGCCGTGCCTAATGCTTTCGTAGTTGTATATCCGGTGCTTGGTAGGCGACACGTCCTTTTTTTTATTTTACAAAAACTCAAAGAAAGACTAAGTGTACTGGGACAAAAGGTACACATAGGTACCTGACTGGGTCCCTGCTCCCTTTGAGACATCAGCGGCAGCACAAAGTTACAAGACGAGAAGAGAAAAATTCCGTACAACTAGTAAACGAGGCAACAAAAAAACAAGTTTCAAGCACTCGCAACACTTCACGTAACAGTGTGAGCATAACACAACATATCACACACAAGAACATATATTGTAAACTTACAAAGAAGACCAAAATTCAAAGGGAAATTATTTTTATACAAAAAAGAAAGGTACATATACAACACAGGATGCCAATAGATAAATTTACTTATGAAATAAGTCAAAATAGAGATTTTGCAAAACAGTATTCTCCTAATATTCGTTTAAAGGAATTTGGAGGACATGTTTCGGTAATCTGGCCGATATCTGCATTGTCATTTAGGAATTCAGGAATGAGATAGTGCATGGTGTTGAAGCCATAGTTTTTTTCTAATACGGGGTAACCTGTAGTTTATTTTTCTCAATTGAAAACTATCATTCATTGAGAGATATGTTTGCTGAAATTCATGCCGGTTTGTGGGCATTTCCCTGTATACATATAATGGTAAGTTGTTCATATGTAGGTGTTGTATATTCAGTATTTCATGTGCTTGTCTGAACTGTCTGGCACTGTGTCGGGAACCTAGATTTTCTAGAGCCCGAATAGCTTTTTTCTGCGTTATAGTTTGCTTTCAAATATTAGAACGATTTCTGAAGTCCCAGACTAAAAGGCAGTAATTTATTGTGATTGAATCGTTGCGTTATACAACGTTAGTCTGAAACTCTAGGGAATTTTATCACAAAGTTTCCATAGTGCGCCAGTAACCTGAGATAGCTTCAGTAAAAGTATATTAGTATGCTCGTTCCACGTAAGAAATTCATCAAAATATACGCCGAGTAATTTGACACTGTTAACAGATTGAATACCTTCATTTCAAAAAGACAGTTCAAGATTCTTAACTAAAGGAGTGTTTCTAGCTCTGAAAATTAGGTACTTGTTTTTTTGTATTTAGCTCCAGATCATTTGTCAATAGCCAAGCGGAGAGTTCCTTAAGCCAATCGTTCACTACTATTTCAAGATCTCCTATGTTATCCCCAGTAAAAAACACCTTAGTGTCATCTGCATATAGTATAATATCTTGAGTTTGCGGTATATTGCATACGTCATTTATATATAGCAAAAACAGCAGAGGCCCTAAAATGGAACCTTGTGGGACACCTTTCGTAATATTTTGATATTCTGATGCATATTCACCCACCATTACATACTGTTTACAATTACTGAGATAACCTTCAATGAGGCTCTGCGCATTTCCCCTTATTCCGTAACTGTCTAACTTTTTCAATAATATACCGTGATTTACGGAATCAAACGCCTTTTTTATATCAAGGAATATTCCAATTGTGTAAAGCTTTTTTTTCGATGTTTTCAATAAGTTTTTCCTAACTGGTAATGCGATGTCATCTCGTGATGTGTGGTGAATGGGATCTGCTAGACTGCTCGCTTCAAGGGGCCAGCGGGATGACTCTCGGGGCGAACAGGCGGGCCGATTCGTAGCCCGAGACGGTTAGAGCGGGCGGGTGCCCGAAAGATCACGATGTATCTATCTGGTGGACGGTGGCAGATGATTTGGTTTGTTGTCCGGTGAATGCGCCCGCACGAAAAGCTAAGGCACGCTTGCTGCGCATCTGTGATGATGGTTTTAACCAGTAGTTTGCATTATCACGAGAGCGATGGCCGCTTCATGCGCTGGCAAGGGGTCGTATCCGGGCATCGTTAGGCTGGTGACGCGATTATTGTGCTGAACAAACACGACTGTCATTGCTCTTATGCCGGGATAGAAAGACGTGTCCGGATATGCTGTGGTTGCTTCCTTCTCGCAACATGAGTAGATTACCTTGGCTCTTGCTTCCCGGCACCCAGTGTAATGCACGAGATGCACGTTTCGGTGAAGCCGGTTGCACGTAGATGCCGTTTCGGTGAAGCGGTGAAAGTAGAGTTTCCTGATTGGGGAGATTTGATTTGCGATCTCTGAAGCCGTAGAGGAAATGTGAGCCCCAGACGAGAGAGAAGAATACTCCCTGTGCTCGTGAATCACAGCCTCAATCTCTGCATCGAAATAGGGCTTCTATGAGCTCGTCGGCCCTATTATGCAGGCCGAGCTTCAACAGCTTATCGGTGGCCGTCCTGACGGGAAGTCCGAGGGCCTGTTTGTAGACCATCTTATAATAGCATTCTGCTTTTCAATTTCTCACTTGGTGAGAAGTGCGTAGGGTATGGCGTATGTATTCGTTTATATAACGAATTCTTGAGCCAGGCGAAGGATGTCGGCCTCGCGAATTCCCCTTGTTTAGGCAGATATATTTCGGATTATGTGTGAGACTTTGTCCGAGGTGGGCTTCAGCCTATGTATTCGGAGGGAGGTTCAACGATGTGCTTGAAAGGTTATGCTAGCGTTGTACATCTGGGTACTCCAGCTGCGACGCGATTATCAAAGAGTGGAGAGATAGGTCTTTATTAGCTGATGCTTTTAACAGAATGTGATATAAAACGTGTGCGAACCGGCGCGTCCATGAGAGCATGCGACAACTCGTAAGAAGTAAAGAATGAAATTATGATGATAACGCCTTGTCTGCTACAAGGGGTGATGAAGAGGAAGTCACAACACCAAAGATTTTGATACGCAAGGAGCGAACGAAGGTGCGGCCTTTTATGTGAAGGATGACTGTGAGTGACCTCTTGATGAGTTTCTTCCTTGCAGAAACTAGGGAAAGTTCTGTTTGTGGTGGAGTACATTGGAGGCCGCGTGACTTAGTTATGATTGGCCAGGTTGGCTGAAGTTTGCAGGCGGTCCTCTATTTCCTCTATAGGCGCTCCTCTAAAAAATTGGGGTTGGTCCTTCTTTCATAGGAATCGGTAAAACCGAAACTGAATTTGGGCCTTCAAATGCAGTGGTTAATGTTAAAAGAGCCTTCCATGTGCGAAGGTTTGTGAGCCTACCCTCAGACGAAGTGACACATCAACAACGACATCAAGAAACATAACATATAATCGAATCATTCAATCAATCGAATCAATCACAACCAATAATCATTAATCACCTAGAAAATGAAGTTGAACACCATTACGGAATGGCGAAAACGAAAGGAAGGGCCTCAATTCACGCGTGATCACACAGCTCTTCATCGAAGGCGTCTGGCATCGACGGCGCCGAAAATGCCGGCAACTCAATTACAATCATGATGCGCGTTTCGATTCGCCGTCCTAGAAGCCAGCATCCATCTGAAACGAAGCTTCATAGGGAAGGGACATACGCGACAGGTTCGTAGGAGCTATTCACGCCTCGGTTGCTGAGCGCCAGCGGCATGGCGCAGATGCTGTTTCTCACGTAGAAGGCAACCGTTGATGGCATAAAGGCAGGGTTGAGAGCTGTTCGTGGGTTCGGTGACGGTGGGCAGGGCGCCGTATCGCGTGCAATAGGCGTGTGTTCGTGGTTCGAACGGGCTGCGTCAAGGGTTCGACGTCACTTCCGTGACGAATATGACCTCACAGAGATCTTAGTGTACCCGGGCATAAAAACTTTCGTGTTAAAAAATTCGGCCACCTTCGCAATTCGAGATGCGAATAGTGGTGTCCACTACTTTTAACTTGTCTTTCCTGAAGTCTGCCCCTTTTAACACGAACGGTTTTATGCCCGGGTACACAAGCACTTCCGTGACGTATATCCGTCACTGAAGACGTCTTGGTGTACGCGGGCATAAAACACGTTCGTGTTAAAAAGGGGCAGACTTCAGGAAAGACAAGTTAAAAGTAGTGGACACCACTATTCGCATCTCAATTGCGAAGGTGGCCGAATTTTTTTAACACGAAAGTGTTTTATGCCCGGGTACACTAAGATCTCTGTGAGGTCATATTCGTCATGGAAGTGACGTCACCAGAAAACACCATTGACGCAGCGGCGCCCGGTTTTGAACCCATGAACCCTCCCGCCTTTTTGCCACAACGGGAGTTACGTGGAGCTCCGCCCACCCCGTCAGGAACCGAGGCGTGGGCAGCTCTACGAACGCGCCCTATGCCCTTCCCTATGACTCATTCAGATGGTGCTGCCGTCTAGGAGAAGCGAAGCGAAGCAGCGCATCATGACGCTAATGAGCGCCGACAGCTGGCACCTCAATGCCAGCGCCTTCGTGTAGGGGGAGACACGCGTGAATTGAGGCCCTTCCGCTGTCGCGTTGTTCCCATTGCGGATATGTGTTTCAAGCTTCTGTGGATGCAATTTTTGGCTGTGTTGTCCCGGAATAAAACGGTTATTTCTTGTTTCTTGCGCGTCGGCGTCACTTCGTCTGGCGGGGTCAGGCTCGCAAACCCTTCGCACATGAAGGAAGTTCTTTTAACATTCAACTGATCCTGTGAAGGGCTCTTTCACTTTCGTGTTTTACCGATGCCTATTGAAGAGGGATAAACCACAATTTTTTAAGAGAAAGACGGTTAAAAATCGAAGCTTTCTCTGTGCGAAGGTTGCGTGCCAACACGGCTTTTTTTTTCTTCACAAATGGCTGCACATGTTATTGTTCCGAGCCGCTGCTAATCCCGCACCCCTTCGGCCTTTGGTGTTGCCCAGCGGATAAATTGCTAGTTTCACGGCGTAAAAGGTTCCCGATTCGATTCCCAGGACCTCCCTAACCACATTTTTTTTTCTTGAGGCGTGCATTCGCAAAACCTGCTCGTGGGTTCCTTGGCTCCCTGCCACTTTCCCTCAGACTTCTTGACCTAGCGTTCTTCCCTCTCCACTCCATTGATGATGATAATTTTTTGATCCGCGTGGAGTGAGCTCAATCTTATAAGGCTCCGCTGTTAAAACGCCTATTCCATAGCTCCTAATTCTGCCGAATAAATAACACCTTGGTAGCTCCACAAAAAGCCGGTACCCGTGTACTGCGGAGCTGAGGCAAATATTGGCAGATAAACCGACAGTTCGAATAATCAAATCTCATGTATTTCAGCTCGCATTCAGCCTGAAGCTCAGCAACAGCAAGTACGCGTCCCTTATCGTTATCGCTACGATCGTAATAATCATATATCTGCGGCGTTGTGCGTGCAGTATCACGTGTTGCTGAAACCGCGGTGGTCGATTGCTGAAAGGTGCAAATATTGTTACGTATTGGTACTGTAAACTAGCAGCTCCTACCATGACGCGCGAAAACTGGGAGCCTATTGGAGACCTTATTGTTCTAGAACACTGTTTATTGTTTGAGTCCAGGCGGCGTGATTCCGTGTCGTCCTAATGTGTATATTTCCTATTTCGACGCAGATGTATTGGGAGGTCCTGCAATCGTTCGTCGACGGCTTCGCCGTGGGCAGTCTGTTGGGTATCACCTTTTGGCGCTTACGCTTCAGCGTCCTCGAAGACCCCTTCCTGTTCCTGTGGGTCTGCTCCGTTATGTACCGCCTGAAGAGGTGAATCACTCCCGGGATGCGACTAAAACGGGTTCTCTAAGAATTAAAGTAGCATGTAATGTAAGCAAGACGAAGAACTATGGCCCGCTGGTACGCTGGCCTCGCCCCGCTTGGTTTATAGGTACGTCGTCAGGTTGGCACACAACCCGGGATAGAGAACTGAGCAAGTGAACAGCTCTGTGAGCAGGAAGACTACTATTATTAACAGCAATAACCGCTTGTATTGGCAGCTCTCACTGAATCTGCCAACAACATGAAAAGCCATTCTAGCGCACTGCAGGACTCAATACGCCCAGACCTCAATATTCTGTTTGGTTGGATCAAACAACCTGCTCTTCGTGAACGAGAAAGCGAGCCGGTCTGCGCTGATCGGTCTGTATGAGTAATTAGATTCATTATATCACTGTCATCTGATTGAAAATAAATGTACTGTGGAGCTTTTAGATGTAGGTACTACCAACGCCGCATCGTGGCCCCTCGAATGGAATAAAAGGAGTGGAGACAAGGTGGAGAATGACTTGCAGCAGCTCCACGCAGTGTAGGCGTGTCTCATACAGACCGGATAGGTGCAGACCGGTTCGCTTTTTGTTCATAATAAACAGGTTTTTCATCCAACAAGACAAAATATTGAGCCCTGGGCGTATTCCGTCCAGCAGTGCATTAAAATGGTTTTTGGTGTTGTCGCCAGTTTTAGTGAGAGCTGCCAATACAAGCGGCTATTCTCACTATTCTCACCTGCTCACGCGGCTGTTCACGCGCTACTTTTCTCTATCGCGGGCGTGAGTGCCACCGTGACAGCGCGCCGATAAATCCACGCGTAGGCGAGTCCAGCGTACCAGCGGCCCGTAGTTTGCCGTCTTGCTTAGATTACATGCTACTCGAATGCTTTGAGAACTCATTACAATGTGTATTGCGTCTTGTTTGCCGCCTTTAAAGGGGCCATGCACACAAAATAACAACATACGAGTTCGTTTTATTTGAAAGATTTCCTGCTTTATAGTTCCCCCGCGCTTGTCCGGAAGCAAACGATGCTTTATTCACTGAAAAATAATCATTTTATGTTAACACTTTCATTCTCCAACAAACTCGCGTGTTTTCATGACGTCTGCAAGGACATCACAAGAACAGGTCCTTCAAGCCGCTGCGGAGCCTTGTTTATTGTCAGTCAACCTAGATGGCGAACCACCATACCGAAGCGGGCCGTTTTCTACCTCTGGTTTGTTTTTGACTATTTTTACCGGGGTTTTTGTACCGGGTCTCTGTCTTTTGTTTTCAAGCACGAAAATGATTTTGTGCTAGAAAGCGGAAGACGGTAAAATACTGATAGTAATTCTAAAAACATGCTTAATAGATGTAATGAGTTTAAAATTAGTCCGTCGAAACGAATACCAACAAAAAATGAAATAAACGTGGTTTGTGGAGTGAGGTGAAAGAATTTGGTTAGAAATTGTTTTTAAAAAATCTTGCCGCTATTATAGGGATTCTGCATTTTTGCGGTTTTTATTTTAAATAGATAGGGGCTCAAACGTATGATGGGCTGCAATTTTTCCAGGAGATAATTTTAAATGATGCTGTAATTCAGTGTGTGCAAATTTCTTCCCGCGGCGTATTTTTTGTATAACCTCATTAGTGTAGCAAAAAAAATGACGCAACTTGCATTAGTGCTGCAAGGTCCGAAGAAACCGCAGAGCTGGCGACTCCTCTCCCTTCGTCGGAGACCCGGCTGTTGCCCCTCACATAGATTTTCAAACTTGCCGCTCAAAGTTGTCCACAACTTGCAGGCCCTGGATCGTTTAGTTCGTAGGCTTTCACATCTCCCACAAAGTGGACCGCGTTAGCACGCACTAGCACCCTGCGGCAAACGGCTTCATCAGCTCTTCATCCTTAGCGCAAACTTGGCGTCTGTACTCCCCACTTCAGGCGCGAATGCACGTGCACTGGCGAGGGAAACAGCCCGCGAGAGATCACGTTACGAACGCTGGGCAGAGTCGTTCTCGAAGGTGGAGCTGGCTGAGTCCCGGGCGCTCCTCACGAGGCGGCCGATCACGTCCGCAAGGTCTTCTTTTTTTGTATTTTTTCTGGTTACGCGCGGAACTACAATTTTACCCAGCTTTGCTGTTAAAATTTTGTTTTGCTCTGAGGATGCACTTGGACCTTTTTTGCACAGCATATTTGATTACTTTAGCTTTCTTGCATGGTGCCATAGCAGTGCAAGAAAGGCAAACACCCGCGATCCGCAGGGAGTAACACAAGTTCACAAGCGGGGGAACTTGAGGCGCCTTGGATTCAAATATGTCGAGCATCAACCACTTTTTCTCCCTTCTTCCTCTTCCTCCAATCTTTCACCCTGCGCCAGGCCGCCCGCCATTTTTTTGAGCAGCCGAGGCTTCCACTCCACATGTGGTGTTGCGAATAACTTTTGTAGGATATTGATTAGTTTAGATACAATAACATTTAGATATACAGTAATACCTCGTTAACTCAAACTCGCGTATGTAAAAAATGTGGCTAAGTCGAAATTTTTTGCGGCACTGAACCATTTCCTATGCGTCTCATTGTATTGTTGCCGTTTATATAGAATTTTTTTGGGCCAGACTGCGGATATCTCGAAATCTTCACTGAGAGTGGCAACGAAAATTTCGCCGCCGCTGACCGTTTCACAAGATTCGCGTGATGCTGCCGCGCCTAAGACACTTGATTTTTTTCTCATTAAGACTGTGCCTACCACAAAGCCGATGTTTCCCCGTAGGTGAAGTCTGAGCCTAGAGGCATATCAACTTCGTCAAGCAACCCTGTGGTGCGTCATGTGACGGTAGAGATATCAACTTCGTCAAGCAACCCTGTGGTACGTCATGTGACGGTAGAGGCATGCGCAGAGGTACAGTGTACTCGAAGATAGAGGTGTGTCGTGCGGGAACAAACCAAACAGAGAGCGCTGCTAGGGTGGTCACCCTACCCACGCTAGCCACCCTAGCGCGGGTCCCAACCGGTGAACGTCTCTTGGGTGTTTTTGTTGTCTTTAAAACCTTTATGAAAAGCAATATTGGACGCTACTGTTCAAGAACTGGCAAGTAGTAGCGCCTTTTTTGCAAAGCACTCAATATTTTATGGCAATTCGCGCAACTTTGCTTATCGCAAAAATCCAAAATATTTTCCGGTTATCTCCAAATATTTTCCGGTTTTTACAACTTCCAGTTAACGAGGTATTACTGTATTTGCTGAGCCACATATATATCGGTGACAGCCATTGCACGAGGTGGCGCCAAATCGGTAGTAGGCTCTGTTCGGAAGGAAAAGCTTTATTTACCTACTTTTTTACACTATAGCGTTCAAGATATTCCCCCTGGAGGGCACTACAATGATCTCAACTTTCCTACCTCTTCTGGAATGCACCCTCGAACTCTTCTTTTCTAGATCGTCAAGCAACTTCCGCGGGTCAAAACTCCGCGGTAAAGGGAAAAACTGTGGCTGATTCCTCTGTCATGGGAATCGGTAAAACACGAAAAGTGAAATTTGCAGCGAAATCTGCAGCTGAACATGATTTGCGGGTTGGCGGCTATCTTGCGGGTGTTCTTAGCGAGCGACGTCCTGCTGGCGGGTCGCTTCAGCAAAGGTGTACTGGTGTCATTTCCGTGCCGGATAGGACGTCAGGGAAATATTGGTGTACCAGCATAAAACACTTTCGTTACAATATAAAACCCAAAAACGAACTCTAAGTATAACGTATTCTTTAGGACTAAAGGTTGCTTCCCCGCAAGAAGACCGCGTGTGCAGGGGTGCATCCTTTACAGGCCGCTTGCTTCGTTGTACTGGCGCCATTTCCGTGACGGATACGACGTCAGTGAAATCATGGTGTATCCGGGAATAAAACACATACGTGTTAAAACGTTTTCAACGGTGTTTAAAAGGTCACGTGAGCGCACGCACACAGCAACATAAAACGCAGCTAAGCACCCACTCGGAAATATCGCTTCTGCTGAACAGGGCAGATTGATATGCAAAGCTTGAGACAGGTAGTAAGTTGCGTAGAAAAGGAACAACAGTGCACGGAATGCTCAGAATGCTTAGAAAAATGGGTATATACAGACGTAAATGTTATAGCTGTATCTTATCATCCACCAAGCAATTACCCATTAGTTAAAGACCATGATGAACATTTCACTGGCCCGTTTTTTTGTTTGACAGCGCTGTACCGTTTGTGATCCTACCTCATTTGATTGAATCGCCGACGTGTTCTTTAGCTCGGCTACTAATAATTAAACTTTTGTCGCGCACCTTTCTGTGTTATAGATAGACACAGGCAAGAAAACCATTCATCCCGCCTGTCATGTTTGATTCTCGACGCCCCACAGGCTTCATTTGAGCGTCAGATCCGCTTACCGACTTCGCATTGTATCGAAGAGTTAGCGCTGCTCTGCATATCTCAAACTTTTAGGCGAAAATTGACCACACCGTTAATAAAAGAGTGGACCCTGACTTCATAAATAGTTCTCAAAGTTTTATAACCCTGCTTTGCAGTGGCCCGTGACGAAAGCTGTCGAGAAACACTGTCTTGCATGGTTTCGAAATTCAAAGTTTGTCTACCATGCTTTGTCAACCACTTCGGTGCATGCCCCATGAGCATTCCGGAGAAAAATGGGTAAGCTTCCACATCGCATTTATTATGACATCCGTTTGGGAGACATTATGAATTCAAAGTTTTTAGCACAGGATATTAATGGATATATACGATAAGAAGCCCTCCCAGTATGGTTTTACCATAAGCGCACTTCAAATTGCAAACAAAACATCTCCTGTAGCCGACACAAATCTTAACGTGAAACTAACTTAAAGCGCGCACACATGGAAGAGTGTAGAACTAATCACGCTCAATGTACAGCCACATTTGTCCTGTCGTAATCTCCGAAGGGTAATGGGATATTAAAGGACATTTTCTATTCAATGCCCAGTCACGGTAACTATTAAACGACGTCCAGTAGTTCAGCATCCCTGTACGGTGGCGACCAGCCTAGCCTTCTAGACCTGCGGATTCTGGGCGTTCGAATCTGAGCTGGCCGCAATGCTATCCCACTTCTAAGGTGTTTCGGTCGGGACGCCGGAATAACGAAAAGGCATAGGCAGCATTCCACAAGCATGTGCTGGAGTGTCCACAGGTGAGGGCAGAAGATTCAGGTGGCGGGGTCGGAAATCTCAAGGCTAGGCGAAGATTGTGTCAGCGCTCCTTTTATTGCCCTATCCACAAAGGAACTCGATTATCTGCACGTGCGAAACGAAGCAGCATAGCTACAAATGTCAATGTACACACACGGGTTTAGTCCTAGAAGGGTGGTAATCATTTTGGGGTTTGTTTTGCAATCTCATGTTCTCAGCACAGTTGATTTAGATTACTCATCGGGTCGAATGTTTTATCGTAGGTGTGTGCATGCGTGCTTATAAATATGGCTCATTTGTGTAATAAAAGCTTAGTTGGAGGTCAGTGCTCGTCCTGTGTGCCTCAGCTTAGGTCTGTTTATGTTACGCTTTATTGTTAAGATGAATCACCAATTCACCCAATACTACACTCTGCTTCGAAGGGGGGGGGGGATAACACTGAGAACGGGGTCGTGGGTGCACGCGTTAGTTGGAATGCGGTGGTACCTTTTAGGATCTACCTTGGTCAGTATGTCATGGTGTGGTAGTAGGGTTCAACTAAGACTTCTAACCCTCAACTATAAACTGCCACCCAATAGATGGACATTAGGAATATGAATTTGAACGCCATATTTTTTCCTGCGGCCTATTCTTTCGCTAACTAATATGTGCATGACATTGGCTTTTCAGGCATATCCGGACAGCTCTGAAGAAGCTCCAAGCCAACGCCACCGAGCACCTTCCGAGCACTTTCGGACACGCGCAAAGGAGCAGCGGCAAAGCCAGCGTCGGCTGTCGGCCAACATGACGACTACGCCCGACAAGAGCTTCATCACCGACACGTGCTCACGCGAGTCGGCCGTGCTTATCCCACGCCTCGCGTGGACACGTGGGCACTGGCCCCGACTACCTCGAGGACCGGCGGCCCGGAGCCATCGTGGAGCCGTAACGAGCCACAGATGCCATCGTCAAGATTATTTGCTTTGGCGTATATGATCGTAGAGAACGAACACGAATTCGAAAACTTGGCATACATTAGGCGTTAAAGTAAAGATATTTACGCTCTCGTGTAATCTTAATGGCAGCAACGGCATCATCCGGCGAGCCCCGGCGGCAGCCGGCGTGAGATGCAGCATGCTACATTTCGTGCCTGCTGCCGTCAGCCTGGTCACTCGGAACCTAGTGCTTCCGCGCCCCCACATCGTACGTGATGGCACAGGTACCAGTGGTTGTATCAAGAAATGGGATAACCATTTATAGGAACTCCAGTTGTTCCGCTTAATAAAACCGTGGTAACATAGGGCAGAAGCGTGCTCTAATCTATAGTGGGAGGATATTGCAAAAAAATTGCAATACCCAATTATCTCTTTCAATGACGGAGATGTAATCTTGCTACTGTTGGCTCATTGCGAATAGACTAAATTTAATCTGTCCTCAAGTATTCGTATGAACAACAGAGTTCAGCTCCTATGCTCAGAGCAAAGGTAATGTCATTCAAGGTGTAGTGCAAATGGAAGGCCAGCCGGGACAGCCGAGCTAGCCGGGCGTGCGAGAGACACGTCTAGACGAAGCCGAGTCAAGCCGTAAAATTTGTTTATTTCTCAGACACGCACGCCCATCTCCGGGAGGCGGGCCACCTCTCGGCTGGCGTGCTGTGTACTACATGCCTTACCCATTTGGAGGCGTGCTTGGATGAAGGTGGAGGTTGCCGGCGAAAAGAGAAGCTGGAGGTAAAGCGTTGCGGGTACTTCACGTAGCGTCTGCTGCGCAATTTGGCGTGGGCAGCACCAAGACATCTTGTCTCTTACGGACGCAGGTGGATGAGTTGTAATTGCCGGTGGCAGGCTGCGGTGCCTTGTAAGCTTTGGCCGGATATCTTCACGAGCGGGATTTTGTGAGATGCGTGCGGTTGCACTTTAGTTTCTCTGCAACGGTAGCAACTGAATACGGCAAAGATATTTGTGGTTCGATAGAAGGAGGGAAGATGCGAGGAGCTAGTCTCAGGAAGATATCAAGGGCAGATGACCCGAAAAAGATTATCAGCGTGAGAATTAGCTCTGCTCATCGATTGGGCATCCGGATTGGGAACCTGTTCCCAACATTGGATTGGGAACAGGCGGGCGTAAGGAATAACGGAAAATACCTCAGTAACCTTCAGATTTGCTGATGGCGTTGCCTTGCTAAGTAACTCGGGGGACGAATTGCAAAGCATGCTTACCACACTGGACAACCAGAGCAGAATCGTGGGCCTGAAAATTAATATGCAGAAAACTAAAGTAATGCTCAATAGCCTCGGATGAGCACAGCGGTTTGAGATAGGTGGCGAGGCAGTGGAAGTGGCAAGCGAATATAACTACTTAGGCCAAGTAGTGACCCCGGATCCCAACCTTGAGGCAGAGATAATTAGAAGGATAAGAATGGGGTGGAGTGCATTTCGGCAGGCATTCTCAGATAAGAATGGCAGCGTATACGATGACCCTGAAGAGGAAAGTGTATAAAAGCTTCATCTTACCGGTACTCACCCTACGGGCAGAAACTTTGATGCTCACTAACAGCATTCAACTTCAATTGAGGACGACGTAGCGAGCAACGGAACGTAAGGTACTAAAATTTCCGCTGGGACGTCTCTATTATTGCCGAGTTTTTCTCATTTGTAATAGTTCCCTTGAAGTCGCAAATGTTGCAGGAATCTTGTCCGTTGTCAATACATGGCAGTATACGCAGGAGAGAAAATGACTGAAACGCTTGTTTAATAGGTACTGCCCCAGAAACAATTTTGTTAAAAATGGCCACTAAGACTGATTATTACGCCAAAATAAATTTACTTGTCATAGTTATTTCACAACAAAGTTGTGAAATTTACAGAATTCCCTACAAAAGTATTGAAATTTGGCTGGTTGTGCATGTTTGCAGGGACAAAAACGGAACCATTCCCGGCTGCAATCAATACAGTCCCATCTACAGGAGGGAGTGTAGTTACAGAAGATGGCTGTGTTTTATCTAAACAATCCCGGAAAACTTGCGAGATTTCATTCGATAATACAACCTTAGTGGTGTTCCATCTTCACAGTAGTAGAATGGCTCCTTTTTGTACTGGTGTGCTTTCATACTTTCCGTATTTCCTTCCCGTTTGATTTTATTTAGGTATTTCAGAATACTGTCACTCCCGAAAGGAAATAGGGACAGTAGGGGAACGTTAGTAAATTTGGTGTCAGTTGAAACCAGAATATTTTTCAGCCTAAGTGGTTTATATAAATGGCTTGCGCAAATATAGAGCGCGTAATTATTTCAAGACAGGAAATGGAATGAAGCAAGTGTATCTGTTATTTCTGGGGATCATTTTTGTTTTAAAAAATGACTGCGAATTTCAATGAAGAAGTAAGAATTCTATGAAAAATTAAGTACAGAGGGTCCTGAACGTACTACATAAGTGCCTCCTCCCCCCGAACGTCACTTAGCTTCTTCTTTAGAAACGGAGTTGAAGTTGAGGGAGCATTGGATGAATCTGCCTATACAGTCTGATTTCAGGATCAAATTCAGATTGACGTAGCAAAAGATTTTCCCCAAATGCAGAAGGGTAGTGTCCAGTATTCTTGAGCTGCAACGTAAAGCACACAAAAAACTAAGTGAAACTTGCGCCTGATCGTGCTGGCGCCGATGATGGCGTAAGCGGAAATCGTTTTTTCCATTCTTTTCCTGATCCGCGAAGCAGGAAGCAGAAGCTTGCATGTCCCGGCTCGTTTATGGCGTTGAAGTGTTCCATTGTTTCTTGCTGGCTACGCGAATTGCTGCCTGCTATATGAGACGCCGGCGGCTACTTCGCTTCATCGCTTTTTTGTTCCACGTATATCCATTGATAAGATGCATTAACTTCTCCTTCTTTGCTTACAGAGGGTGCACAAGCAGACACGCAGCTTTGGCGTCCTTAATGAAATTTATGCTCGTGGTCGCACGCACTCATATTGTTCAAGTCACGTGTACCCAGATTAGACTTGTCTATGCACAGCCAGCAGGGAACGAAACCAGGCGGGAATAAGATTGATTATTCACGTACTTCAGGTATTACTGATCTATTATTTTGTAGCTTACGTCATAAATGTGTATTCTAAAGTGAAGATGTACTATTTCTCCCTGATGGCGTCCGTAGCGCGAAAACGCCCTGCAGAAAAACCAACTTCCTCTGACGATGATTGTGATGAGTCGTGGGTGAAGTGATAAAACAAAAATGCTTCTCGTGGCCGGAATCGAACCTGCATGCCTCGCCGGTTCGTTTCTGTTACCCTAATTGCCCACCTGCCCTCAGTTTCTATCTCTACATGGCCAGCCCAAGTCCATTTCCTTTCCCTTACTTGAACTGTGATATCCCCTACTCGAGTTTGTTTCCTGGTCCAGGAAGCTCGTTTCCTGTCTCTAGGTGTTAGTGCTATTATTATTCGTTCCATGGCCCATTGAGCCGATCGAAGTTGTCTTTCGAGTTGTTTAGTAAGGCGCCAAGTTTCGAGCTCCGTATGTCATCACCAGCAGTATGCATTGGTTGTATGTTTTTCTTTTGAGTGATAGAGGAGTAGCTTGCTTTTGATTATTTGGAGCGCTTGGCGTGTGCTCCCCAGCCCATGCCTAATTTGCGCCGGATTTCTCTCTGATGGTTGGGGTCAGCAGTAACCATCTGTCCGAGGTAGGTGTATTCTTGTATTTCTTCCATAGCGCTTCATCTCCTAAGCTGAAGAGGGGCTTTCGGCATGGTTATTCATTATTACCTCAGATTTATTCATATTTCTTTTTAGCCGCACGGCCATGCTTTCTGATTGCAGCTCCTCAAGCATGTATTGCGGAGTTCCACATTCTTACTATGAAATACTGTGTCGTCTGCAAACCTCAACTGACTCAAATATTCTTCGTTTATCCTTAATGCTGTGTTTTCCAGTCAAGCTTTCTGATATCCCCTTCAGACATACTGTGAACAGTTTTTGGACGAGATAGCGTCTCCCTGTCTTACGTCCTTCGAATGGGGAATTTATCGTCTTCGCCTGTGAAGCTTTTTAAGTTTTTCCTGCCCGGATATTCCTTTACATAGTGTCAAGTTAAGTGAACAGGTTTTTTTAAATATAGGCACTTAGATTTACGCGAAGACCACCTCTACAGTGAGGTTATGCTCCCAGGGGCACGCATAAATAGGAGCTAATTATTGATTTCGGAGGCTTAATTAACTAAAAATTTGTTATAACCTCTTCATTGGCTACAGTAACCAGGCATGTCAGTATTGGAAAGTTAGACGCAATCATGTTTCTACGCAGTTTCAATTGGCAGAATTCTTCTAGCGATCCGTAGTCCGAGATATCAAACGTGAAATATTAATTGCCGTTTTGCATGATTACGCATGCAAGACAGTCTGCACCGGCGCAAAGCTCCTCCTTTCGTGACGTGCCTGCTGTGTACGGTGTTTAGTTCGACAAAAGGGTGGAGGCATAGGCAAAAGTGATAACTGGCAACCATTCATTCCGTGGCTGGCGTTATCGCAATCTGCCAGTACTCGGAACCGCTATCGAAACACAGAACAAAATTAAGGGAGGGAGCTATGGGCCGGTCTTGACTTCTAGCATATGTAATCATGGGAGCCGCAATTAAACTACGAAGTTTTATATCTCGGAGCACGGATGCGCTAGAAGAATTCCTGCCAAATGAAACTGCGTAGAAACACGATGGCGTCTAACTTCCAATACAGACATGCTGGGTTACTGTAGCGGCTAAAAAATAAATAATTAATTTAGTTAATTAATCCACCTACATCATAATTACCTCTTAGTTATGTGTCTCCCCTGGGCATATAACCTCACTATAGATGTGGTATTCGCCTAAATCTAAGACGCCTATTTTTTAAAAAAGACCTGTCGACTTAACTTTGATCACCTTGTATATGTCATCTAGAAGTCTTATGTAGATCTCTTCTATTTCCTGATCCGTTAATGCTTTTAGCACGGCTGCATTTTGTACTGAGCCAAACGCTTTCTGATAGTCTATAAATGCCACGTAATTGGGGTGTAGGGTTTTCCGAGGATTTTTCTATCACTTGATTGACAACATGGATGAGATGTATGGTTGAGTACCCTTTCCTACACCCAGCCCGCTCTCTGGTAGTTAGGGAGCCAGGCTGCGCAGCTAACTGTAACTTTGGTAAACAGCTAGTAAACAACTGGGAGTAGGCTAATGTGTCTGTATTTCTTGAGGTTCTTGGGATCTTCCTTTTTGTAAATCAGATAATGTTGGCGTTTTTCCGGCTATGGCCACTTTGTGAGTGTTCAAGCATTCTAAAATAGTGCAGCAGCAACTTTTGCAGTACAATATCTCCTCTATTTTTTAAGACATCTACGGCTATGCCGTCGGTCACCTGCACCTTTCCTACTTTTATCCCTTTGAGAGCGTTTCCAACTTCCTCTTTAGTTACTAGTTGGAAATCGCAATTTGAGCTTGTACTCTAAGTAGTTTCCTCTGGTCTAACTTCGCTGGCACAGAGCTTGGTGTAGATTCGTTCTGATACCTTTATTATCTCGTCTATGTTATGCGTAATGTTACCCTGCTCGTCTCCGAGTCCGTACATTCCGTCTTTGCTGATGCGAACTTCGTACTAGTTTCTTTCAAACTTCCACCTATTTGCAGCGTTTCCTCGATCACTGTCGTGTTATATGCTCGCATGTCGTTTGTTCTACTTATGTGAATCAATTCTGACAGCTCTGCGAACTCAATTTGATCCACCGCATTTGACACCTTCATGCTTTTACATTTCGCAATTAGTTCCTTCGTTTTCTTGGTCAGTTTTCCCAGTTTATTTCCTAGATTCTGCTTCTCCCACCGCTGTTGCACTTTCCGTGATTGCCGTTGCTAGGTTGTTATTTAGGCTGTCTACACTATCCTCGTTTTCGTCCTTTAGAAACGGAAATTTGTTTTGGAGAGTTGATTGATTGATTGAGTTGATTGATTATTGATTGATTGATTGATTGATTGATTGATTGATTGATATTGATTGATTGATTTGATTGAATTGATTGTAGGGTTTTAACGCGCCGACGCAACGCAGCCGATGAGGCGCGCCGTAGTGGAGGCCTCCGGATTCATTTTGACTACCTGGGGTTCTTTAACGTGTGCCGAACTCTCGAACACACGGCGTTTTGTTTTCCACCCTCCATCAGAAAAGCGGCCCTCCGCGACCGGGAATCGAACCCACGAACCCGTGCTCAGCAGCGCAGCGCCTTAGCCACTGAGCCACCGCAGCGGGTTTGTTTTGAAGAGTTCAAGGCAAAAACGCCCGTGTCTCGAGATTCCGGTGTACATTGAAGATCCCAAGGTGTTCTGAACTAATCCGAAGACTTCCACTACGGCGCTCTTCACTGCCCGCGAGTACCTTTTCAGAGAGTTAAGCCTCGCAAGTTTTCTTCTTCGCTTGTTTGGCCAAAATTCAGCATAGTCATAATTTCGTCAAGTTAGAGTAGTTGTAGGTGCTGAACTTTAACATAACTACTGACCCTATTATTCTGTAACCTATGTATTACTTCGATTATTTCAGTACTCACGACGCTGACCCCAAATTTCCGTTCCTTGAGTATTTGTGCATCCCTGCCTGCCAAACTGCAAGGCTAAGGTGTGCTGAAGCACCTGAAGAAAAGAGATATTGGACGCAGTCTGGACTGACAACCTAACGCGTTAAATTAGCACTAAATAGACCAATTTCCATTATTAGCGGGGCATTAACTGCTCGTTTACTCCAGAGAAACACGTGAGAAACGATTATTGCTTTCGGCTGAAAAATTAACAAATCGGGGGGATTTAAAAGCGTAGCCGGCGCCAACATTGGTGAATTTTGAACACTGAAGTTATGTATTGGTGGCTTACTTAAACTCTGACCTAACCACAGCTCTAAACAAAAAAAAATAATTCGCAACTTTGGCACCAAAACGTTTGGCTGCAAATAACTTTTTAAGCGATAATTACATTTTTTAGAAATTAAGTTGAGGGAGCCATGAATTCCGTTTTTCATAATTTTAGGCTGTTTTAGAACAGTAATAAGTAAAACCGGCAAACACTCACTGTCGACATTGCTGTAACTTGATGAGGAAAAATAAGAAACAAGTTTTATCCTCTGAGCCTACTTGCTGCACCAATCAATTTAAATATTCAACTGGCTAATTGTTACTTCAGCAAATTGTACATGTCGCCTAACTTCTGATACATTAAAATACCTCCAAAACTCTATTACTTTTCAAGCAATTTTCGAGTGTCGTCATCGATCGCATTGCAGATGGGAACACAGGAATGGTAATGGTACTAATATTGCCTTTGCTATGTTTCAGTGCGACCATGACGGCAGTTTAAAGAAAGTCTTTTGCGGGCCGATTGACAAGAAATGTCTGGTGTGTTCTTAAACGTGGGCGGGGCCTAAAGTTATCAGAATAAATTGTAACCGCAGTGAATTGTGTTACATCAAAACAGAGTCTCGGTCTATCCAAATCACAGTGAAAGTCTCAGTCTCAGTCAATATTCTGATCCTATAATACGAGATATTTCACCTTGCCATCGGCCTCAAAACTAAGAGGCGAAATGCTAAAAAGCGCTCGTATTGTTATTTTTAATAGGAATGATAGCACTCAGCATCGACTAATATATGTCCTTTAGTCTTGGCGCGCCTCTGTATTTTGGCGTATCGTGAGCATACTTGGTAATATACGGACATTTTAATTTGTACTCCCATAGTAAGCTGTCGTCAACGCTACATTGTCGGGTGATTTTAGCGGATTTGTTTAGTGCAGTCCAGTATAGTGTGAGTCGAAACGAAAAGCACATTTTGCAGACTGCCCAAATATTAGTCCATAAAAAGATAGTAAAGCAAGGCTGTTAGAAGTTGGGACAGGCACTGCTCGTGACGCTCTGTTGGATTATTCGTGGACTGTAAAGAACACAGATTGTCATACAGAGTACACTGAATTGTAGCTCAACGAAATTCACACAAAAACGCGCTGCCCTAGTAAAACATATTCCAAGTCCCATGACGGAAAATTTCTCGGTACACTAAATTCGGTTTACGTGCATTGAAGACGAAAGGCTGGAGTACTATGGCAATGGGTACCTCCTGCATACAGTCGACATAGCAGCCACGCTATTTTACTCTCTTTTATCTACCTTTATCTCAATCTACCTTATTTCGTAATATTCCGTGGTAATTTATATTATAAAGCCACAATTATTCTAACTTCACCCTGATCCTCCCTCACCAATCAATTACATCAATCACGAATAACTGATTAAACTATCCTAATTCATCTTAATCCATCTTCATAAATCTTAAACCACGTACTAAAAATTACAACCAATCGATTTCAACTATTATTGCCTTTGGCGATCATTTATCTCCTTTTATGCACGACTAGCAAGCTTTGGTTTGCTCCTGGCCGTTCTTCTGGTTTTTGTGTCGTTTGTGCGAACGCCGGGGTAATTCAATGTCACCTACCAATGAGTCGTGTACAAGGCTTTCGCCCTAATTAATGCGGAAGCCACTAGAAAAATAACTCCAGGTGGACGCCCAATCATTCATGGCAGCCTTAAAGGGTTCCGATAACAGTTCCGATAAACGCTTTCGCTCTTTCCTTCGCGTCTGGACGCACTGAGAATACTAGAGTCTTTGCCGCGAAGCGGCACTGTGTGATTTCCTCATCGCAGAAGATACGCCTTCAGTTTCTCCTTTGCTTTTGTGGCTTTATATGTTAAAGTGGCTTTCGAATGCGTTCATTACTGCCACTGAAGCAAAGGCCGCCAATAGCTCCTACACTGCCGTAATGACGCAATTCTAGCGGTTGAAGAACATCAAGGGCGGGAAAGAGAGGTAATCCTTTTGAGCAAGTTTATATTTATCTGGTTGGCATAGGGTCCTAGTTTTTGGCTGCGGTACATTGAGACCTCCCAATGAAGTACTAAATGTGTTGACTGACTACATTCTGCAAGCATTATTATTTCGATAAAACCTGAAAAAATTCTTCAGGGTCCCTTTTAGCTGTACTAGAAGATAAGGCAGTAGAATAAAAACTAAGTTACAAGCAGTAACCTAAATTACAATACCAGATTTAGGCGACGCTAAACAGGACCGGCTTTTGCTTCAGAACTAGTAGATACTGTCACAGGTTGACTCAGCTTAAGAGCGTCTACGACGTTTCTGAAAGACAGCCTATCTTCCCTCCGAAAAGAATTATGCATGCTGAATAAAACCCTGCAAGACGTGGATGTCGGAAATACCAAGAAAAAAGAAAGACCACGACGAGGCCTGCACGGAAGACTCCGCTGACAGCCGCCAGCTGACGAGCTCCGCCAATATGAAGCAATATATCCTCTCTACTCCGACGATCTCCAGCTACCAGGGACGCCCCGATTCTGCCGAGCTTGTGTTCGTTGGACTCATCATAACCGTTTATCACCTATTTATAGCTGTCATTTCATTATATACTCTGGATGGATCACTTGAAGTTTCCCCTTCCTGACATTCTTATTCGCTGTTATTGTTGGGCAAGGATGCTATTGTGAACCGCAGGAAGTCGCAGACGAGGTCGCGTAACTTAAACTTGCTTGTCTTGCGTCTGGCTCTTATCGTATTCAATGGATTGAGATATTCCTAGTGGCTTTAAGTGTGTCAAGGTTTTTATGCTTTGCGACTGACTCCCATCAGCAGCCATTAGAGGTAAGGTGACATAGTGGCCTTTCCGTCCTACACATGGGCGTCCGAATGTCACAAAGCGTGGCAGCCGGAAAGTTGGTTCTTATTGAGTGCATATAGGGCACAAAACTATCAGACACCACAAAGAGCTTAAGATGGACGGGGTTGTGCGTATACTTTAACAAGTTATAGTGGTGACAAGGTATAATTCCTGTTCGTGTTTACGATGTAACTGCGGGTTTTTCTTAAGTTAAGGGACTCCTGCCCTTCCGTTTTGCACGCAATTTCAGCGTTATTGTCCAGTATTGACATTTCCTCTGCTAGAACATAAAGGGACAGCTGTCACCGCAGAAGCTGCTTGCTATTCTGTTCCGACGCCTATGCTAACAACCAGGCGTACGCGGTTCATTGTTAGTTTTCTGGTTGATCGCGAGTGTTAGACCTGAAGAAGGCTTTGTGAAGTAAAAGTGAACTTTAATAAACCGCCAGTTGTCAAAATTCTGACGGGGTATGCTGGTGCAATTCACATAACCGTGTTTCCGCATAGCATCGCCAATAATAAGGTCGAAGAGCACGTCGGGACGGACACAACGAAGAAAATTATTGTTAGTAAAAAATTAGTAGGCAGCAAGCCAGTTATAGAATGATGCATGGGAAGCGCAGGAAACACGGCCACTTGTATTATCGTTTGGTTGTAAGGAAACGTTCAGTTAGCGCATCTTTGCTGAACATTGCCCCTGATATGTAATCTATGCAAGATTCAAGAATGTGAATCGTGCGATGCTACACAGTACGTACAATGAGGGAGAGGAGACAAGATATCCGGAAAAAGTTTGCGTCGTGCGAGGCTGCGGCAGCGGGCTACGGTCGTATCAGCTGAGGAGTTCTATTTTTTATGCCTGTCCGCCCCGATCGCCAGGAACTGCGGTACCGGAACATAAAGGAGGGCGACAGGCAGCTGGAGAACGGGGCAGGCACTTCAACCACAATTTAATTAGCCGTCGTTTTCAAGTCCCCATGAGCTCGCGGAGATTCCACGGGGTCGGTTATTGCGTGCTGGAAATTCTGCTCTTACTATGTTTTTGTAAACAGAGACATATATTGAAGTTGCTGTCACGAAAAACAAAGGACAGGAAACTACTTTAAAAAGAAAGATCTGCAGCAGAATGTAAAACAAGAAATTAGAGTTACTTCACTCTCTGAAGGTGAATGAACAGCGAAGCTTTCCAACACTTAACATAGACGTGACAGAGAATTAAAGGGGAAGGTATGAGAAAATTTCATTTCTCTGAGGGGTAAAGGCGGTCCTCCCTAAGGAAAGCACATACAGTTTCAGTCATTTTGTGGGGAGCATTCGCGGGAAAGCTGGCTTTGCGGCAAGGCGGCTTTGCGCACGCAGAGCAAAAACGTGACGAACCGTGGCCTAATCCTGTCCCGCAGTCAGACCACTGCATCCTATCTGTTAAGTAGCATCATTGAAAGAAATTTCTTGTCTACGTGTTCGGGGTGTGTGCAGCGCTCAAGCTGAAGTCTTGAGCTCCTTGCGGGAGGAAGACGGACATCTCAGCTTGTTCAATAGGTACACGGACAGCGTTAATATCATAAGTCGTTTAAAACATGATGGGACACTCATCGGCACATTCGTGTTTCTACGACTCGCGCAATAGAACTCCATCCGCTTCGAAGACACGTGGAAATTCGGGAGTTTTCACTGACGGACAACAAAAAGTTGGCCGCATACCTGCTCGTGACGTTCTTCGAAAGACGATAGTCTTCTGCCGTCCCTGCTACGTAAGGCCTTTCTCCTCTCCCCACCCACCTCTCACGCTCTTTTTTTCCTTCCCACTCCCGCCACGTTAAACACGGTGGAGGTTTCCACAACTCGATTGTAAGTTTCCGCGTTCCACTGCTAGCGTGCACTATATTGGAACCTTTCGTTAATTTGAATGCCGCTACAAGTTCGAGGGTCTGGCGGGGGATTTTTTGGTATTTTCGGCTAGAATACTGTTTTCAATAAGTATTTTTTACTTGATATTGCAAAAAAGAATCACACATGTTTTCATTTAAAAGCACTGTTAATAGCAGTTGTGCATAAATTTTCTTCTTCCTCAAATGCGCCTAATGCTTCCTATTTCCCCCACAATGTTCACACGTATGAAGTATGGTACCATATTTAGTGGTTTGGAAAGGTTTCATATTCATAAACGTTTCCTTTTAGATTTATTTAGATTCACTAGATTCATTTAGATTCATTAGATTCACCACATTACTCGCGCTATTAAAAAACACGCGTTTCTATCATTGCGCAATTTCAATAGCCCACGTTCTTGTGCTGTGACCTCTCCGCTTCTCGCCCTATTTATGGCGCTGCGCCACTTTCTATCGCCGATATAAACACACACTAAACGCAAATCAAAATTAAGGCGCATACACTGCCACGTTAAATCGAAAGTCGTTTCAGTAATTCGAATGCGAGTGATCGCGATCGAGCAGGGCAACAGCACTTGGTAACCCACGGCAACATGCGACGTGCTTGGAACGCTGCCGCCTGCAGCGCCAGGTGACACACCGATTATTCTGGTTGTTGCTTGGCAACGCGTTTTCCGCTCGCGCAGCATTCTTTTCTTCTATAACATTTACTGAGAAGCTTCGCATTCCAACAGAGTGACGTTACCTAGCAACGCTCTTTCTTGGCTGCGGGCGCATGCGTGATTTGGCTGGAAGCCCCCGCATATTCATTTTCCGCTGACACGCGCCCTTGACATTTATTGATTGATCGATCGATTGATGTGACTTGCTAAGAGACTGAAGTTGTTGAGATAATTTGCATTTCACGAAGTATGTGCTCCTGCGTGGGTGCGGAGTACTGCGCTAGCCTGTAAACACCAGAATCTTCATTTTTCACTGGCATGCGCTCTTGATTGGCGCGAATCTTAAAAAGTAGGCACAGATACCCACGCACAAAATATAACACACCGAATCACAAAACAGAAATTTCGCCTGGCAATCCCAAAGGCATGTGCCAAGTGGGCTTCTCTGAAGCGAGAAGAATCTTACCAGAAGAAGTGGGCAAAGATAGCAACACAGTCTTTTCGGAGTTGCCGACCTAATCCAGCACAAACGAGGCGAACATGAAAGACACAGGTCGTCGGGCGCCTCTGTTTTCTCGGGCTGGCTTTTATCATTTTGTTGTTCAGCGTTTCGCTGCATCCTCTGACTGGGATTTAGCTAAGGTCGCTGAACCAGTCCTGCTTCTTGATACGACGCTCGGCTCTGCTCTTGATTTTTGTTGTTGGCGTTCTTCCTATTCTGGGCGAGTAAATAAGCTCTTTTTGGGCGAATCTTTTGCAGACGAGGCGGCTCTCCAGCTTTCCACGAAAAAAGGTTGCCCTGCGGGACTGGACAAGCTCGTAGCCTGTTTCGTTATGCGCTATGCGGGGAATCACCCTTAGGAGCAATCAATTTTCTCCCCATGGTCGACACAGTTGGTATGTAGAAAGGAGAGTAGTATTATAGCAATTGGAGGGGGGCTTCATTCGAACGGCTCGTCCTGAGTGTCCGTCTGAGTAAAGGTCAAGATTCGGTGGAGGCGTTTGATTAGATTTCACAAGATCTGAGGCGCTTCAGTACACCAGTTGGTTAGCCGAAGAGGCTCTTCGCAGCTTTAGCACACGGCACGCTCTGTGAAGGATATTCATCAATTATGAACTCATTCAGCGCATGCCTAAAGGCCTACTTATGAATTCGGTGACAACAAAGGTGAATTTCAATCCAGCAGGTTTTTAGCGGGTGCACTCACCTAAATTAATGGCTTTCTGCGCGCGCGTATGGGTGCGGAGAACAGCCGCCCTGGTCTGCAATTGTGCCACCACACGTCCCGGCTACAAACATGTTATTATGAGACCGACGCTTTAATGTCCTCACTGGTGGCGTCTGTAGCGCGAAAACGCCGAAGTGAATGAAAATAACTAAAGCAGTCCCCTCAACGTGAAAGCTGTCGGAAGCGCGAAGCAGTGATTCGCGATAGAGGCTCTGGCGCCGTTTTCCGCGCATTGCTACCACCGCTTACGCTCTTCCCCTCCCTGTCTCACTCCTCTGTTGATGAATTGAACGAGGTTTGTCCAACGCAATTCAAATTTACCGCCTTCGAAGTGCTAGTGCGCCCTCTGCCTGGAACAGCACGAGTGGGAGTTCTTTTTGTGCTTGCTTTCATCTCACACGTGCCGGAGCCTTACTGCACTGTTTTTAACCCGTGTCTGCCGCGGCCACTTTTTTCGCTTACTATCGTAAAAACCAACATACGAGCGTTGCACAATTTTTAGGTCGTGCTGAGCTAGGTACACCACCCCATATAAAACATAACACAGGTCTGCATGTGATCCTTTGCCTGCGACACAGGTGCAGGTGCCGGTAACAATCTCACCATCGCTTGTTAACAGCCTAGCTGACACCTTATTATAGTTGTTGCCATCGATGGCAGGACATCTGCACGTGCAATAGTCTCGTGGCTATTGACTCGCGGCCAGAGACCCGCGTCTCTGCTTTTTTGTACCCTTGCTTTCTATCTATCTGCAGAAAAACAACACAGCATATGAACATTTTTAAAACATATTGTGTGAGTATTTGTGTGAGGAGAACTATACTTAACTATTGAGAACACCACTATTTGCCTGATAGTTGAATTAAATCAGAACTCGCAGCCGTGCTTCCATTTTCACAGACACCTTGAAATCTATAGGTATCTGCTTCAAAAAGTATCACTTGATACTAAATATTCTTGTTAAGCTGCTAGCACTGGAAATTTTGTACCAATTCTTTCAATAAGTCCTCTTTTTAAATGAAGACACTATTTGTTCCCAAATTTCGTGTTGCCACTTGTAGGCTTTGCTTTATACCAGTACACTTATGGTTTGTATACCACATAAGTATTATAGGCCACTATAACATGGCCATATTTCGTGTCTGCATTGTATTCAATATGCCAATAGCGTATGCACAAACTGCACTCACAGTGAGTTGGACTCCCTCATGAGGCATGCTATGCCACTTAGGTGCTTTGTACTAGACGGACTGCTAAGCATCAGTGGGAGCATTTAACTATAGGTGAATGAGCAGTAATGTGTTGCAAGATGCTCTGCTTTCACACTGCCTACCTATGAAAGTGTTCGTTCCCAAAGAATGAATTCAAACACCATGTTTCATTGGTCCATTCTTTCTTGCTAATATTGCTTGGAACTAACGCCATGATGCTGTTTTTCTGTACTACAAAAATAACCTGAGTCAACAAGTTGCCACGTGGCCTTTTTTTTAAGCAAAATTTGTTCAGCACATTCTGCAATCACGATAGAAAACCTGCTAGGACACAGAACGCTGTCGACTAGAAACTTTACCAGGTGCGTTCCCTAAGTAACTATAGTTAGTGCAAGGATAAACTATAAAATAGTTGCTTAAATTTGGTTTTACAGTTTAGGTATGCCGCATAACCTAATGTGTGCTGGTAACCAAAATTTCACTAATCCGTTATAACTAAGATGAGCATAACACTATTACACGTCAATGTTTTGTCGTCTTTTTTATTACAACCCTGCTCAACAAATCATATAAATGAGGTGCTACGTACTGGAGGGCTCCGGATTAAATTTGACCACCTGTGGAACTAAAACGTGCACTGATATCTTGAACACGCGGCAGTTTTGCGTTTCGCCTCGATCGGGTTTTACAGACGATAGTTTTGATGCGCTATTTAAACCCGAAAATCTTGGTCTGTTCCTGTTGTCTGTCTGTGTCTGTCCTGTGAGCGCACTATGACGCGTACAGACAGACAGACAGACAGACAGACAGACAGACCAATATTTTCGGGTTTAAATAGCGCATCAAAACTATCGTCTGTAAAACCCAATCGAGGCGAAACGCAAAAACTGCCGCGTGTTCAAGATATCGGTGCACGTTTAAAGATCCACAGGTGGTCAAATTTAATCCGGAGCCCTCCAGTACTTAGCACCTCATTTATATGATTTGTTGAACAGGGTTGTAATAAAAAAGACGACAAAACATTGACGTGTAATAGTGTTATGCTCATCTTAAGTGTAACGGATTAGTGAGGTTACCAGCACACATTAAGTTATGCGGCATAGCCTAAACTGTAAACCACATTAAGCAACTATTTTATAGTTTATCCTTGCACTAACTATAGTTACTTAGGGAACGCACTGGTAAGTTTTCTAGTCGACAGCGTTATGTGTCCTAGCAGGTTTTCTATCGTGATTGCAGAATGTGCTGAACAAATTTTGCTTAAAAAACGGCCACGTGGCTAACTTGTTGACTCAGGTTATTTTTTTTGTACAGGAAAAGCAGCATCATGGCGTTAGTTCCAAGCAACATTAGCAAAAAAAATGGACCAATGAAACAAGGTGTTTGACTTCATTTTTTGGAACGAACACTTTCATAGGTAGGCAGTGTGAAAAGCAGAGCATCTTGCAACACATTACTGCTCATTCACCTATAGTTAAATGCTCCCACTGATGCTTAGCAGTCCGTCTAGTACAAAGCACCTAAGTGGCATAGCATGCCTCATGAGGGAGTCCAACTCACTGTGAGTGCAGTTTGTGCATACGCTATTGGCATATTGAATACAATGCAGACACGAAATATGGCCATGTTATAATGGCCTATAATACTTATGTGGTATAGAAATCCAAAGGTATACAGCGAAGCCTGCAAGTGGGCAACACGAAAATTTGGAACAAATAGTGTCTTCATTTAAAAAGAGGACTTACTGAAATAATCGGTACAGCATTTGCAGTACTAGCAGCTTAACAAGAATATTTAGTATCAAGTGATACTTTTTAAGGCAAGTATCTCTAGATTTTGAAGATGCATGTGAAAACGAAAGCACGGCTGCGAGTTCTGATTTAATTTAACTATCAGGCAAATAGCGGTGTTCTCAATAGTTAAGTATAGTTCTCCTCACATAGGTGCTCACACAATATGTTTTAAAAATGTTCATATGCTGTGTTGTTTTTCTGCAGATAGATAGAAAGCATGGGTGCACAAAAGCAGAGGCACCGCTCACTGGCTGCGAGTCAATACCACGAGACTATTGCAAGTGCAGATTTCCTGCCATCGATGGCAACAACTATATATAAGGTGTCAGCTAGGCTGTTAACAAGCGATGGTGAGATTGCTACCGGCACCTACACCTGTGTCGCAGGCAAAGGATCTACATGCAGACCCCTGTTTTATGTTTTATTTGGGGTGGTGTACCTAGCTCAGCACGACCTAAAAATTGTGCAACGCTCGTATGGTTGGTTTTTACGATAGTAAGCGAAAAAAGTAGCCGCGGCAGACACGGGTTTAAAAACATTGCCGTTAAGGCTCCGGCACGTGTGAGATGAAAGCAAGCACAAAAAGAACTCCCACTCGTGCTGTTCCAGGCAGAGGGCGCAGTAGCACTTCCAAGGCGGTAAATTTGAATGCGTTGGACAAACCTCGTTCAATTCATCAACAGAGGAGTGAGACAAGAGGGGGAAGAGCGTAAAGCGATGGTTAGCAATGAGCGGACAACACAGCGCCAAAGCGTATCTGACGAATACCTGCTACCGCGCTTCCGACAGCTTTCACGGTGAGGGGGACTGCTTTAATTATTTTCCATTCACTTCGGCGTTTTCGCACTACAGACACCACCAGTGAGGCAATTAAAGCGTCGGTCTCATAATAACTTTTGTAGCCGGGACGTGGTTGTGGTACAATTGTAGACCAGGGCGGCTGTTCTCAGCACACATACGTGCACGCAGAAAGCCATATAATTTAGGTGAGTGCCACCCGCTAAAAAACCTGCTGGATTGCAAATTCACCCTCTGTTGTCACCGATCATTAAGTAGGGCCTTTAGGCATGCGCTGAATGAGTTCATAATTGATGATCATCCTTCACAGAGCGTGAAGTGTGCTAAAACTGCGAAGAGCCTCTTCGGCTAACCAACTGGTATACTGAAGCGCCTCAGATCTTGTGGAATCTAATCAAACGCCTCCACCGAATCTCGACCTTTACTCAGACGGACACTCAGGATTAGCCGTTGGAATGAAGCCCCAGTACCATTGCTATATATACCTTTCTTTCCTTTCTACATACCAACTGTGTCGACCATGGGTAGAAATTGATTGCTCCTAAGGGTGATTCCCCGCATAGCGCATAACGAGACAGGCTACGAGCTTGTCCAGTCCCACAAGGTAGCCTTTCTCGTGGAAAGCTGGAGAGCCGTCTCGTCTGCAAAGATTCCCCCCAAAAGAGCTTATTACTCGCCCAGAATAAAAGAACGCCAACAACAAAAATCAAGAGCAGAGCCGAGCGTCGTATCAAAAAGCAGGAATGGTTCAGCGACCTTAGCTAAATCCCAGTCAGAGGATGCAGCGAAACGCTTGAACAGCGAAATGATAAAAGTCGAGCCCGAGAAAATAGAGGCTCCCGAACGGCCTGTGTCTTTCATGTTCGCCTCGTTTGTGCTGGGTCTAGGTGCGGCAACTCAAAAAAGACTGTGTTGCTATCTTTGCCCACTTCTTCTGGTCAAATTTTTCTCGCTTCACACATGGCACATGCCTTTGGGATTGCCATGCGAAAATTTCTGTTTTGTGATTCGGTGTGTTATATTCTGTGCGTAGGTTCCTGTGCCTACTTTTTAAGATTCGCGCCAATTAAGAGCGCATGTCAGGGAAATATTTAGATTCTGGTGTTTACAGGACAGCGCAGTACTCCTCACCCACGCAGGAGCAAATTCTTCGTCAAATGCAAATAATCTCAACAACTTCAGTCTCTTAGCAAGTCACATCAATCGATCGATCAATCAACCAATGAAAAGGGCGCGTGTCAGCGGAAAATGAATATGCGGGGGCTTCCTGCCAAATCACGCATGCGCCCGCAGCCAAGAAAGAGCGTTGCTAGGTAACGTCACTCTGTTGGAATGTGAAGCTTCTCAGTAAATGTCAAAGAAGAAAAGAATGCTGCGCGAGCGGAAAACGCGTTGCCAAGCAACAACCAGAATAATCGGTGTGTCACCTGGCGCTGCAGGCGGCCGCGTTCCAAGCACGTCGCATGCTGCCGTGGGTTACCAAGTGCTGTTGCCCTGCTCGATCGCGATCACTCGCATTCGCATTACTGAAACGACTTTCGATTTAACGTGGCAGTGTATGTGCCTTAATTTTGTTTGCGTTTCGTGTGTGTTTATATCGGCGATAAAAGTGGCGCAGCGCCATAAATAGGGTGAGAAGCGGAGAGGTCACAGCACAAGAACGTGGGCTATTGAAATTGCGCAATGGTAGAAACGCGTGTTTTTTAATAGCGCGAGTAATGTGGTTACTTTCCCCATATTGTAAGGATTACACTGGCGATATTCGTTTTATGTGCTTTAGTTAGGTTGGAAATTATGGAGTTGAGAGTGTTTAGTCATAGCTTAGATGTGTGGGGGAAAGAGGCAAAATTGTTGGAAACATCTGTATGGTCATTTTATAAGGCCCGATTCAGATCGCTTAGAGATCTTGGCATTAAGAAGTATATTTCAAGGTTAATGAGCATTTGTTTTAGGCCCCGGCGTTAAAGGTTGCAGCTAGAATTGCCGGAAAGTAGGTTTTTGAAGCATTACACCGGCTTAAAAAATAAATGCCGATTAGAAGAAGTATGCGTGTCTTAGTGTGGTTGAAAGGAAGATGGTGCGGTTCGTTTCACTATAGTGGGGCAAAGTCGAATAGAGTTACAGCGTTAGAAAGATCTAGCAGAAAGACGATGATGGAATACAGCAGGAGTTCCGTCAATGCGTCTGTGCTCGGCGGTGGCAGTCCGATTAGTAATTGATTGGAGCACAGACAGACAGACAGACAGACAGACAGACAGACAGACAGACAGACAGACAGACAGACAGACAGACAGGACAGACACACAGACAGACAGACAGGACAGGGACAGACAGACCAAACTTTTGCGTTTAGGAACCCACAGGAAGACTCGTCTGAAAAGGAACGGGTCGTCCACACCAGTGTTCCACACACGGTACAGTAAGCAGCCTGCTTCTAAAGATCCACATGTATGTGATCTTTAAAAGCTGGCTGTCACTCTGTATGGCGCATGTAACGCTGGTTAAGAATTCCCCTTTACATCGCAATTGCTACTATGCTCCGCAACTCAGATACTTTTACGGGACTGCTCAGAAAGCCGAGCTGACTGCCCAATTAGCTCCTCCTGCGTTGCGCATATATGCAATCCATCGGCCTCTGCGTTCACGGCCAACCCGCCTCAGAGAAACGCGCCATTAGTGGGTTACTCATAAGGGTGTTTATATTGACACCCAATTACTATCATGAGTTATCTGGCAACTGCACATATTTTTGACATTGTTAATTCAAGTTGAAACCTTGATTCGACCTTTTTCTGTGATCCTTTATATTGGAAGCGAACAGTGTTGACCTGATTTATTGCCCTCTCATCATCCGAGTAACGTATAGGATCCGTCAGAAACACCAATATTTCAGTTTCTATGAGCATATAACGCGTATCCTAACGGTGACGCCTCTCGCTTCTAAACGCAAGAGCTCCGCGTTGTATGTAATAAATCTGTGCTAGGAGCGTCCATTAAAGGGACACTGAAGTGATTTGAAAACATTGCCGGATTACTAACGTAAATTTTATCCTGGAGTCTCTAGGCCATGTTTCGACCACTCTAGCTGCGTTTACGTGACTTTATTCAGTAGAAAAATTTAATTCGAAAGTGCTGTCCTCCTGTCTGCATCCTTCCTGCTGATTCCCTATACATTTCGTATGACGTCAAAACAAGATGGCTGGCCTTGTCTGCGCTACTGCATGGCTCGCCGACCCTCGGACAGAATCAGTCGGCCCAGCGTTTTTTCCCCGGCCGCCGCCGCGTCGTCGCAATTCGTTCGCTCATTAGAGACGAAGCCACGACACATTTGGGGTTGGAAGAATGTGCCTTTAGATGGTTGGTTCGTAGACAGTACCGAGCTCCAAGCTCAAGTAGTTCCCCACAAGCACACACGCGACGCTTCGCTGACTGGTACGCTAGTAGAAAAATCCAAGGCCAAATAAAAGCCGTAGAAGAGTCAGCGAAGTTAACATAGGTACCTAGGAATTAAAACCTACCAAAATGTTTATTCACAGCGTAAAACGAATGTGAGGGAGACACTTTTTGTGCTGGGTGAACTAGCGCGGCGGCCAGCAGCAAGACTATACATATACGATCGCTTTTCTGATAAGGAAGACAGTCGATAAAAGTGATATTTTGGGGACAATTTGGGCGACGCTTACTGCACGAGCGTTATTTAAGGAAACGTTGTCTAAGCTACTTGGAATTCTAAAACTAAATAAAATTGTAAACAGGCTATACAATATATACTTTATATTTTCATTTCTGACAACGCTGGCTTATGGCCGAGTGGCCTGCAGCATTAGGTCTTTCTTGTTTTGCAATTCGCAAGTTCGAATCCGCGACAGTGCATGTCTTTTTTTGTCAAGTGGATTTGTTTGTTTTTGTTTGTTTTGGGCTGGTGTTTTCTAACTGAATTCAATATTGTTTGCGCTGTAACCTTCATTGCGACACTAGAGAGTTCGCAGAACGCGCGCAGACTGACACTGACGCGCTGGCGAGTTCCCGTTGGCGTGGTGTTACCCAAAGCACTGACTGACTACGGGCACAGTCCCGAATCGGCCGATCCTTTGCCTGGTGCGACCACGCCTGTTACGATACAGGCCCCAGCCAGGCAAGCTCCAAAGGCTGGGGAAAAGTGCATCGCATTTGAACGTCTGCGGTGACGCGGAGGGCGTTCATCCACTGCGTACGCCTCGGAGAGTGATCGTTACGATTACAAGCCGTGCTGGCAGGCTTTCCGACGCAGTTTACAGCCGACAACATGGTATGCCCATTAATGATATATCTGGAATACCCAGCCAACGATAACTTCGGATGCAAAGCATGTTGTTTCCAGAAAGAATACCGCAACCGGTGGCATTTCTAATCTTGAACATCGTTTAATCGCAGTAGCACCTCGTATGAACGTCACTGCTTCATTTGTGCGGCCTCCGCCGACAACGCATGGTAGTTTTTCTTTGAGGCTTTATCAAATAAATATCGCCTTATCAACCGGAAAAACGATGAAAAGTATGTTCATCTCGGCCAGTCTACGCAATTAGGGCTAAAACAGCAGCTTAAGAAATTGTCTTCAGTGTCCCTTTAAGGCGCAGGTGGTTTCACCCACGCAGAAAAAGTTTACCTGATCTTGGTACCACCAAGAATATATTATGTTCAAAATATATGCTCCACTGTTGGGCACGCTGGCCAACGCATACGGTGGGAGCAGAAGTGTTTCACAACTCCGTGGGAAGGAAGATGTAGCAGGCTGCGCAGACGACTATTCCCCTGCCGGCAACGGCATCGTCTGCTTCCATGCTCCAGCTGTCGTCTGCTGGAGGCTCCTGTGTGCCTACTTTCGGCGAATTGCTTCGTAACATATACGCGGTACTCACGCTAGTTTCGTGGCAAGCTGTTACCCGCCCATTTGTCCTTGTGAATGCGCTTGGAGACGGTGTTCGTGTTCAGCAGAAGATCGTGCAGCCAGCTTTGCGCTTTCGTAACGTTTCTGCTGAGTTTAGTGCGCGCGCTGGCATTCCAACCATGTACGTCAGTCATTGCTAGGCGTTTTTTTTTAACCAGTGCGATTGCAGAACATTTTCTTGTCGGAGAAAATAAGAGATCTGGGAGTTTCCTTCGCAATCTCCCTAGCGGTCTCCTGGCGTCGTTATGCGTGTCCCTGTGTGTCTGTTCGTGGAGGCGGGAAGGACGAGAGTGCTTGCTCAGCGAGTTAGGGCAGACGATTGATATTACGACACAGACGACTATACAAAGCATTTTAGCTAGCGCTACGTAAAAAAAAGCGTAATTGTTCAATTACAACCTTGCCTGCTCGTCGGAAAGGGGCTGCTTATTTAGTCGCGCTCGTTTTACGAAAGAATGGCAACGCAATTAGAAACCCGTTTCCCGTCCCGAAGCACAAAATTTGATTTTACCTCATCAAATGCTAGTTGGAGTAATCAAATTGGGCTACAAACTGGGCCATGATGCAGCTTTTGTGCTAACACACATTTGCGAACACTAACATGCAAGCGCTGGAGGGTGCAACAAATATAAGCGCAGGCATTGCTTTTGAAAAAGTCGCAATAGAGATGATGCCAAACTTTTCTATGTGGCTCTCTTGTATATTTCAACACAAGTGATCTTTTATTTAACTATCTAGCTGAAGGCAAAAATGTCGCCTATTTCTTAGCAGCTGAAATGAAACTTGGTGTTCCTTTCAGTCGCATGTTATGCTGTCTGCTACCGCACTCTACAATTGTATGTTATGCTTGCGTTTGCGCTCCCTTATTTAATGGCCTTTCTTCCACCTTACCTTGGTCATAAAACTGAATCTTTGAAACAAGGTGTAAAAAATAAGGGCGCAGTGAATAGGCACGATGCAGTCTTTTCTCATCTATCATCGGTGCCAGGCGTGGCCAATCATGTGTGATTGTTCGGCAAGTACACGCACCCTCCATTAAGGCATTTTTATTGTATCAATCGAAACATAGATAGCAACACTAAAGGTCATACGGATTCTGTCTGTCAAACATACAAAATAGATTTAGTGGCACTAAAATTTGACCAAACCCTCCGCGGTGGCTCAGTGGCTAAAGCGTTGTGATGGTGAGCCCAAGGACGCGGGTTCGATTCGCGACAGCGGCGGCCGCTTTTCTGATGGAGGGAAAAAGCGAAAACGCCCGTGGGTTCGAGATTTCGGCGCATGTTAAAGATCCCCAGGTGGTCAAAATTAATAAGAGCCCTTCGCTACGGCGCGCCTCATCGCCTGTGTAGTGTCGGCGCGTTAAACCTCATAATCAACCAAAAATTAGACTGAAGGTTTCTTCTGTACCTCACGCGTGCAGTTTTCATAGTACACCCACAATTGCTGCTTTGGTATAGGGACCGAGCGGCCGTTGTATATCACCCCCGTCGCTTCAGCGAACCGCGTCTGCCCGTGGCGAACCGGTCGTCAGTGGAATGCCGGTGGTGGTCAGCGCTGCGTTGTTGTGCATGGCTTTCTGTCGTTCTGCTTTGGTGCGGCTTGCAAAGCGTAGATAACCACAAGGACTTTTTTTCAGATGGGTAATTGTTGAGCGTGGAGGTGACCTTTACGAGGCATGCCATGTGTGATTTGAAACCATACTCAGTAATTACAAATAGCAGACAACGCTCCATGAGCCAAGCTGGAAGTCAAGCTGGAAGTGCCAGTCCGTTCCTTCGTGCAAATTTTTCAGGTGTGCATGCACTTTGGCGTATCGAGGAATATATTGCAGCTAAATGCTCCTATAAAGCCGGTGTGTGCAGCCGATCTAGGAATGCTGCGGCGCTGGCCTTTTGCAGTTGATGACAAAACCACGGTCGTGCAAAAGCGAAACCAAAAGTTGTGGGGTGCCTTCTAAGATTTACCTCAAAACAGAAATTGTGATGGACGACGCTTCCGTAACTTCATTAACTACGGCAGAAACGGGTTTAATTTCACAGAAATACGCTTACTTCAGTCATCGGTAATTGTTTACAGAATAAATACCGCATAATAGTAGAACGTGAATTGCTTGTCGTGGAAAAGATATTGCTTTACAAGAATTGCAGTGGTTGCTGGCTAGTTGGTTACTCGTTTTTCAAAAACAATTCCTGTGTGGCTGAAGGACGAGAGACAGGAGGGTGCCGAAAACCTCTACTCCGCTTCACAACTGAATGCTGCGGTCGTTTTACAAGCTGCCACTAACGTTTAAAAAATCATGCACTCCTCCGTCTAACGAGGGTGAAGGTTTATCGCAAAGCTTTCTCGTGTGGGTTCCCTTGGTTGTCTTCTCGATTTAAGCTTTGTCTAGTTGAGCTTTGAATTTGACCAGCACGCAGTTGGTCTTTGATCGCAGAGTCTTTGACTTGGACCATTTCCCATTCGATTTCGCCCGAAGAAAGCTTCGCGTTAGCCATTATCGCCGTTAAACGGAGGGCTGGATGATTCGCTGTTTAAGTTTGCCCTCCCATGCACCCCTCTTCGAACCCTAGCTGCTTCCAGCGTGTCGGAAATGCGACTGTGCTGGAGGACTCGGGCTGATGCCCCCCATTTGAGGCAACAACTCGTGCGATTTTCGTTTCTTCACACGGAATTACACGACTGTTTTAGGTACTCGGTAAAGAATGCATAAGCATAGAAAACATTGGCTGACGTTAACACTTCCACATTTTTTAACTATCGGTGCCAGCCTTTATTCCACGCAGGTGGTAAAATTTGAAGTGAACGGGGGATGGATTGAAGCTTGGGCTGCTGGGTGGTAACTTTGGCTCTTGATAAAACGACCCCTACAAACGTGGAAGTTCCGCTTCGGCTCTCAGGCTCCCATGCTGTCAGAGTGTCGCTAACGAAAACCAAAGGAACAAAGCTCACGGTTACAGAAAGAAAGTACAAACTGCCACGACGTTTCCACGGCCACACGGTAATCGATCTCCTACATAAGTGACTTTCTCTTCAAAGCACACCTATCTAGGTATCCTAGCGTTAAGGCCGGCGTGAAAACCATAGTCATTGAAACCAGTGAAGTTAAAGTGGTAGAAATTAATGTTAATATTAATAGTTTGTTCCTACTTAGACCCCGCAGAGCCAGGCACAGAGCGCTGCAAAAAGCGCTGATGTCAATGAAGCCCATCCCAAACTTAGAAGCGTCAAATACGTTTATGTAGCCGTTGGTGCATTTAGAAGAAATGAATACTAATAATAGTAGTTTTATTCGTACTCAGAACCGGTGTGGCGCAAGCATAGATCAGCTGCAAAAAATACTCATTTCATTGCAGCCCAAACCCAACTTTAAATGTTCCGACAGTTTACGTAGCTTTATTGTATATATGAACCAACACATCTGTCTAGACTTCGTTTCACCGCGCATATCCGCTCCCAACACCACCAAAACATTGAAAGCACCGAACCAAACACGACAAAAACAGCGGGAGGCTGTGTAGTCCAATGCACCGGCTCATCCCACTAACGAGGAGAGCGCCGAGTGGTGGCGCCACCCGTCCAGCTGCCCGGTCCCTATGCCGAAATTTCTGGCGTACTTTTCGTCACCTCAAGCAAGGCTTCATGACACCGCCGGTGGCCTGTCTCGCATCGTTGCTTTTTCTTCCTTAACGAAAAAAAAACGACTAAAGTAACGCATTATCGTTTATAACCACGTTATAGTATCTGTTGTTTAAAGATGATCACACGCCCGTCCGGGTTTTTCAAAGCGATATGTTATCTTGTGCTCTAATTTTTATATGCAAGTGTGGCCAGAAGAAGCGTTGAGCAGGGATTCAAGTGGGCTTCCATGCCCGGTGGAGTCTTTGTGTAAATTTTTCATCTTTTCTGAAGCATTCTGTGAAAACGCACATCGCAGTGCTGACTCTCCGGCGCCGGAACAATTATTTTCCGTCACCACCTTAAGCTTCCTTGACCCAGCGTAAGCGTTCGTCCGGGTAAAAGTAAGTGCATGCGTAAGTGCATGCGTATCAACTCTGACTGTGTAAGATCCCAATAACTGACCTTCAGTGTGTCTAGGACAACTACCAGAAGGCTATCTTTGTGCAGATTACACACAAAAAAGTAAAGGAAACAGCGCGTTTGTAAAATGGGGAGTGTCACCGCATTTTTTTTATCGAGTCCAATTGCTAGGTTGACATCAATAGAGCAAGATGATGTGTGGTATAGGAAAAGAGGCAGGCTTAGCTTAATTTGATAGTCATAGAAAACAAAAAAAAATGTTTTTTTTATTCAGACTAGTCGCTGCAAACAAAACGTCTTCCAATATACCAAGCGTTCCCAATCGTATGCGAAACTTCAAGGGAAACCCAGCAAAAGTGTGCGCCCGCGTGAAACTAAGATGACATGGAAAGGTGGCGTGATACTTCACCTCGGCGCTCTAGTATATGGGTTATCTGTTCCGCGGCACCGCAATGGTCACTTAACCTTTATGATCTCACTTTGCTCGGTGCGCAGGAAAGTGCGTTTTCTAAATCAAGCGATCACTTTCTCCACTACGTCATTGGCTCGCGTGACAAGAAAGTCTTCTCGCCACTCTGTCATGTATCGAGCTTCTGCTCTTAGTGGATGGAGTTACATTGCGCCACTTTTTCGCTACAGCGATGAACTTGAGTTGAATGGGCTTCGCTGCAACGAATATTTTAGTTACCGAACATTTTTGACGTCTTCAATACGGCATGTTAGGAGTGTTAACACAATAGGGTCGTCCTTTTGAGCTATTCGTTGTAAATTGATACTTAAGTGACAGCGACTTGTCACTCGTTGTGAGTAGACAGCCGTAGTTCGTACCAGTTTCAAGTTATATAATTTATATAATTGTTTGCGTTTGAAGGCAAGGAAAAGGAAGAAGGGCAGCAGGAAGGCAAGGAACGTTAACACTGGCTAGAGCCTAGTTTGCTATCCTGCACGTGGGAAAGGAATTAATTAAAAAAAAAGAAAAGAAATAATGAAGAGAAGTTGGAGTAGACACGTATGCCCAGCCTGAATCACTGACACTGATAGACACTGGAGGCGTTCAGTCTATAGTCTGGTGTTTAAGTTCGTCGCCCGTAGAAAGCGTAAAAGTTCCTTAGTCGCCTTCTGAGCAGATGACAGAGAGGGCCAGTAGCGCAGAATCTTCTCCTCCAAAATTCTCTCCTCGGAAGATCCTCCTCAGAATCTTTCTCCTCCGGTTGTTTCTCTGTTTCGTTGCTTTGCACCTCTAGTAAATTTGGGTTGGTTTGGATTTGCAACACACTGTAGTCACTCTGGGCCGACTTCTTTCTGCGAGGAGTGATGAAAACCAGGGGATCCCAGTTCCGAATTAACCGTTCTGGATACCGACGCGTTCGAATTATCGGAGTTTTCCCCCATTGAAAGATATACAGGGCTGTGCCGGGACTGGGGCGTCAGTTCGAATTAATTGTTAACTCGAATTAACTGAGTTCACATTAACGTTCTTTTACTGCATCTGCTCTGTATAAGAAGCGGACCTCTATATTTTTTACACCTTCATTACCATTCCGGTTAGAAAATTAATGGCGAGCCACGGGAGCGTGCGTTAAAACTTAAAGGTTTTCTGTGCGCAACGTGTATGCGTTTGCCTCAAAACGGCGTGTCGCACCTTCTAGAAGGGTAGCATTACAGCTGATAGTTGTGCGGGGAAATGCTGGTTATAAATTGGGTCATTTTGCTCTCTCAATGGTTAGGTCGTACGCAAAACCGTGAGTTCTTAGGCATGAAAGTTACCGTCAATCATTTCAGCCAGGTGCCGTGTGCCTGCTAATACTATATTTTCTGCAGACCACACGTAAACGTGCGGCATAGTTTTATTTCCCATTCATTTAGGTCAATACACGAGTTGAAGTCGTGAACTTCGCATCCTCGATTCTAACACGTCTCTGTACTTCTGAAGTTTGTTATATGTGCGAAAGACAAATTCCGTGTGCTAGTGAAGTGGTGGAGTGGGGTCCTAGAAAAAGCAGCGAGTCTGTATTGAAGCATACCACAGGTTCCGAAATTCTGTCTAATGAGCCCCTGAACACCGAGAATTGAACCGTGCTATTCACTAAAATTAGCTCGTTGGTAAGCCACACGGACAAGGCCGGCGTTTCCCTTTCAGACGTGGAATACCTATGTCCCTGATTTATATAGAAGCTGCTGGATCACTGATATTTTGTTTCTAAGTCAGGAGGAGGCCGCAGAGTTTTTCTAAGGGGCGACACCTTGTGTTTTACAGGAAGGAAAAAATGAGCTGATGGAACAAAAACCCTGTTTTCTCGGTCCACAGCAACCTCGCAGAGAAAACGAAAGATCCGACTAACCGTCAAAGTCTCTCCCCGACGGTAGCTCAACTGCTGAAGCAGTGCGGGAAGTACGTAAATAAAGCAAACATTGCAAGGCGGAGCCGAGCTAAAGGCGCTAGCAACAACACTGGTTCTTCAGTGACCATACTCATGTGCAAGCTGCATGGTGTAAAAAGACACGTGAAAACGCAAGGGGTGAAGCCGCCTAAAAACGGAGCGGTTTCCAAGGGGTTGTCGGTGATGTTCACCTCGTTTGAGTCCGATTAGCCACGCTCGAGCAGTGCATGCTCGGTCGTGATCCTTGGGAAAGTCTGGCGCAATTTTTTCCCCTTCGGGAGCGACCGCCTTTCGTTTGCCTTCGAGTTGCCAGGGGCGGAACACCCTCCGTTGCGACACCGAGTCGTGACTTTGAGTCTTTCGTTTTCGATCAATCGTCGAAGGTTACGGCCTGGATGAACGCAATCTTGGCCGTTGAAGGGTGGATCAATGTGTTCGGGTTCTTTGTCTTTGTGAGCGCTCCATTGCACCCCGCACAAATAGCGCGGTATCAAAAGGTGCTAGTTTCTTTTTAAAGCGAAAGCTTTCTTAGTGGAGCCGATGGCGTCCTGTAAAAACACTAATGTATTTCCCCTAGACCGGTTGGTCGACCGAAAAGCCCTGATCAGATCTCTGGAGACCCGGCGCGTGTGGAAAACCGGACTTCCATTGTGTCAAAACGATTAATCGAAGATCGCGAAAATGAAAACCTTCGAGATAAGACAACACACACACCGATCATGAAGGAGGAGTACAATCGTATACCTTTATCTCATAAACCACGTATTGCTACATAAGTTTAGATCGTGCATAGATGCTTTTACTTAGTATGGTGGAAACGGTCGCATGGGTTGGTTTTTCGTTTTCGGTTCGGGCCTTTTGAGGCTTGACGATCGATTGGACGGACTTTCCTTGGATTGGACGAAGCTTTCGCGCTTCTCTCAGCTTTCTTTAGGAAGGAATGGTAAAGTTTTTATGGCTGTGCGCCCAGACACAGCACAAAGGCTCGCCTTCATAACGTTTACTAAGGAGTAATCTTATTAGGTTTATTCAGAGTAAAGTGCTAAAGAAGGACTCCTCCCATGTTGTATCGTGACAAAATTAACCGTCGGCAGATATTCGCGTCTATTTTAGGGGCGAAGCCACGTAGGGGCTCGGGCTGTCGGTGTCTCCTGTCGTCGTCGTCGTCATTCGTCGTCGCCGTAGTCAGTTCCTAAAACACCGCGACACTCGTTTTCCAACGCCTCGTGCTAGCATGGTTCGCGCTTCAAGCAAAGCTGTATACCTCTACTCCCAATGGTTTCATCTCCGTTGGCAAAAACGGCAAGGCGCAAAGAATACACTTATACACTGCAGGCTTCGCACCTCCCCAGGTTTCACGTTGGTGAAGATGTCATTTTGTAACCTTTTTTTTGAGTATTTGATTTTTATTTCTTGGCAAAACCAAGGGGAGGCTGAGACTAAAGGCGAATGTGGCCTGACAGAGGCCTCAGCCACCCGATTTACAGCGTACATAGTAACACGTCTGTTCACAAATTTAAGCATAATAGCACAATCGTAATAGAGAAATAGCACAAAGAAAGTCATTACTACATTTCATGTATTATACAAAGCATAGGTTCTAAAATTCACAGAAGTATCATCAGTGTACTTCCAGGCTTCAGAATGATGAAACCGATGTTAAGGCCTGCAAAGTGAAACAAGTGGTGCAGCAACGATGTCAATGAGCGAGGTGCATATGTAGGCTACCAAAAGTCGTGGTTGCTACATGGCAACATCATCTAACGCAAAAAAAAAAAAAATAATCGGTGGATGTTTGTGGCGAAACGTTGGAGCGCAATACGTGGTAGAAGGGAAATCTCGTAATCATATAGGAAAACACTATAATTAGGATTGCAAGAAGAAGGTGTAATGACAAAACCCAATATCGTTTATCCCCATAACCACCTCCCGAATTTTTCATCCAGTCGTCATGCTAAACTTAGCTCCGCCAATTGACAACCAACCCAGTCAAGTGCTCAACAGTTGGCGTTGCGCATAACTTGTAGGCGCTACATTTGAAACTGCCACAGACCGTGGGTACATGTCGTAACTGTTTTTAACGGAGAGGGACAAAAAGGGAAATGACAAAAAAAACTAAGGTACACAAAGCAATTCTGGGGGAAAAATCTATCCTCCCACATCGAGCACAGTCGGATACTTTCGCCGGAATGAGAACCCGTTCCTATAGTGTGCATGCCGGTTTCCCATGACCGCTCATTCACGTTTCCCACGACGTTAGAGGAGCGCTGGCCAAGATAGAAAACCGAATGTGACTACTTGTTTGGCAGTAAGCAATGCCCGGTAACCTTTATTTGCGTTTTTTTTATGAACGTAAAATATTGCAGCATTCGATTGATTGCACGCTCTTAAACATTGTCACCGTGATCATGGCTCGGCACCTGAAACGTGATACTAAATGTTCCGATCCTGTTTAGGCCCTGTGTAGTTTTGTTACCGATGAGTGCAGTCGTCTGCTCTCTTCGAACTGTACAGGTTGTTTTGTTGAAGTTGGCGTGGTTAAGGAGAATTGTTGATTGATTTATTGTAAGATTTAAAACGCGCCGATGCTACGCCGGCGATGGGGCGCGCCGTAGTGGGGGGCTCCGGATTAATTTTGACCACCTAGGTATCTTTAAAGTGCGCTGAAATCTTGTACCCACGGACGTTTTTGGTTTTCGCTTCCATCAGAAAAGCGCCCGCCGCGGCTGTGAATCAAACCCGCGTCCTCGTGCTCAGTTAAGGAGAAATGTAACTGCATGCAAAATGACCACGAGACATGACGGAATGCGTGCGTAACGTAAGGGTTACATTTATCATTACAATGTAAAAAGTTATCCTGCATTTTTTTTTTGCAAATAAGAAAGCAACATACCGTAATTACCCGATTCTAACGCGCCCCCGATTCTAACGCGCACCCGATTTTCCAGGCAAAGAAACCGAAAAAACTTGCATTTCGTTTGTAACGCGCAAGGAACTTTGTGAGCAAGAAGAACGAATGCGAGAGAAACGGGTGATTTATTCCCCGAAGTAATCTCTCATCTCACTCCTCGTCGCTCTCTGCTGACCACAACATCTCTTCATTGGTGCCGTCAAGCGCGTTCGCGGTGCCACACTTCTGAACGAGAACGTTCAAACCATGTTCGATGGGATCGTGGCCCACGCCTCGCATGCCCATCCCGCGAGCTTCTCCAGAGGCATACGTTTCAGCCAACCGCTCGTTGTGAACGCGTGGGAGCCGCTCGTAAGCCGCGGAAGCGGCGCACCTTTGTTGCCGCTGCTGCCATTGCTGTTATCAAGCACGCAAGTGGAATAATTTAACGATTTGTGTGAGCGCCGAAAAAAAAGCCTAGGCGCCTAGATCCGAAAAATTTCTAGGGACCATAGAAACATTGTTGCTAAAAGCTTTGGCGCCATCTTGAGATGACGATGGCAATGGGTGGAACTAAATTTCAGCTGTTTCGGCAGTTTCGGTTTCGTATCCGATTCTAACGCGCATGCAATTTTTCGGCCTATTTTTGCGGAAAAAAGGTGCGCGTTAGAATCGGGTAAGTACGGTAACCAAATATTGAGAACTGTAGCCAGGCACCGCTCATACATTTACGGAGGCGTACTACTTGCTGAGCTTCGCTTCAGTGAAATGTTTATATATTTAAAAAAAATAGTCTTGCGCGGTTGTTCGTTATGCTGTGCGAAATTTATACCTGTATGGAAGTATATTTTTGAGGTTATTTTAGGGAAAGTTCGAAAATATTTCAGCTGGACGTTCTGCCGGAATGATGCGGTTGTGCGCATGCACGTGTACTTTTGTGGCCGTCTTTAAATACGACGCGAATGAGCCATCTCTCAACCCCTATAGTAGGGGATCGGAAAATTTAAGTATTGAAGATTTTCTAACTGAACATTACCATTCCGGGCGGACAAAACACGAATATTTTCTACAACACGCACGTAGTTTCAGTGCTCGCTGGATTTTTTAGATGCGACGCATCTCTTGCTCGCGGGCATGTCCCTCCATCGGCGTTGTCGTTGTCGGGGCGTTGTCCGCACGCTCACTGCACATGCGCAGCTTTCCTCCATTCTTCTCTCCGACAGCTGTGCGCAGCACTCTCACTCCGTCTCATTATCATAACAACAGCTGCGCGTGTGCGCTTCGCTGCTCTGGGTGCGCGCATGTCATGCGCACGACTCTCTCCCCCCCCCCCGCCCCCCCGGCTCTTCTCCTTTCAAAAGCGGGAATATAAGCGGGGGAGCGCACGGCGCCGGATCAGTCCAGCGCTCGCTCTCGCACCTGACTTGACTTTGCTTGACGATACCTCCGAGCAAGATCTCCCGATGAAGACGTGATGGAAGCGACAGCCCCTTCAGCGAGTGGACTGACGCAATCCAATACCAGCGTCAGTCCAAACGCTCCCTCCTGATGCGTCGCATCACATCAGGGTTCCCTCGCGGGAAGCTGGGCGTAATTTTTTTTGTTTTCTACGACAGCAAGCACCAATGTAATCTTGAAAGCATGCACCAGAACATCGCGCTTGCTGTTATATAAAGTTTATCCCCTTCCTCGCCCCCCCCCTCCACTTCCACACTGCTGTCTTTAAATAGTATTTACTTTAAAAAGGCCAGTCATCAGCCAGGGGGCTTATTAGATCAGAGTGCTGATATTTGTTATACCTAAAATGGGGTTTATTATCAGGCATCCAGAACGTGGAAACAAGGTTTGGTTGTGCCCGAGGCCAAGCTAGCTCGGGAATCCACGCGCAGATCTCGCGAAGAAGCGTTCTCGATGGAGCTGCCCTGATGACTTTGCTTTGCACATAGACCTAGTGGGGGAAAAACGCCACTTGAAAGTCAGCCTCGGTCTCAGTTGAGCACACACTCGTTTGGCGAGACTGGTGCTTGTTCTTACGGCCACTATCTCTCCTAGATACCTGATTTTTCGAACTTGCTCTTTCAGATTGTTAGTAGCTCAATGCGACGTCACTAGGGAGCTTTCTCTGGCACGTTCTACAGGTCGCCATCGCTCGGATGTTCGCATAGCATACGCTCTCTTCGCGTTCCGACTGGAACGGGAGCCGGAAACAAAGATATAGAAAGCAAACATAACTTTATCCATGACTTTTCTAGAAAACCCCGAAGATTTAATTTAAATGCAAACACGAGGTTCGGTCGACAACACAGCGCACTCATTCGGGAACCCGTAGCGTTATTTTGAAAAAGACGATTGAGGAGAAACGTGCTACCATGCCTGTAACCTGGCAGTTCATTTCCTACATTTTCCAAACAAGTGCTGTTTAGAAGGCTTTGTAAAGCGACATTTTGTATAGTCCCAAACAAATATTGCTGTTCCAGGGCACCTAGAAGGTGTGAAACAGAAGAAAAATATTCAACAGCGTAGCCATAACAGAAACTTGCTGCTTCTGTAAGGTGAGCGTGAAGGAACGTTAATTTACAACATTGTGACCCCACTAGTGACGTTGTACAAATCTAACTGGACGTGAGATGTTAATTGCCATGGGCGCGTAATACCTTCATTCGCGACTTCAGTTACGATGAAAGCCTCAAATAACCGGATTGAATCAAACCAGCTAAAATTTTACTTAACTACAGCTACACGTAAGGGACGCCTGTCTGAATATTTACATTTGTACGTTCATAAAAATGGAGAAATCTTGTGTTTGCTTCCGAATGCAACAGAATATTGCAAAGGTGTGGGAGCAGTGAACGGGTATTTTCAAGGCTTCCCACATATAAATTTATGCGCCATGTGAACAAAGAATGTGACCGAAACTGGTTTCGGAAAATGAATTACCCGCGTTTGGGGCTTCCTGCTTGGTGGTCCCTCTTACTTTTTGTTCAGTTGTTCAAAACCATGCCTGGGAAAGTGCTTATGATTCCGAGCACACAGTTCCCGTTTGGCTATCTCAGCCGTTCGTTAATTTCCGGCAAGTCACCGCTTTCTCGCACAGTAATGCAAGTTATTTGCGAATCGTGCAGTTGCATCGCACGATGAGGAACTTAACTATAGCACTCACTCTTTATTACGCGTTTTAGGTGCCCATTCAGTGCAAAATGAGGCAGAGGTGCGCCCACATTGTGCATTCTACTGTTACATTTCATCGGAGCATCTACACTAACGGCGCGACGCTGTCGCCATCTATAGGTCGATCTCGCAGCGCATACAGGAGAGGTGCAGTTATGGCGGCAAGCACCGGTGGTGCTGCTACTATAAGTAACAAAGACATTGATGCAAACAGTCGCTTATGGTACTTTGATGCATCAGGATATTTCAGCGACACAGAAAACCTTGCGTTGTGCCTTCGCGCCATCAGTATTCTATAAGAACAAAACATCATTAGGCGCTTATTGTTACGAACGCCTCTTTTGGCTTTTTTAAAATGCTTCTTGTCGTTGTGTCCACCGACGCTCCCCGATACGCTCCGATACGGAATGGTCACAGGAACGAATGACTATCGATGATGAGACATAAAGAATAGAAATTATTCTCATTTCAGAAAGGAAGCTACGCGCAATATTGTATCAATTTCTGATTAGGTTCCCCTTGGGAACCTCCGGAGAGATTTAGGGAAGAATATAGAGCGCTACGAGAATAGGAAAAAGGTAGATGCAGGGGAGACATATACAGACCCCGTCTCTGTCGGTCATCTTTTTTCTTGTGTCGTGAATCGTGCTCGCTCAGAAACGAGCTTCGTTAAACTTGAACCATCCTTTCTGATTTTTTATTCTGTCTATTGAAGTCAAATTTGATGCGTTCCAACTTAATTCATTTCAATCTAGGCTAAAAAAATGTGCCACAAATGTGACAATTCTCTTTTTATTGTAAGCAGACGAAGATAGTTTGTGTAATAATTTGTGCGACAGTTTTCTTTTCCTGAAACGTGAATGTAATGCAAACTGTTGAATGTCTGTTAGCTTTTGTAGGGATGTTCTTTCTCTGTATCAACCTCTTCTACGACACTAGTGAAATTATTACTTCTGCGTTGTTTCTAGAACCAAACTTTCATCCGCTACCAACAAGGCCGAGGCAAAAAGTCGAAAGACGCTTTTAGACCAAAGGCAGACTTGACCAGAAACCGACATAGTATTGAGACTTTCATGTTATGCGCCAAACGTTAAGAAAAAGGGGGTGATTCCGCGAAACAGATACTCTATCCCGCCACAACTCCGTATCCACGTCGAAATTGCGCCTATTTGGAAGCGCTGACTCCTCATTTATTTTTCTCGCTAAGTAAGCCCTGCTAAATCCCTCCTTCACAGAAGCCACGTGCTATCACGAAGAAAAACCATTAATATACGCTAAACCAGAAAAGCGCAGAGGTATTCGTGCTCCGAAAGGCTTTCCCTTAATCCCCGTATTAAGGAACGAGCGAAATTCCAAGATATGGATTGGATTTTGAAGGGTATATTTGTGGTGCCTACTAAGTATTGTTCAAAAAGCGAGTCTATAGTGACTGCTATTACGGCTGACGCTGATTGCGGAATGCGAGAACGACTGGGTACACATTTTCCTGCAGAGCGCCGATTTCTCACGCACTAAGTTAACGCTTCCACTAACGATATAAGCGTATACTGATACGTGGTGTGTGAGATAAAGGTATACTATTGTGCTCCTCCTTCATGATCGATGCGTGTACTGTCTTATCTAGAACAATTTTGTTTTTCGAGATTGTCACGTGACCGTTCCGACACAATGGAAGCCAGGTTTCACGCACGCGCCGTGTGTCCAGAGATGTTATCACAGCTTTTCGGTCGACCAATCGGTCTATGGAGAGACTCATTAGTTTTTTGACAGGACGTCATCGGTCCCCACGAAGAAAGCTTTCGATTTTAAAAAAAAGTATTCCATTCCCTATCACACGGGCAGCATGAGCGTGTTCCATTCTCTATTGAATTCCACTTCCCACATGGAACCCAAAGTGCTTAGGTTGCGAATGAACATAGCATCTTTATCGCACATTTATGTGCGCTTATTTTGTGGCGTTAGATCAGCGATCTCGAACTGGGATTAAAAAAGCCTAAGCAGTCCATTTTTCTAAGAAGTTGCGGGGTGTGGATTCGGTACTCTGTATGTGTGTGCATGCGCGTGTAGTGCATTGTGCGTGTGTATGTATCTGCGCATGTTTTTGCGGTCGTTCCTTTAATTACCGTGCATTCCTGTCGTACATGTATCCTTATTTGGCACTCTGTGGATTTACGAACTCCTCGGAAATACTTATCGCCCGTAAATTTGTTATATTTATTTATTTATATCCTGCCTCACGCTTAAAAATAGCCAAAAAATTAAATAACTGTCATATAAATCTATTGCTAAAAAGCAAGAAAATATATTGCCTTTCGTACAAACAAAGAGAAACGGGGGGTTAATGAGAACCTATAAAACTAGCAACCATCCAGGTCAACCACAACCAACGATGTTAATCATAGCATAAAATTTCAAATCCTCCCAAGGCCCTTATTTCTGCGTCGGAAAATGCGTGAAAAGCGCGATTGTATTGGTCCATTGAAAGCGGCCCTCAGTGCACCCAACTTGTCCAGTCCGGTACCAGCCTACTCCTGAGGAGCGACGGCATCGCTAACTGTATAGTTTTCGACGGGAATGGTCGGAAGAAAGAGTGGTGCCACTTGTTCTACCTCTAGACTCGATTTTTTTAATCATCTGCTGAAGAATGCTTCTGCTATTTTTTCGATTGTATGCATCGGAACGGGAACATGCATCACTACTGGTCACAGACAAAGACGCTAGATTGATTCTGATAACAGTTTTGTGCAATGAACCTCGACGCAGACTAGGCCTAACGATAACCAGCGGCGAAGATTACCGGCTGCTGTTTCTTTTTGTCACTCGATAGCTGCACAAATGTTAACCTCTTTTGTTTAGGCAGGCGCCATAAATCTAGTTATGGCATCTCCACAGTTCGCCTGGGACGCCCTGGGAGATTATAAACGCCCGGAGGGTATTGCACTTCCAAACATCTAGTCGAGGCGCTCAACGTTGCTGCTGATGCTGAATAGAAACGGGTAAGGCTGTGTACTTTTATTAGGGTTGCCTCAACCTCATCTGAGCGCGTGTGTCTATTCTTTTGCTTTTTGAAGTTGTTTCTCCTTGTAACTAGGCAGCGGCTTCGCTTTGAAGGTGTGTACAGAATACCACGCAAGTTTAGTTTTTGTACCACCTAGAATAACCCTCGAGGGAGGTGGGAAACGTTTGTACAAAACCCTCCGGACATTACACAAACGTTTTCAACAAGCTGTCGCGACATGTTTCCCCGGGATTTCGTAAACAGCTTTCCCAGTGGTGTTACGCAAGCGAAAAGCTAAGCCACCTGTCACACACAACGTTGTTTTTGCCGTTCGTTGGTCTCTGGCCAGAATTGATTTTCTTTTTGTGGAGGGGCCTTTCCTATGCAGTTGTTTGTGGAAAACATTTCCTACGCTGCATAACACATTCCCTTCTCTCCACAGCGTGGATTATATTCTTCAGAACGAAGTTTATTTATACCGGAGCGCCTAATATCTTATGTTCATCGTTGCGGGGGCCCCATGCGCAGACTTTAACTGGAGAGGGTCAAAGAACTGTTTCCCATTATTTGAAACTCAATTTCAGAGATGGTCGCAAACAGACATACCAAGACCTTCTTAGTCACAAATAAATTTCCATCGTTGCTTTAAAGGCATTTGCCTGTTCGTATCTGTCCATGTTTTTTTGCACCCGTTCCTTTACTTACTAACTCTTCCAGAAAGGCTTGAGTGCCCCGTTCTCCGAAAAGCAGTGCTTGTTGTTGCTGATGTTGTCAGGTCGAGTGTATTAAATGCGTAATAACAGAAATTCACGAACTTCTTCTCCTTTGTGTCCTAAGCCACTGTAACGCAGACTGCCCGTTTCGCAACTTCGCGTCATGATTCCATGCAGCATGGCTGAATGTATACGCTTCGACCTGGCTCGGATACCCGGTGTGTATTAAAGTGTCGATTTCTTGGTTGTGTTAGTTATTTATTTTCTTTTTTATGTTGCAACTCGCCAGGATGAGAAAGGAAGAAGATGAGGAGGAGGAAAAAAAGCAACGCAAAGACCGAGAGGTTAGGCAGGCGTAGATCCCGGCTTACTACTTGTAAATGTGGGAGGGTTGTTCAGAGGATGAAAGACAAGGCGGTCTGAAAAGGTGGGGATAGGAGCGGTGACACGCCCGCGCTCTAGACTCATTTCATATGTCAATCGGCATACTATTACAAAGAAAAAATAGTCCCCTGGTGGACACTACAGTCGCTCGTCTAAGCTTGTGTCGTCTAGGAAGCGTATAATGGCTTTTGTCTCTTCTTCGAAGTCGATGGTACGAGTCAATGTCCTAATATGGTCTTTACTGTGAAGGATTGATTGTCCAATCGGCTGAGCTCGGCAACCAACACGCGTCCTTCCGATGAGTACTGGGGGCAGCGCGAAGCACATGCTCAATTGTCTCTTCAACACCGCAAGCGTCAGACTGGGTGCTACCGGACGTCCCGATAAGGAAGCAGCAGGCTTTCGTGAAGGCTACGACCAACCGTGGTGTCCAAGGTAAAGTAGACTGTCATCGAGACAGCCCACACAGAAGATGACGCTGTGGTAGATAGTCGTCAATGACTAATGGCATTCAAGCGCGAAATGACGAATCAATTCAGTGGCATCTGCCGTTGACAGCGGAAGGAAGATAGAATACAGCCACCTACATATAATTAAGGAGGATAATACGGTGTCCGTTTTGAGCCATGCTGTACTTAAATACAATTAAAAGAATTAGCAGTCGGGATGGATCTTCACGTAAAGGCGTCACAATGCTCAATAAACAAAAGACAGGCAAGGGATTTTTTAGCAAGGGCGTTATAGGTTGACTTAGAGTATTGTGTTGAAAGATGAAAGCATATGAAAAATTAATTCATTGTGAGATTAGCTTTAGCGCTACATTGGTAACAAGTTTTCTCTGAGGGACCAAGCAGAATAATGTTTAGGACAATGAAACAGTTTTTTTCACTTAATATAGGCAAAACAACGATTTAGTGCTCCTACACTTCAGTCTCGTTGTTTGGTGTCCTAAACTTTAAAAATAGGCATTCTTCTGTGGGCACTGTCGTTAAGAACACAGCTTCATGACAGCCCATCAAACGACTCGAGTTCTTGGCGAGAGGCGTATATTGTGCTGGCGCGCACCCTCCACCAAGAAAATTGTGCTCAATAATACCCTTCAATTATAGAGCTCGTCGTTGTTTCGAAGCTATGCGGGAACAAAAAGCAAAGCTGAAGTGAAATATAACTTGCGGGTTTACGCTTCCATGCCGTTAATGAACTCGTTCCATTGGCAAACGATGCGTCCTCGCTTCAACAGCCACGGATAATTATCGCTGGTAAACACGGGCATGAAAAAGTGAGGTGAACGCTTTCAGTATATCACCCCTTTGAGCCCACCCGTGAGGTGAAACGTTGAGAAAAATGCAGTTGGAAGGATCGACTTGTTCATCATGTGTTCTGTGGAAGTTTTTAGATGCGACGCATTTCTTGCTCTGGGGCATGTCCCTCCGCCGTCGGCGTCGGCGTCCGCACACCACCTTCGCATGCGCAACTCTCCCCCGTTCTTCTCTCCGACAGCTGTGCGCAACGCTCTCACTCCGTCGTATTAGCATAACAACAACAGCTGCGCGCGCGCGCTTCGTTCCGCTCGCGTCTGCTCCGGTGTGAAAGTGCGTGCATGCGCGCCTCTCCTCCGCTGTCTCCTCTCCTTCAGCGCGCTGCGGCGGTTCAGTCAGCGCTCGCTCTCGTTCGACTCCGCGTGACTTGCTTGACGACTTCCTGCTTGGCTTGATTCTTCCGACGAAGACGTTGTGTAAGCGACGGTCCCTTCAGCGAGTGGGCTTACACAATCCAATACCAGCGTCAGCGCAAACGCTCACGGCAACGTTACGACCACCGAATACAAGGCTGCGAAGCAACGGGCACGTGATGCCGAACGCAAACGGTTAAAGCGAGCGGCAGATTTAGAGCCGATTCACCCGATTTAGAGAATCAACCCAATGGTAACGCAAATTGAACCCCCCGATGCGTCGCATCACATCAGGGTTCCCTCGCGGGAAGATGGGCGTAATTTTTTTAAAGTTTACACTCTTTGAGGTGCAAAGAAAACTCAATGTAGAAATTTGCACGCGATTATGCATGTTAAGTTGAGTACGCTTGTACACACGCCCAGGCGTAATCACACACGGACGCAGACACCTTCGGGTGCGCAAGTGCGCGCTTCAGACTAATGACCCCTTAGATGGAGCAGAAACGTGCCGAAGAAAAAGAAACAGATGTACAGACGGCCGAAACAGACAAAGAAAGAAAGTACCTGTGCGGGAACAAATGGTGTACGATACAGAAATAGATTTCTCATGCACGTCCCGGCAGCGAAAACGTAATAATTGACTCTGGTGACCGACTTTCTGGTACTGAAAAACGGTACCATTATGTTCACAAAACATCTTATGCTTTAGTTGCTAAATCTTTCTGTAGATAATACTTCCGATTATTATGATGCTTATGTAAACCGCCTTGCTGGCACTGCGCTGAAAAGTAAATAGAGTAATTGAACCTCGGTTGGTAGATCTCTAGGAATGCCTTAGCCTCTCGCGCCTGTTACTCGCAAAGCTGACTATCGGCCCAAATGCTCACGCCTTGATTAGGAAGCGTTAGAATCCCGCACCACAGCTTTTAGAAGCACGTGGCATGCCCTTATCGCACGCCCTTCACACACACTATCCCGACCAGGCCTTACGTTCTCATAGTCTGAGTGGTTACGTTTGCTCTTCTAAGCAGTGACTATGGCCACGGAGCAAGAATTATTGAGGAGGCGCAACAGGGCTTGCTCCGGTGGCGGGATAAAGTGCGCCGGGCACGGCTCCGACGCGCCTCTGCCGCGAGGCGCCAAAGGAAAAACGCGCGCGGACGATTTCCGAAAAAGCTCGCCGGTTTAAGGTCAGTCCGTGCATAGCCGGCTGCCGGCTATCTCTTTTTGCGAACAGAAGAGAAGTAGCTGGGGCAAGAGTTCCGAAATATTGACGGCACGGCGTCTGGTAACAAGACAGGCCGTTTAGGCTCGTGTAGAAGGACTCCGCCACCAAGCTCGCCGTAATGCCGCCGCCTGTCTATGTCGCTCTCCGAGAAAGTCCTTTTCGCAAACATAGTCACGAGACGTGGGCTCCCGATCTTTTCTGGGCACGAGCCCACACTTCCAACGATACCGGATCACTGGGAACTTTAAAGGTAATTACCTTTTCTTTGCAGGATACGTAACAACAGTTGCAGTTCCGCACGACATCATTTCCGCCCCATCCTCAGGAAGCACGGATGGAAAACGCTTGTCTTTGTGTAACATGAAAACCGCGCGCAAATCTGAGAAGCCGGCGAGAGGCGAAAGCGCCAAGAGTGAACCATCCGTGGCGATCAGGCGGTGTCGGCAGACGTCGTCTGCGGGATTCCTTCTAGTACTTCATTAAAGCGCGGTACGGCATGTAACTACGGCGGTATTTTTTAATAACTTCTTCTAAAATGTCCAGCACTTCTGTTAGTTTATTTTACAGCAAGAAATCAGGCAATGTTTACAATATATTCAATGAAATTATGAAGTTTGTGCGTCGCTTCCACAGAATAACATGTAAACTATAGCAACGCGCTTGACGTGTCCTCTGTTGTGCTGCTCCGCCAGCTGCATTACCTCCTCGCCATAGAGTGACATTAACGCGCCGCCCGCTCACGCTATCTCAGCCCAGCGGATTCCCCTCCTGAAATCCTTCTTTCTCCGTGGCTCTGGCTGCTGTCGTCTCTTTCCTTGACCACCACCATTGGCACTTTCACTCCTTATTACGATTCATTCCTCTTTTTTCTGCTTACACGTACCCGGTATCTCTGAACACTCCCCGTTAAATGCGTACAAGCGGTGTCGGGTACATGCACACACACGCACGCACACGCACACACCGACACGCACAGACACACACGCACGCATGCACACGCACACACACACAGACACACACGCGCCACACACGTCCACACACACGCGCACGCACGCACACACACACACACACACACACACGCACACACACACACACGCCACACACGCGCACACCAACACGCCACCACAGACACACACACACACACACAAGCACCATATACACGCACACGCGCACGCGCACACACAAACACACGCGCACCACAGACACGCACCGCACCCACACACGCACGCGCACACACACATAGACACGCACAACCACAGCACACACGCACAGCACCACGCAGCACCACACACGACACACGCGCACACACACGCGCACGCGCACAAACACCCGCACCAGCACGCACACACACACGCACACACGCACAACACGCACACACGCACACGACACACGCGCACACACACAGCACACGCACACACGACACAACGACACGCGTACGCACCGCAGCCACGCACACACACACTCAGACGATAGCACCCTAAGCCCCATCCCCTTTCCTCTGCAGAACCCTTAGCGTCTTCCGGGGTAGGTCCCTGATTTTAATTAATCCACCTGCTGTTTGTTTCGAAAGTTAACGAGATCTCAAGCTTCGCTCACAAATGGAGGCCTCATTACGGCTCCGACACTCCTTTCTTCTCGAATCTTGTTCAGACCCAAATTACGGAGATTCAGCCCCCCTTTTCAGCGAACTTCCATTCAAATTGGGGGCTGCGCGGGGCAAGTAATCAGGAATGAATTCTAAATGGTGCTATATCCTTAACCATTTGTTCCTCTAGCTCTACCGAGATAAGTTCCTTGGGCTCCGAAATGACCTCTCATTCGTGAAAGGAGCCTTTCCATCCTTGCTAATCATTTCGAACAACGAAGATACTTTTTCTTGCAAAGAGGTCATTGCTCCCGAGAGTCAAAATTGTTTAGCATTTTTTAAACTCCCTGGAGTCTTTCACGAGGTTAGTGTTTTTTATCGAATGTCGAACTTACTACTCTTAGATTGAAGGCCTATTCTTGGTGCGATCCGTGGTGAACAATCATATATAAATCTCTCCTGACCGAAGTGCTTCTCTTTGTCGCTGCCCGATACAAAAAATTGAAGCCTGTTAAGCGTTTTTATTGTAATCCACAGCGAGAATGTCAGGTTACTGGTCTTTCTCTGCTACCACGTGTCTCAAGGCTTTATTAGTATTGAGGAGATACTTACGACAGCATACCGCAGACATTCTGCCGAGTAAATATTTTCAGAGACCAAACCCTGGCTCGAATTATAAGTGCAACATTCATGCTGGATAGTACGAACGAGGGACTGCAACTTATAAACGCGATATTACGATTGTATGCAGGCTGGGGTAAGCGGGCACTCACATGGGTGTACACAAGCTATCGCCGCCGTGCACAATTTTACGGGTAATAAAATATCCTGTCACTCACTCTGTTAAACGGACTCTGCAACACTTCCCATAAATGATCTCACTCTTTCCTTCGCATCTGGAGACATTGTAGAAGCTATAGTAATCGCCAGCGCGGAGAGACACTGTGTGATTTTGCTCGTCGCAGCAAATCCGCCTCCCGTTTCAGCCTTTGCTTTTGTGGCTTTTTCTTTCTGAAGTGGCCATCGAATGCGTTTGTGGCTGCAACTGAAAGAAAGCCGGCCAATAGCTCGTCCATTGGCTGTATGGCGTAATTTGAGCTCTTGAAGAACGCCAGTACGGCATAGTCAGATAATTATTTTGAGGCAGTTTCTAAGTTACCTGATGAACAGAGAGCAGTAATTTTTGGCTGAGGTACTTGTGACCCCCTAATCTAAGTACTGAATATGTTTGTTGACTGCGATCTGAAAGCACTTAGGATTTTAAATAGTTAAAAAGGTGTTGCAGGCGAAAGGCGAAAGTCTTTACATCCCTCATCAAACGCTAAAGTGCCGGTCGTCGTCAAAAGTTATGGTGCTGGAATGACCACCGCGGTAACAGGAAATAAAAAAAAGCACATTTGGGTTCAAGCGGAATTTAAACTGCTGACCCTGAGTCAGGATACAAGTACATTACCACTCGGATAACTCAGTACACTGCCAAAGGGGAACAATAAATCACACCATCTCCACGCCGTGAACGATGCCGAGGGTGCGAAGCACTGGGACGCAAGTTGTGTGTATTGTGTGGATGAGTGTTATCGTGCGTGCACGATGATGCACTCAAAGTTTATTAAATGATTTGGGGTGCAGTCAGTGCACTGTAAATGACAAACGCCACACGCAAGACAAGTCGCGTCCCGGTGCTTGACACCCTCGGTATCGTTCACGGCGTAGAGATGGTGCGATTCATTGGCCCGAAATGAAACTAAGTGAAACGACGGCTTGCGTGTTTTGAATGTGATCTCGTTTTTGCACGTAGCGCCCTCTCGTGTAGCTCGCTGTAGTCTTGGGGAGACATCGTCGGATGGTGGACGGACATTGCGAAGTCTTAAGGTGCTTCGCACCTAAAAGTTAGCCAGGTGCCAGCCGCGTGAAAGGGGAACTTGACGGCAGGTGAGTAGAGCAGGTGCATGCCGAAGAGAGTTGTGACTGTGGGGAAACTGCGGCGTGAATTGCGGGAAGTCTGTCGGCCAGAGTAATCAGCGTCAGAACAAACAAGGTCGGAGCAAGAGACGCAAGGACAGAGTGGGAGTACCTTTGGCTTAGATAATCGCCAGGCTTTCGCTTTAAAAGCACGACAGCACACTTAAGTGCCCGAGGAATTTGTATTTGCATTCAGAAAACGCAAAAATAGTCACGAACGGCAAGCACTGTGACAAGAAGCATTGCTACACCATCGCCACCGTTACTACACCATAGAAGGTGCTGCGATAACAAATCGTGCCACAGGCAGTTGCAAGAATTTTTAATCGCGGAATAACACCCACCCTTTCGTTCCATACCCGAGACGCTAGACGGGAGCCCTCATGATTGTTCCCATCGTCTTCGGGAACGCGTCGACCGTCCACAGCATCGCAGAGCTTTCAGGCCTATCACTGATTGTCCGTGTAAAATATTTTGTCGCCCCCATCAGGCACGAAAACCCCTGCGATTAAGATAGCTGATTTCTCAAGTTTACAAGAAACATACACGCACACAGCACACCCCACAAACACGCACATACGTACACACACGCACATGCATACACACACACACACACACACACGCGCACACACGCGCGTACACACCTGCACACTCGTACGCGCACCCGCGCACGCACGCATACAGACATGCACGCACGCCCTTCCATACACACGCGCAAATCCACACACACGCACATGCATACACACGCACACACCACGTACGCGCACACACATGCACAAGCACACACACGCACATGCATACACACACGTACACACACACATCCACACACACACGCGATTGTGCCAGAGCACCCGGCACAAATTTGTTGCCCCTAGCGATGCGCTGACGGCGGGGCCAATTTGCGCCTCGGTGAAACTGCCCGCAGCAGACGTGCCTCAAAATGAAGGGAAACGGCTCCGCAGAGTAGCCTCTCCTTTCCCCTTCACGGCGGCTCGCCTGGCTCTCCTTTACCCTTCGTTACGGCTGGGCCGAATCATGCCTCGGACGAACGGCCCGCGGATGACGTGCCCCAGCACGCCACGGAAACGGCGGCGCCGATTCGCCTCGGCTGACGCAGTCGCTTTGCCTCTATTAGTCGGATTCTAATTGCGGCCAGTGACAGTTCTGATTGGAGGGATTCGAACTGCTTGCGGCCTGCAGCGGACCCTTGTGGGTATAAAATCAGCCCGGAGGCAGTGGTCAGCGCGGCTTCTTTTCGGAGGCACCGAGTTGAGACGTGCTGTCGCTTTTGTGCGAGGCATGTAACGCTCTTGTTACCCTTGTATGTACATACTGTATATAAATGCGGCTTCAAGTTTTCGTCGGCTCGAATTCATCGCTCTGCTCTGCGCCGCGTCGATAGCGGACTGAGCAAGACAACGCCGCAACAGTTGTGACAGCTGAGATGGCCCAGTCACAACAACGCACACGCACATGGATGCACACGCGCAAACACAGACACACGCACATGCGCACACACACGCACACGCTCGCTCCTCTGCATTCAATGACTCTGTATCCAAAGAATCCCACGCGATGATCAGCGTACCTAAACGTGTGCGCGCAAGCATGTTCACGTCAAATTAAACCTCATTAGGGTACAGGCGAACAGGCGTGAGTTTTCCCATAGGCAATGGAACGAGCAGGGTTGGTCCCTCCATATCCGTTCAAAAACAAAGCATTTCTTTGAGGCTACGTTTAATCTCACCGCAGCCGTGAGAATTACCTCCGGCAAATTCTCAAGGCAGTTTCCATAAAAGCTGGCTGGCCTAAAATGTACTGAATAATATTACGTCCCAACGTCACCTAACGTAACATAACCGCAATGAACCTAACGTAACCTAACCGAACGCGTCATAACCTACCCAAATCCAGCCAAACCGCAACAAACCTAATCTAGGCCAGCCCAACGACACAGAACACAACCTATATTAAACGTAATTCAACCCATTCTAGAAGTCCTGTGCGTCGATCTCTTTAAATACTAAAAAAACCAGAGTAAAAAAAGCATTAACAAAATCACGACGACCGAAAAATTTGGAAAGCGAAAAAAAAAAAAAACATATCGCCCGGTCAGACTCGAACCTGAGCCTTCTCGTTTAAAACAAAATACTATACCACGGCGTTACAGGGGCAATTACAAACACGGCTTTTTAGGGAATATTTATCCCATAGAATCTCTGGGTAGCGTTCTTAGTCAATGAGAGGCGAACTGCCGTGAGAAATTTCTGACGGTAATTCTCACGGTTGGCAGGATAATAGACACTACATTTATTTTAAGCTTAGTTCAAGAGGAGGCTCGGGACGACAACTGTATGAGTCGTCCCCGATTGACTTATTAAACACCTGCTTGATGTCAATAATACCCTCCCCACAGGTATAAGAGAAAGTTCGTAACAAAGGGATATACATCGAGCTAATACGCAGCCGCGAATGCAGCTATCTATGTAGCCACCGATAACCAATTACAAAAGCTCTCCCCCGAATTTGGCTTAATTTATTTTGAAACTAAGCGCGGAGGAGAAAGCAATTTCCTTGGGACCCTTTTTATTGAGCTTCGTGATACACTCTTTAGGTCAAGTGAAATGGCTTCAGAGCTGGGGGTAATGGGCAATTACCATTAGCTGACGGGCTGCAACAAAACAGCACACGGTTTCGGAAAAGCGGACACTGTCGTAAACGTTAATGCCCCTCCCCTACCCCACTTGCGGTGTCGTCGTTTAGCGGAATCAAGTGCACTGTCACTAAAGAATGGTTATTCACCTTGACAGTCATAACACACTACGCGGAACAAAGACACTCTAATTCTTGGCGCTTTATACTCATTAGAAAATTAACGCTTTCGATGTTTACTGCGAAATGAAGCCTAACGAGATATGCGCCGTAAAATAACTTTGGTTATTTGCATAAAATTGAATAAGGTAACTCTCGTAAAAAAAAACGCTCCTGCAGCCCTCCGTCTAATGACGACGATGGTTGAACGCGAAGAGTTCTCGTGACGGATTCTTTGGTTGTTGTCAGAGTTTGGACTGAGTTTCCACGATGCCGAAATGGAGCAATCGTATAGAACACTGGCTTCATAACGCGAGGGACCCAGGTTCGATTCCGGCAGTGAAGCGTTTTACTCTTTGACTTCACCCACGGTCATTTATCATCATCGTCAGGGTCAGTTGGTTGTCGTGCAGGGTGTTTTCGCTTTAGAGATGCATCAGTGAGAACACTCCAGGTTCGCTTTAAGTGCTCACGGTCATTTTATTCGGCAGCGGCTTCTATGCGAAAACCAAAAAATTTTATTGCAGCTTTCCTACAACTTACCTGCATTACAACTAGTTTTTATGTATTAAATTTTATTTGCGCGTTTGCTTATTTATCTAGTTGCACCAAGTCACTGGCTACCATTTCATAGATGCAGTAACTTTATGCAGGGTGAATTGAAACTGTAATATGATTATAGATGCGTTAAAGCTAGGCATTTACACGAAAGCAAGTTTTTGGTTTCATCACACCTGAGCAATCGATGCCCTCATGCGGAAGAGCTCTCTATTTATTCCGTATTTAGGAACGGTCATGCTTCATTCACCGTGCATCTCAGGTGTTCTGTGCTTAGGCGTGTAAGAGCGCTCTCCCGCCGGCAAGTGATGGCTCCCAGTCAGGCGGACCTACAAGTTTTCTGCCTCACCTAATTCATGCACTTTATATTCCCATTCCCCGCACAGAGTTGTTTGCAGGGTGTACCTTGTGAATGTGTATAGTATATCCGCAGTACATATTTCCTTCCCATTTCGTTTTAAATCAATGAACAACGACAACAACACCGATGACATGACACAGATTTAAACTTGCACTTCTAACGGCCTGATATGACCTTACTGCTGTGCTCCGTAGTCCATGGTTTGGGTTGGTGGGTTATAGAAACAGTAAGATGCCTTTAATTGTTATAATTGAGTAAAGGGTGATAATTGGTCAAACATAATTCATAGAAACAAAAAAAAATAAAGAAATAGCGAAAACGGCGAACCGTGTAACGCCCTGTATTTCTACAAGAATTCAGATTTCTTGAAAATTCCACCTTTAATCCGGATAATTGAGTAATGGGAGACCATTGGTCAAAGAGAATTTTGAAAAACAAAAAAAAAACAAAAATACAAATATTACGGAAAATGAAAACCGTGTAACGCCCTGCATTTTCCCAATTTAGACCTTTATTCATCATAATACAGTAAATTAAGATCATTGGTCGAACAGAATTTTTAAAAACCGGAAGATACGAAAACTATAAAAAGCGAAAATAGCAAAACGTCGCAGTTCTACATCATGGAGTGCGAATGCGCTAGAAGAATTCTGCAAAATGAAACTGCGTAGAAACACGATTGCGTTTAACTTTTTATTACAAAAATGCCTGCTTACTGCAGCCACTAAAAGTTAACTATTCAATTTTAGTTAATTAAGCCGCCCACGTCAATAGTTACTACCTAATTCTGCGTCCCCCTGGACACAAATCCGCACTGTACAGGCGGTCTTCACTTAAACCTAAACGTCCGATTTTATAAAAAAGAAACCTGTCGACCTAACTTTGATCACCCTGTTATCCAAGTTCATTGATCTACTAGATAAATGAAGTGCTGATAAACTTTGAGTTAGTAGTTTGGTTAAGCATTTTTGTGAAGTCCAACCCTCGACGAATGACAATGGGGCGCATAGCAGACGTGGACGAAGACAGAAATAAACGACTTATGCAGGCGTGTGAACCAAGTATCTATGCCACAAGTTTTGTTGAATCGTATTGCAACCCTTGATATGCCCTACTGTAACATTGGGTTGAAAAATATCGTATATAGCGCTAACACTTTTACAATAAATATTATTACTCTATAATCCTTACTATAACCGTTATCGTCGCATTTTTAACGTGCTAATGATATTCCGCTTCACAGCATCGTAAATTCCCGTAGGTGTACGCGATTTCTTTTCAAGCCACTGCTAGCTCTTCAAAGATGATTTCTTGAGCTTCATTTTTCAAGAAAAACATACAAAGACATCCATTAACGCTAGCGTTACACGTTATATTTACGGTTCATTAGGTTTTGTGTCTTAAATTGAGACCGCGTTAATCAGATTGCGGTACGCACTGATGTCGAAAGCCTCCGAGTGACTACTTCTTTGAAAGCGAGCAGCAAAAGTTCATTTCAGCGAATATGTGCAATTTGGCTAATAATAAGGAAGCAAAACGCCGACTGATCTCATGGCATATGAGATAAGTGTTGGTTTATATAAGCATATTTATACAGCGTTATCGTTATAATTGACGTACACCAGTCGTCTTGCATAAAATGCGGAAAAAATTAGGGTTGTCTTCTGTCATTTCTCGTCCTATACCAGTATTTACGTTAATTTGACTCCCATTGGGCCCACAAACGTTGTTTTTACCAAACAAGGGCATCGTCTGAGATTCCTCACAGCCTCCCGACTCTGCCACGTACTAGGCAACCATTCGTGAACTGACATACGACCCAGAAAAAAAAAAAAAAACATGAACAGTTGGGTAAGAACCTGCGTAAGAGGGAATCGCAAGCCCCTGTCCTTGCAAACCCCCAGAACCCAGTGCCTCGATGGTTCCTAGGGCTGGGCAGGGGCTACTGTACAGGCTACGTTCTGCACAGGCTACGTTACTGCACAGGCTTCGTCCTCACACGAGACGGGCTGCAACGGTCGCGAAATTACCAACCACGACGAAGGGGCCAACCAGACCATTCGTTTCCCTGTTCAGTCTCTCAACCGTCAAGTCAAGAACAACGGACCGCCGACTCAAGTCCACCCACTGAACAACTCAAATGTTCCGACTGCAGCTTGGCCTAACGCCCCACAACGCGGCACATCTGTTCTGAGACTCTTGCATCCATTATCCCTTACGGGATTCGTAACCTCCGGATGCTTCAGGCTCTGTCCTTCGAGACCTGCATCCTGACCTCATCAGGCTGCAAGGACGGAGGGAATGCCCTGCCAGAGTCGCTCCTGGCTTTTGCCAAGGGACGGGCCTCCTAGAGAGGCTGTTTTCCCTGTCTCTTCTCTTCCCGGTTTAGCCGAACTAAGCTTCATTTTTAATACAGCATTTTTCAACAACGAACCCCTCACTCTACTATTCCGCTTACTTTACGCCCTACTATGTGTCTGTGAGGTATCCTGATACCTGAATCAATAAAAATGGCGGTTATGTGTTGAGGTACCTCCATTTTACGGGCATGTTTATTATATTTGTCAATACCGCTGATGTTCCCCGGCCTTTTCCTTGTCGGTGCTTTCCCCTTTTGTAGATTTTTTTAGGCTGCCACTCATGGTCGGCGGCATAATCGCCCCGCTGCCAGACGCAATGGCCTGAAGGCACGCTGCTCGGAAAACGGGCGGGCTGCTCTGCATAGATCGATCTTGCCTTTGCAGCTGTTTGTTTGTGGGCATTATTGATGTGGCTGCTGGGCGTCGGCAGACTCGCCTCTGGACAGCGCTGCCTGCCTTCACCGATATTCCCAGGGGAATTGGCTTATGCGGTGGGCGCGAGACTTGGGCCTCCATAAACCCAGCTCGCACTATGGGCCACGATGACGAATAAGGGTGGGGGCAAGTTTTACGGCGTGACAATAACCCAGGCTTCTCGGATCTGGTCAAACAACAAACAAACGTCAGCATGCGGTGCAGTAGTTTCTAGTCTAGAATCAAGTACATGTTATGCAAGGAGAAATGATAAAATAAAATAAAACAAGGCAGGGTAACATAACTCAGCGTCACAATAACCCAGCCTGTTTGGATCTTTGTGACCAAACGCAAAACATGAATAGTATCGAAAAAATTCTGCAATTCAGGGAGTATGTCGCAGGCAGTAAAAATGTAACATAAAAGCGTTTGCAGGAAATAAGCGCTTAACTTGAGACGGCTTTACATAGCGTGACAATAAGATTGGCATTTTTTCCTCGGCGAGCAACAAGAGAAACGTAAATAAGTGACACAGAGGTTTGTACAAGTAAGGGCACATGGCACCTGGGAGTAAAGATTAAATAAAACCGACAGCCTTTCCAGGGAACATCGCCTAACGTAACATAATAAGAAAACAATGATGGAATCAGAAACGGAAGTACCACGAGAAAACTCTTCCTAGACAAAACTGCGGCATTCGTACGTCATTGCTGTGAGTTGTGAATGGTATTCAACAAGTTGAGCATAAAACAAAATGCCAATCTTCTGGTTTTTTACGAGTGATATGCTTCCGATCCAGAAAACACCCCTGCGCAAAGGTAGTATCATTGGCACGAGATCGTAAAAGAGGCACTGTGGCTGCGAAAGTGGGGTCTTGTTGAAAAGCGAAGGCTCAAACTATGCATTAGTTTGTTGCGTAAATACGGGCGATATAGGAGAGTTTGCTGCTGGGCTAGTTGGTGCATATTAAGTTTAGAAGAAACCAGCTGAACATGGAAACAAGGAATAAGTGTTAACGAAAAAGGGACAGGGACGATAGGGCCAGAGAACACGCAGCAATTCTGAAAACGATGGCCACGTCAGGAAATCTGAGTATGCATGGCCGACAGTGCGGATGCAGCGCAAACCTGTTTGATATTGCTGTCACAGGAAAAAAATAAAAACAAGCTGTCGAGAGAAATAATGGAAGCCAGTATGATAGACGCAAAAGGCAGCGCGTGCATGAGCAGCCCGTCGATACTGCTGACCGAAAAGGAAAAGCTGTACCTTGGGCAGGCATGTGCCAAGACTTGTGCATCGGGCCGTGACAAGGACGCATTTCCACGATAGCGTTTTTCGGCCTTGAAAGGACATGTCTGACGCAGCAAGTTGTTTATATTTTCATATGTGATAAGCATTCATATCCCGTATATATGTTTGACCTTGAAATAAACGTTCAGTCGCTAGACCAGCAGTGTCCCTGTCACTTCTTTGTTAACACTTAGTCCTTGTTTCATATTCAGCTGGTTTCTTCTAAACTTACGAGCGATATATCGTTCCTATTTCGTCCAAAAACTATTTTTATGAAGATATCAAGATAGGCTCGATGTGCTCAAGCCTCCCTCAGAGACCCTGCCAAAACTAAAAAAGCACCAGTGGAGAAAGAGAAAACGAACCTTCTTCGTCCAAAGGACCTAGTTGCAGATTCTACTTGTAGTATTGTAGTGACAGCCTCCTTAAGTCAATGAAGGTCCGTCTGTGCCAATAAAGTTTCCGCACCTGAAGCCACCATCTGTTTATAGGTTATCCCATAGACGACATATTTCAGCGAAGGCAGTTCTCGACTCGATATTGCGCACCCACTGAAATCTAACGCTTAATTTTTATAGCGGATCTGCTCTAGGGTTGAGCCTCACGGCAATCTCTGCTGGTATTGTTTCACGCTCTCTCGATACGTTTTTTCCGCAACGCGAAAACCTTTTGCCAGTATAGAAAATTGCTAAAAATATGAAAAGCTCCTTAATATTTACATTTTAAGCGGCTCCACAGTGCCTCTGGACAAATGTTTTTCCCAAGCAATGCATTCTTGTTTAGTGTTAAAGCTTACTTTAGGCCGATAGGTGTAAGCCTTGTCTTTGTAACCTGTCTTTTCACATTGCGGGTTGCACCGTGAAACATGGCCGTCTACGGATGTAGTGCGATTGCAAAAAACGGCTGTAACTGATGTTTTGCCGAAACTATGCAGGAAAAAATTTATATGACAATTTTCCGCTAGGACATCCGCTAGGTCATCCTTCTTCACAGAGTAGAAGTGCACTGAATTCCTTTATTCCGACTTCGAACTGGCACAATCTAAATAACAGAACCGGTGTAAAAAATGACGAGGAGAGTTTCTCTTTCAGACGTTTGAGATTAAAGCTTTCTAAAAATATCTACAGTGCGAACAGAAACGAGGACACAGAAAGACGACGGGACGAAGGCTCAGTACACTTCTCTAGTCCAGACAATACTTGCCCAACAGTACACTTTGTTGAGAATAAAGCGTTCACATATAGCCAACATAAGAGCATCAAAGTTACTATTTATTGCACAGACTGACGCAAACAGCACAATATAAAAAAATTAAAAGGTAAAATATAGATACAATTACGAAAATGTAAAAAAAATAAAGGGATAAAAGATTATAGAGATAACGGTAAAATTAAGAAAAAACCAAAGAGAGCACTCAAATGTTATTACGAAGGCGTATGAGCGCAAGTGCGACAAAAAAAATTGGTTCTCCTAACAAACAATCCCGCCATACGAGAGCTGTTTGGCCAACGTAATAAAGCCCCCCTCATGCCGAACCAAATAAATAAATAAATAAACAGCACCAGAAGGGCTCCGTTCGCAGGGTGAAAATGCAGCGTTGTTGAGCAAGAGCCCCAAACAAAACTGGACGAGCATTAACTTTTACGAGTCTCGCTTGCTCTGACCCTCGCCGTTCTGCTTTACGGTGTCAGTTCAGGTAGTTGACGTGCGTCGAGGCGGCAGCCCCTTTCTTTTGGGCGTTGACCCGTTACCTGAAAGAGGGCTGCCTCGTACACAGTAATGACGACAAAGCTTAACGCCAGCTTGCTCTCGCCTCACGGTCTTGAGAAAAAGCTGAGCACGAAACAGGTAGCGAGGAACGGCCACTCTTTACTTCTCGTTCTGGCAATTGTCTGGGGTCGTCGGATGTCCATGTAATATTCATAACTAGCCATTCTGCGCTGGAGACGACGCTGTAGACAAAGCATAGAAGCATGTTTCATGCTCGGCTTTAAGGGGCGAGGCCCTTTGGGGCGTCGCCCCTAAGATTCCTTTGGGGCTTGGGCTGTCGGCATCTCATGTCGTCGTCGTAAACGTCCTCTCGTGTAGTCACTGTGCTAAAACACCGGGAAACTCGTTTACGCCTCGTAAAAGTTAATGTTGGTCCAGTTTTGTTTGAGGCTCTTGCTGAACAATGCTGCATTTTCATGCTGCGAACAGAGCCCTTCTTGTGTCTTTCCTTTATTCATTTATTTGCTTCGGCATGAGGGGAGCTGTATTACGTGGCCCAAGCAGCTGTGTTATGGCAGGAGTGTTTGTTAGGAGAACCACTTTTTTGCATTTGCGCTGATATGCCTCGTAATAACGTTTGAATGCTCTGTTTGTACTTTACGTTTTAATTGTATGTTTCATCTTCATTATCTTCTTGTCCTTTCTTTTAGCTATTAAATGTTGTAATTGTATTTATATTGTGAGCACGTTCTGAGCATCGCGTCCTATTCGCAGTGACCGGCTCGTACATTGTGGGCACCATCCTGTGCTCAATCTCCTTCCTCTCATAATCATCCTCATCACCATTCTACCAACCCTCCTCCTCTTGCGAAGATCATCGTCATCGGAGGCTGGTTCCGAGCCCGCGGTGGTTGCAACGCTTCCTAGTAAACGTCCTCCTGCACCTGTCTCGGAAGGCCCTCTCAATATTTTTTTCGTTTAATCTTTTTGTTTGTATTTTACACTTTGCATCAGTCTGCGCAATAACTGGTAAGTTTGCTTTGCAGATGTCACAGTTCATGTGCATCAATGAAGCGTGCCACATTTTCCGAGCATACCAAGGCTCAGCAACTGCCCTCCATCACACGACCAGGTCCGTAATGCTGCCTGGTCCAGGCATAACGTCGCCGGCTACCGCTGAGAGGCTGTGCTAGATAGGTTCACAACCATGCTAGGTGAGGCTCCCTGGGACACAAAACAGGATTTCCTCACCAGACAAGATTTTGGGATCCCTGATTGAGTACATTTATTAAAAACCTGCTAATAATTGTAGAATCGCACTAACGCGTGGCTAGAGGTCTGTGGGAGAGGCTTTGGTCCTGTAGTAGACAGAAGAAGGCTTATAATGATATATATATATATATATATATATATATAGTCGTGAAGTAGAATCCTTAGTTGCTGCAGGAATACGCACAAAGTAGAAGTACGCTCTTCGGAGACTTTATTTCCAACGTTTCGACCTGAGACAGGTCTTCCTCAGGAATGAAAGATTTGGGTAAAATCGTACGGACTCAGAGTGGGGGCGGCACCCCGGAACACAAGCCACATGGTAAACAAACACACAAACGACCACACACACCATACAGAGCTTGTTCTGCCAAAGTCAAGCAGAGCTTATTCTGTCAAGCGCTTGACTTTGGCAGAATAAGCTCTGTATGGTGTGTGTGGTCGTTTGTGTGTGTGTTTCTCATGTGGCTTGTGTTTCGGGGTGCCGCCCCCACTCTGAGTCCGTACGATTTCACCCAAATCTTTCATTCCTGAGGAAGACCTGTCTCAGGTCGAAACGTTGGAAATAAAGTCTCCGAAGAGCGTACGTCTACTTTGTGTGTGTATATATATATATATATATATATATATATATATATATATATATATATAAAGATAGCTGGGTAGTCCACAACACCAAAAAAGGCAAAGGGGTGTTGTTATTCTTTTTTACTACGGTTAGTGAAGTTAACATTTTTTTAATATACGTAAGAAACAAAAAAAGAAAGAAAGAAAGAAAGAAAGAAAGAAAGAAAGAAAGAAAGAAAGAAAGAAAGAAAGAAAGAAAGAAAGAAAGAAAGAAAGAAAGAAAGAAAAACATGCGCCCAGAGTGAGGACCGAACACACGCTTTTCGATTTGTTCTGGAATGCCTTAATCCGGGCGAAAAATACCCCAGATAGTGGTTGAGAACCCAGTCGCCCAGATAGCCTAAATGGTAAGGAATTCGAGATCAAATCGGCAGGCGTGGGTTCGGTCCCCACTCTGGGTGCGTGTTTTTCTTCCTTTCTTTCTTTTTTAAAGCATTTAGGCATTTTAAAACATTTAGTTGCACGCCGTTCACCTTCCGACTGCTCCCGTGTTTGCAGCGATTTCTCTTTTGCTTCATCCTTTCTACATATCTAAGTGGACACCACCTGTGTGACAAGTTGCTGCCGCTTAGCAACGGCGTCCACTTCATTTATCTGGAAGCGCTTTCCGGCTTAAGCATAACGCTGCTTGCGTTTCCGGGCAGAATCCCTCCCACCGTCGTAGACACTCGCGTCCCTCTCCTATATGCCGAGCACTATGCCTCGGCTCGAAGGCTGCCGGGGAGCTTGTTCTAACGTTGGCGTCCTGAATTCTTTATGGCTCCTCGTTGCAAATCAGGTACAATGTGTACCTTAATGGAAACTTTCTAAGAGTGTGATATGGTAGTGCGCATAGATAGACGGTACACACACAATAGACCATTGGGAGGCTCAGATCTATAACGTCCGCGGACGATCATGAATCAAGCTCGGGCAGTGTCCCAAAGGTTACATTCCGATTCGTAGCAAGGCCTGGGTTTAAGAACCCCCCCCTATTTGTGTGGAATAAGAGATTTCCCTTAAAACAGATTTCAAGAGTTAAAAATTTTGTCACGCTCGATTACGGCATGCAAAGTATAATTCAAATTAGGCGCCTTCGTTACGTCTGAAGCTTTACAAATTAGGTTGATGGCTTCCTAGAACAATTAGGCTGCTGGATACGAAAACCTAAAGTCAGATATCTTGCAAGACTCTGTCAAACTAAACGAATTACATTAGAAAAAAAACAGACCTGAAAAAACGTAGTGCTTACTTATTGCGGCGCATGTAACTGCTTTTTTACGTTGCGTTGCGTATTACCAACTGCTTATAAGTACTTTGATGTTCGCGGATACTGGAATAAACGATCAAATCGTTCTTTAAACTTAAAATAGTACAAGATCACCTCCTTAGCACTGACGCCCGCAAGGCAAACAAGGTCTGTTTAGTAAGCAAAACAAAACATGTACAGGAAATTCTCTATCGGATGCGTGATGTACCAGGCAGCACGATCGAGCATCGACTTGTTGGCCCCCCGCAGGCTGTCATCGATCTCTGGCTCGTAAGAGAAAACGTTGAGTACGCCCACCTCGCTTTTCTCCTTCTTCCCTGGTCTCTTGTAAACGAGAAGCAAGTGTTTGCATTGTCGTCGAGTGAAGGAAGAAGGGCAAGCTGTCTGTCTTGTCATCCCCAACGACACGCCTATTCTATTTGTAGCTGGGCGGGTGCACGGGTTTGAATAGAAACAGGGCTCCCGCCACTACCTCTGTGCCTATTGAGAGTATGGGTGCTGTCACAATTTCGCTTACCATCTTGTGAAATTTTTTTTTAACACGAAAGTGTTTTGTTCCGGGATTGACGAAAATTTCACTTCCGTAATATCCGTCACGGAAGTGACGCCAGTACAACGAAAAGGTGCACCCCTGCACACAGGGTCTTCTTGTAGGGAAGCAACCTTTAGAACCGAAGAGTGCGTTATACTTGAGGTTGTTTGTTTTCCGGTTTTATATTATAACACGAAAGGTTTTTATGCCGGGATGCACCAAGATTTCACTGACGTCATATCTGCCGCAAAACATGACGCCGGTACACTTTTGCCGAAGCGACCCGCCAGCAGGACGTCGCTTTGCCCAAGCACACCCACAAACAGAGCCGCCGACCCTCAAATCATGCTCCGCTGCAGATTTTGCTGCACTTTTCCCTTTCGTGCTTTACCGATTCCTATGACAGAGGAATCAACCACAGTTTCTTTGTCTAAAGGTGAGTCGAGTGCTTTAAGGGAGCCTCAGATGAGGAGAGTCATGCGCCGAAACTATGAACACCAAAAATCAAAGGTAGTAGAGAAGTGTATAAGTGTCTGCAGAGTGTTCACGTAACTCTTGTCCCGCACGACGACCAACCGAGCGGTGTCGGGGATTTATATTATTTAGTAATCCCGCAGTAAAGCTGCGGATATAATTCTAAATGTTTGGCAGCCGCAAATTCTGCACTTTTCTTGCAAATAAAATTCTCCGGTTGCCCAATTAGATCATAACGGGAATAATGAAGGGGGTCATGTTAGAATTCGACTGCCATCCGCCAGCACCACCCGTAGTTCGACAAACTCAAACGAATCGGTTAGCGATAAAATATTCTGTTTGCAATCACTCACCCTGGGCGCTCATTTTAAAGTGAAAGCTTAGTGAGGCCGGTGGCGCCATGTCAAAAAGCTAGTGCGTTTTCCCACAGACCGATTGGTCGGCCGAGAAGCTCTTATAAGATCTCTCGACACACGGCGCCTGCGTGGAACGGGCTTCCATTGCGTCAAAATGGTTATTTGATAATCGGGAAAAACGAACGATTCCAGACAACTACGATCATGCATCTATCATCAAGAAGGAGTAAAAAAATACAACCATCTTCCCGTAGGGAAAACTGATGAGTAGTCTGCGAAGCAGCCATGGGGTCGACTGAATTTTCCCAATTAGTTCTTCAGTCGTCTGTTTCGTTGCCTTCAGCTTCGCGTGCCTTCGTTGTATCAGTAGCTTCTTGACGTAGTTTGAAGAGTGAAGGACATAAGGTGCGTTCGTAGCACATGCTCCCGTCTCTCTTTGTACCGCAAGTGGGAAGAGCCCACGTACCTCACTTTGCGGCCCGATAGTCGTGGGATCGAAACACGGGCGCCGCCCTAACTATTTCTTTTTATAGTGGTGCGCCTGACCGTCAGCCCAAACGCTGACGGGGCTGAAGAGATGCGCATGCGCAGTGGAGTGCGGGACGGCGGACAACAACAACGACAACGAACGGGAGGGAGGAACAACGCCCAGAGCATGAGATTCTTCGCATCTAATATCTCGGAAACCACCTATCGGTATGCATTGAGATCGTTCGTCGACGACGCGCTTACTTCGTGCACGAACAGACGTCGCATGAGGTTGTTCTTTGTTTGCTATTTGGGTCTTTGAAGTTTTTTAAGATTGATTGGACGCGCATTTAGCGAAGCTTCGACGCACTTTTAGCTTTGGCGCTTCTCAACTTTTTTAGGAAGGGGTGGTAAATTTTCAATGTCTCCCGGCTTCAGACAACTTTCCCGGCTATTAAGGGTCGAAAATGGGGACACGGGGAACAAGAAGAGGGAGTTTGTGGCCGCTGGTAATGGCCAGGGATGGATGCCATCGTGAACGGAACCGGGGCAATGAGGGGTGGGCACAGGCGAGACAAATGACGCGAATCCTGCCGACGCGGTAGGGCCGGAGAGCTGGGAGTTTAATTTGCGCTGGGTTTAAAAAATTCCCTGAAGCATTCCTGCTCCTTTTACAGCGTAGAATGGCAATTTTTAGTTATCTTGCCGCCCTCTCCTGAAGGAGAACAATTATTTTTCATATAAACTTTGTCTGCATGACTGACATGTTTTCACGCGGTTCGTTGTTTTCAACAAGACGGGCTTTCCAAAAGTAGTCTTTGGCGTACCTCGTTTGTCCTGACAACACAGAGGGATTACGCGAACCAGAGTACGGAAAGGTGGAACTTATAAGGATATTCGGGCGAAATATCTCCTCCGCGAATGAGATGAAAGCTATTTGAGAAGTCAATAGAGACACTACAGTGAACGCCCTTTAATATGAAGTCCACGGGGGACCACAAACAACGTCAATTAAACGAATTTCCAGTTACACAAAAAGCCTTGTTATTAGTCGTCAATACGCCTGCAATCTTTACATTGATCGGAACCTCTACTGTCGTCCCCAATTAGAGCCTACGACACGGCTTGTCATGATAGCTGAGGCTTATCGACAAAATCGAACCCAGATGCATCTACCACGCAAACAGCTCACACGGTGCTGTGCGGAACAAAGGACTGTCGAGAACCTGAAGAGAAAGGGCCGCATACGCTAGCGCAACTCTCAACTGAACTGCCTTTTTACCGACTGTGCACGGCCTGAGTTGCAATGGAAGCGAGATAGTGCAGAAAATGGCGGTGTTTTCGCACGTGAAATTCTTTAATTTTGAACACGAAAGTATTTTACTCCCGGATAAACGAAGATTTCGTTGACGTCATATCCCTCACGGAACTGACGCCAGCACAACGAAGCGAGGTGCTTGTAAAGGGTGCACCTCTGCACACAGAGTGTTCTTGCGGGGAAGCTAACTTTAGTACTAAAGAGTACGTTATTTTTAGGGTTGTGTGTTTTCGGGTTTTATATTTCAACCATTTCAACCCTGTATTTTTTATTTCAAGCGGAAATTGTTTTATGGATTTTTTCGTATACCTTTGGACATCAGAAGCACAGAAATAAAAAAATTACGCTAATAGTGCAAGTATTTATTAATTTACAGGAACGACAATGAATTAGGTCATTAGGCAATTAAAAAATTTCTTTTTTGTAAAAAAGTTTTTTGTCTTTTTGTCGGAAAGCCTATGACACCCTGATCTTACAGAAAAAATATAAATCTGGTAATCCAAGTATTTACAGATTTATAGACATTTTGACGAACCGGAATTTCCGTTTCCTTACCCGCACGGTCGTCATACCCTGTGTCCACTGAAGCTTCGTCTTTTTTCATACCGTCCAGCCTCGCGAAATCTCAACAATGGTGATGCCTATCGCAAGAGGATCCTTGAATAACCCTCACCCTGAAAACTCGCAGTTTTGGTTTTGTTGTTAAGGCGCAGAGGATATTATGTGTTGTGTCGTCAAATGACGACTAAAGGGCCGAAAGGGTAAACACGAAAGTGCTTTATGAGCAGGGTTACGAGCAGCAGGGTTGTTCGTTTTCGGGTTCTATATTTTAACACGAAAGTGTTTTATGCCGCAATACCCTACGATTTCACTGACGTCATATCCGTTACGGAAATGACGCCAGTGCACGTTTGCCAAAGCGGCCCACCAGCAGGACGTCTCTCGCCAAGCACACCCACAAGACAGCCGCTTATCCGCAAATGATGCTCACCTGCAGATTTCGCTGCACATTTCAGTTTCCTGTTTAACTGATTCCTATGACAGAGGAATCAGGCGCAGTTTTTTATCGAGAACTGACTGTCATTTCGATCCCTTTTATTCGGAATAACTTCTAGATAACCCATACAATAAGTTTACCTTGTAATTATGAAGCTATTACTTCCATTGAATTGCATGTAAACTTGCCGGGTCCAGAAAATCACTTCAAATTAACCAAAAACTCTAATTAAGCGACTTTAGATTATCGCCAGTCGACTGTATATGGAAATGTTATTATGGAATCACTTTTCTCGGAAGAACAACTGGGCGCCGAATGTTTAAACGTGGTCTGCTTTTTCGTTATCGTAGCACGAGAAACCAAATGTTTTCGCTAATCTCACGGCCGTTTAGCGACCTTTACCGCACGAAGCAACAGCGCAGTGCTTTGTGAAATGCCGTGTGAAGACAGCGTACTCCTCTCCAGAAACATCACAGCGGCGATCTGGGAGAGGTCAGTTTCAATTCGCGAAAAACACATTGCTTTGCAGTGAACAGATTGTTGCAAAACCTCAGCAGTAGATAATGGATACTTCATAAACAGATCGGTGCTGAATAGAACGTGGACGTTCTGCTTCTAACGAGTATTGATATATACAACGTTTCCAGTATCATATTGACTACTGCGTTGAAATAAACTTGCAGGGATTCGGGATATAACGCCTGTCCATGCGTGCGCACGACATGGTGGCCTATATTGTAGCCTGAAACCATCTCTAGACTATACATTAAGGTATAATATATCATAGAGGTTATGGATTTCTTTATCCCTATAGCTACTTACAAACGCACACAAAATGATGCGTGCCTGCATGCACAGACACGAACAATAGGAACTACTGCTTATTCGCGTGCCTAATTTTCCTGCAAAAAAAACGGGCAATCTGCACTGACGTAATACCTGGGGAGGTGCGAAGCGTGCAGTGTATGAGTGTATTCGTGGAGCCTTGGCGGTTTTGCCCAAGGAGATGAAACGGTTGGGTGGGTAGACGTACACAGCTGTGCTGTAAAATTCTGGTGTCTTTAAAGCACGAAGTGCTCTTGCGCAAGGCGTTGGAAAAAGAGC